>NC_069404.1:94831420-94864342 GCF_026875155.1 Cherax quadricarinatus | reverse complement strand
CAATGCTCATCTTCCCAATAAGAAAAGTGAAAATTTGTGTATGCAAAATTTTCTTCAAATTTATTCTAAACCAAACGAAAAAATATATTTCATTGTGTTTATTTAGCATTAAATTATTGTAAACGTACAAAAAATATATTTATTTGGGTTAGGAAAAATAAATTGTTTTTGTTTAAAAGGTTAGGTAATTTTTTCTAAATTCTTTTGGTGCAAAATTAAAATTTTTTAATTTAAACATTAATGAAAAAAAATATATTTTAAACGATAAGAGAAAATTTTAAAAAGGATTTAAATTTTTTAAATAAGTTCTTGCTAATTGACCTTTTACATTTTCGGCACGACATTACTATATATATAAAAAATATATATATATATAATATATATATATATATATTTTATATATATATATATATAATATTTATATAAAAGGTAGATGGGGGTATTTTGGGAGTTGTTAAATGCTATAAAGAAAGGGAGGAAAAGAGTGTAAATAATATAAGTTATAGTTGATTATTATTGAAAAATTAAGAGTAAGACAAAGCAGGACAGCAGGTGAAAAGGAAGCTTCAGGAGGGTAGACGATTGTAGACCAAGTGTGTACAGTGTATGTTAAAGATGGAATAAAGGTAAGGAAGTTTTCTTTGCATTTATGGATTTAGAAGGCATGGACAGAAAGAATGGAAAACAATGTAGCAGATGTTGCAAGTGTATTGAATAGGGGGTAGGTTATTAAAGCAGTAAAGAGTTTTTTACGAGGAAGTGGGGCTAGGTTAGGTATGTAGGAGAGGGGGAAATTTATTTCTCAGTAAAAGTAGCCTTAGACGGGAATTTGGGATGTCCCCATGGTTTTTAAATATATTTATAGGTGAGGTTAAAGAAAAGTGATGCTTGAGTTTTGGGCAAGAGGTTGGGGTTAAAAAACAAAAAATCTAACACAAAGTGGGAGTTGTCCAGTTGTTTTTTTGCCGATGACCTGGCTTTGGGAGATATGAAGAAATAGAAAGGTTGGTAGACGAATTTGGGGGGGTATGATAAAGAAAAAAAAAAAGTGAACATAGGAAAGAGCAAGGTGATGAGGTTAAAAAAAAAAAATTAGGTATTGAGAACTGGAATCAAATTAAGGGAGGTATTTGGGGAGCGAATGTGTCCAGATTTTGGGAGGGGACGTGTCAGCAGATGGGTTTATGAAAGATGAAGGAATCACAGATTTGTAAAGGGAAAAAGGTGGGGTGGTGCACTTAGAGTTGTGGAGAAAAAGATCATTTACCTGGAGACAAAAAGGGGGGAATGTATAGAATATTTTGGGTGTAAGAATGGTTGGAATGTTGCAGCGAGCGGGAGGCTGGAGATATCGGTTGGGGGCAAGTGCGGTGTGAAAAAAATGTAGAGAAATTCGTTGCTTGGATAAAAGGGAGGTGCGGGTTTATAAAGAGTATTATCTAAAGGAAAAGGAAGAGTTGTTCAGGTGGTTGGGAAATTTTTGAGAGGTGGAACACAATAGGATGACTTGGAAGAAAGGGGGGGGGGGGTCATCTTAGGAGGGGTTTGGCGGGGGGGTAAAGGATTTTTGTGTGAAAGGGGTTTAGGTTTCCCAGCAAGTGTTGGCGACCCTGTTATACGGAGCGAGGGGAGGGGGTATTTTTTATGACTTTGTGTCTTTTGGGAGTTGAGCAAGGTAACAAAAGGGATTCAGGGAAAGGCAGGCCAGACTTGAGCCCTGGAGATGGGAAGTCAGTGTTGCATTGAAGGGGGGGGTGTTAATGTTGTTTTTTTGAACTGCAGTTTGCTAACCTTGGGAAACCGAGGAGTGTTGCTTCCCGGTCCCCTTCCTCCTGTGGGAGACGGCCCCCGCTTTCTTCAATATATATACTATATATTATATAATTTATATATATATATTTATATATAATTTTAATTAATATATATATATTATATATATAATATTTAAAAATATATATATATATATTATATGTGTGCCTAATGGTTTTAAAAATGGCAATTAAAGAATCATTTAAAATTAAGTCCTTTCTAAAAATTTTTCTTTATTTTTAAAGATATTTTTTTGTTTTTATAAATAAAAAATTAAAATTTTGTACCCAAAAGACCTTTGAAAATTACCTAACCTTAAATAACAACGCAAAATTTTAAATTTTGTCTAATCCCAAAATATTTTTAGATAAGTTTACAAAATTTTAAAAATAAACAAACACAAAAAATTTTTTTTTTCGTTACTTTTTTGAATGACTTTTGCGAGTTATTGCATACACAAAAAAATTTTTGCTTGTCTTATTCGGGAAAAAAAGAGCGTTGCTATTTAACCAAATCGCAAATTTTCCTATTCGGGCCAAAATATATGTGTATGTGTGTACTCATTTATGGGTTTTTCAGGGGGCGATCCCTAGTCCCGGCCCCCCCTCTTTGGTAGTACTACCTAATTGAGGTTTTCAGGGGTCGAGACTCAGCCCTGGCCCCGCCTATTCACCCCCCGTACTAGGTCCTCTCTCTCCCCGCCCCTGACTTTAAACATACTCGTCTTTAAAAATATGTATAGTTCCTTCCTCCACTACACGCTTGCCAGACTATTCCCCTTCTGACAACTCTATGACTGAAAAAATAATTTTAACATCCCTTTTTTCATCTGAGTCTTCAACTTTCCCAAATTTTGGTTCTTGTTTCTGTGTTATCTCTGGAAAATCTTGTCTCTGCCACCTTTCTATCCCAGTAGTATTTTGTATGTCGTTATATGTCTTCCCCACCCTTTGTCCTCCGGTTTCCCCAGGCGATTTCCCCCAACATTTCCCCGTAGGACATTCCCCTTAGCTCTGGGACTGTCTTTTTGCAAACCTTTCCCCTTTTTTCTATTTCTTTACGGTTTACCAGGTGGGTTTATAAACTGGTGCTTAACTCCATATGGGCCTGACGTACACAGTGTACAGATTTTTTAAGCTTCCTTACTGATGTATCGGGAAAGCTATTCTCAGGTTTTTCCAGGCGCCCATTACGCGCAGTTTTGGTTGAGTCACCTCAGGAGATGTGCTCGGTATTACACTAACCCCACGTCCCTTTTTTTTGAGAGAGGTTTTTAGTCTTTTGGGCCCCTAGCCTATACTCTGTCTGCAGTCTTTTTTTTTCCCCTTCCCCCCCTTTTTCTCTGCTTTGGGGGGGTTTTTAATTCTAGGAGCCAGTTGCTGGACCCCGGTGCCAGCTTGTCCAGGGCTCTTTGTCGTCCTGCCCGATCCCCATCTGATTTAATTTCCCTATTAAATTCACTTCCTCTGCAAAAAGGGACACTGCTGAGTCTATCCCCTTTCCCTCATGTTATTCACACTACCAAATATGCACTGGGCCTAGGTTGACCCTGTGGGACCCCGCTCGTCAAGGGGGCCCCCGTGATACCCCCCCTCAAAACCATGACTCGTTGTTGCCCCCCTGTCGGAATTCTTGATCCCCTTGCAGTGCCCTCCCTGTTATATGTGCCCGATCCCCACTTCTGCACTAATCTCTTGTGGGAACTTTGTCGAAGGCCTTCTTGCAGTCCAAGAAAAGCAATCAACCCCTCTCTCTCTCTGTTTTCTTATTGTTTCCTTTCCATAAAACTCCCAAAAGGTTTGTGACACAGGATTTGCCTTCCATGAATCCATGCTGGTTTTTGTTTATAATTTTTCCCTTCCAGGTGTACCACTTCCCCCTGATAAATTTTTTCCATGACTTTGCTTTCTTGACGTCAGTGACACAGGTCTATAGTTTTGTGTCTCGTTTCTGTTCCTTTCTTAAAAATGGGGACCTTTTATTGCGGGTTGTACCATGTAATGTACTAACTAGCCAGGTACTGGTTGGAACAAGGCTGGTGGTACCATGTACCATTACTACAGCCAAGTACATGTGGGTTGGAAGACAAGGCTGGGTATACCATTACCGTTACTACAGTCCTTGTACTGTGTTTGGAGACAAGGATAGGTGGTACCATGTACCGTTCTACTGCCAGGGTAACTGTGTTTTATGAACAAGAAGGCTGGGTGGTACCATGTTACCGTTACTAAGCCTGGTACTGGTGTTTGGGAGACAAGGCTGGTGGTACTGCATGTACCGTTTGCTACAGCCAGTACTGTGTTGGGAGACAAGGCTGGGTGGTACCATGTACCTTACTACAGCCAGGTAACTGTGTTAGGAGACCAAGGGTGGTTTTGGTACCATTACCGTTACTACAGCCCAGGTACTGTGTTGGGAGACAATGCAGGGTGGGTATCATGATACCGTTACTACAGCCAGGTACTGTGTTGGAGACAAGGCTGATGATACCATGTACCGTTAACTGAAGGCCTGGTAATGTGTTGGGAGACAAGGATAGGTGGTCTCATGGTAACCGTTCTTACAGCCAGGTACTGTGTTGAGAGACAAGGTCTGGGTTGTACCATGTACCGTTACACAGCCTGTACTGTGTTGGGAGACAAGGCTGGGTGGTGCCATGTACCGTTGCTACAGCCAGGTACTGTTAGGGGAGACAAGGGCTGGTGTACCATGTACCGTTACTACAGCCAGGTACTGTGTTGGGAGACAAGAATGGGGTGGTACATGTACCGTTACTACAGCCAGGTACTGTGTTGGGAGACCAAGGCTGGGTGGTACCATGTACCGTTACTAACAGTCAGTACTGTGTTGGGAGACAAGGCTGGGTGGTTACCAAGTACCGTTACTACAGCCAGGTACAAGTGTTGGGAGACAAGTGCAGGGTGGTGCCATGTACCGTTATTACAGCCAGGAAGTGTTTGGGAGACAAGCTGCGTGGTACCATGCACCGTTACTTACAGCCAAGTACTGTGTTGGGAGACAAGCTGGGGTGTACCATGTACCGTTACTACAAGCCAAGTACTAGTGTTGAGAGACAAGGCTGGGTGGTACCATGTACCGTTACCTACAGCCAGGAACTGTTTGGGCGATAAGGCTGGGTGGTGCAATGTACCGTTACTACAGCCAGGTACTGTGTTGGGAGACAAGGCTGGGTGGTTACAAATGTACCGTTACTACAGCCAGTACTGTGTTGGGGAGAACAAGGCTGTGGTTGTACCATGTACTGTTTTACTACAGCCAGTACTTGGTTTTGGGAGACAAGGCTAGGGTTTAACATTACCGTTACTACAGCCAAGGTACTGTGTTGGAGGCAAGCTGGTGGTATCATTGTAAAACCGTTTACGACAGCCAGGTCGTGTTGGAGACAAGGCTGGGTGGTAACCATGTACCCGTTACTACAGCCAGGTACTTGTGATGTGAGATCGAAGGCTGGGTGGTACCAAGTAACCGTTACTACTGCCAGGTACTGTGATGTGAGACGAGCTGTGATACCAAGTACCGTTACTAGAGCCAGGTACTGTGATGTGAGACGAGGCTGGGTGGTACCAAGTAACCGTTTACTACATGCCTGGTACTGTGATGGATGCTCAATACATTAACATTCTTACTCAGGTGTGTGGCCAAATTAAAGACAGGTGTTGGATAACCTGTTCGTATAGAGGTGTGCGGCCATCCTTTCCACGCTTACAGGTGTGTGGCCATGTAAACCACAGGTGTGTGGTCAAAGTAAAGAACAGATGTGTAGTCAGTTTAAACACAGGTTGTGGCCAAGTTAAACACAGGTGTGGGGTCAAAGTAAAGACAGATGTGTAATGTCAGTTTAAACACAGGTGTGTGGCCAAGTTAAACTCAGGTGTGTGGCCAAAGTAAACACAGGTGTGTGGTCAGTTTAAACACAGGTGTGTGGCTAAGTAAAACACAGGTATGTGGCAAAGTAAACACAGTGTTGTGGTCATTTAAGCACAGTTGTGTGGCCAAATTAAACACTGGTGTGTGGCCAACGTAAACACTGGTTGTGGCCAAAGTAAAACACAGTAAGTGTGGTCAAATTAAACACAGATTTGTGACCAATTAAACACAGGTTGTGTCTAAGGTAAAGACAGGTTGTGTAACTAACATAACTCCTCCCTCTGTGTGGGCCTCAGTGACTAACCTTATCAGGTGTCAACTGTACAAGATCCACCCCCCCTTTAAAGTGTCCTTAGGTGTGGCCCTCTGATGCAGTGGCCTTGTGTGGTCCTCTTGATGCTGTGGCCTTGTGTGGCCCCTCTTGATGCAGGGCCTTTGTGTGCCCTCTTGAATGCAGTGCCCATAGGTTGGCCCCTCTGATGCACAGTGGCTTGGAGTGCCCATCTTGATGCAATGTGGCCTTATGTTGTCCTCTTGATACAGTCCATTTGTGGCCGTGTTGATGCAGTGGCCTTGTGTAGCCATCTGATACAATGGTCCTTGTATGGCTCATCTTGATGCATTGGCTTTGTGTGCCCTCTTGATTGCATCAGTGGCCTTGTGTGGCCCTCCTTGATGCAGTGGCCTTGTGTGACGCTCTTGAATGCAGTGGCCTTATGTGGTCCTCTTGATACAAGTGGTCCACTTGCCCCCCTTTTTGTGGCCCTCCTTGATGCAGTGCTTGTGTAGCCATCGTTGAAACAGTGGCCTTGTGTGCCCTCCTTATGTGGTGGCCCTCTGATGTGGTGGCCCTCTGATGCAGTGGCCTTGTGTAGCCCTATTTGATGAATTGGCATTTCAGCTTCCCAGAACCCTTGGGCCTAATCAGAGTCCCCCAGGTCCCCCAGGACCCCCAGGTCCCCTCAGGACTCCACCAGACGCCCAGGACCACAACCAGGGCCCCAGGACCCCAAGGATTCACCAGGGCCCCCCAGGACCCACCAGGCCCCCAGGACCCACCAGCAACCCCAGGACCACCAGGTCCCCAAGGACTTCGCGCCAGTATCCCCGGACCTACAGCCCCCCAGGTCCCACCAGCACCGCCCAGGACCCGCCAGGTTCCCCCCCAGAACTTGCTAAGGATCCCCAGGACCCACCAGGGCCCCAGGACCCACCAGACCCCCAGGATCCACCAGTTCCCTAAGTACCCAAAAGGACCCCCAAGACCCACCGGACCTCCAGGACCCACCAGGTTCCCAAGGACTAACCAGACCAAATGATCCCACCACAGGACACACCAGGACTTCTCCAGTACTCACAGGACCAAGAGGACCCTCAAGGACCCAGACGCCACCAGGGACCCCCAGGACCAACAGGACCCAAGAGGACCCACCGGACCCCAGGACTCACCAGGACCAACAGAAACCTTCGTGGGGCATGGGGATTCGAAAGGAGATTGATGGTTGAAGATAAACACACGTGTGGAGGTAACACATATATATTGTCCAACTGAGAAAAGGAAGCCCCAGCCTGCCTTGTTGCCTGTTGTAGGTCTATCCTGGACTGAGAGCGAGGTAGCCGCATCCCACTTACACTCATGCCGCACCCGTGACGTCATACAGTCCACTCGGCCTAGTAGGGATCGCTATATAAAACACATGGATGGTACTATGATACTCAGCTAAGCTATACAACACATGTAAGGGAATCAGCAAACTATGCGACAGCACAGTCATGTTACGTATTCATGTCGACATAGCACTACTATGCTATAGGCTGAACGGCAGTGGTTCTGGGCTGATTCTATACAATTTAACAAAGACATATGTAACTTAGAAGTAATGGATGGTTATCATAATGATGTATAACATGAGTTTTAAACGTAATGGGCGTTAACGTAATGATTATTTAACGTAATGCATTACAAATTATAAGTACAAGTTCATAATAAGGGATGGAATTGATCGATCGATCTGTAATCCATGCCAAAGGTGTGCTAAGCTCCTCTTTACATTCCTTTTAGAACTCCTTTGCATACAGTACATCAGGGCCTGGGGTTTTGTTATGTTTTAATTAATCTATTGCCTAAGACCATGTCACTTGAGTTGACCCTAATCGTTCACAGTTTATTATCGTTCTGTCTAACATAATTTATCATTACTGAATATCCTGGTATCCTCCTGTGTAAAAACTGAGAGGAAGTATGTGTAAAACTTCTACACATTTCCTTATCACTGTCGTGAGCTGACCCAGGAACTTTTGAGTGGGCCTATCTTGTCCCTGATCCTTACTTCTGTATACCTGAAAGAATCCTTTTGGGTTAGTCTTCGATTCCTCTTGCAAACTTTAAAACCTCATAATCTCTTTTGGCTAGCCTTTTCTAATTCCCTTATTTTATTTTCTCTCTTCTTTAACTGAATATATCGATTTCTTAATTGCCCTCTCCTCTTTTGAATTTGCCTATATATGCTCTCTTTTGACCAATCAGATATTTTAATCTATTGTTCATCCATTTAGGATCATTTTTGTTTGATCTGATTTCCTATTTGGAAACATAATTTGACTGAGCAAGCTAGAACTATGCCCTGGAAAGCATCATATCGGCAACCACACCACCTACCTGACCTTAGTCAGGTCATTCCAGTTCAGCCCACCTAGGTAATTTTTCAGTCCCTATGAATCACCAAGCGAAAGTCAGGGAACGAGACTTTGATTGCCATTTATTAGGTAATTCCAGATAATTAAAACAGAGTGATTTTGTGGATCACTTTCCCCTAGCTCATCATAACCTCAATATTATTAATTAGTGTTTCCCACTGACAAGAACCAAGTCAAGGAGATTATTTCCCCTAGAATGGCTCTTCACAACTGTTTTAAAAAACAATCCTGATCGTATCAAGAAAGAGTCACCTGATCTAAATTTCCTGTCAACTTGCTCCAGTCAATCTGACTATAGTGAAAATCTCCCATAGCACAACATTTTCGTATGTAGATGCCTTACGAATTGTCCCCATAGAAGTTTTACTGCACTCCCTATCAAGATTTGGGGCCCTGTAAATCACAACCCATAATTAGTTTTTCTCGGCCCTCGAGAAGCTTTAACCAAACAGATTCAGTGGCTGACGCTTCTAATTTTATATCTTGTCTAACACACATTTAAATTGGTCTCAGACCATACATCGCTACTCCACCACCTTTCCTGTTGAACCCGTCAGTGTGGCACAATTTATGCCTTTATGTGACATTCAAGGGCCATCTCTCTATCTTTCAGATAGAGCCATGTCTCTGATTATAGTAATAATATCTATGTTTTTTCTGCACTTGCAATTAATCTTAGCTCAATCTATCTTATTTCTTACACTCCTGTATTAGTATAGTAAACCTTAAGGAGCTAGTCCTTGCTGCCCTCTGCGTCTCTCTTTGTATGCTGACACCTGATCTATTGTCTTTTATTTATAACTTCATGCTGAATGCCTTTTATACATTACTGTTTACCAAACCCATAGTGTTGCAACCTGCTGTTTCCCACACACACCCATACCTTCTATCTTCTATCAGTTTAAAAATCATAGGCATTTCACCAATGGCCTTCTCAATGAGTTTTCAAGTGCTATCACCCCAGCCCCAGAGAGATGTACCCCATCCCTTGCATACTATCTGTTTTTTGCCATAAAAGTTGTTCCAGTTGTCATGAATGGGATGTGCAAGTTCCTTTGCAGTATCTGTCTAGCCAGCAATTTACACAAAAGCAATTGCCCTAGACAACCTTTTCAATTCCTACTCACTCCCCTTCTAGGCAAGATGCTACATAGGTTGGACCCCTCCCTTAGAACTTAATGAAATCTATAGCTGACCTGTACTTAACAGCAGCTCTTCTCTCCTACCCTTCCCAATATCATTTTCCACCAGCACTGAGACAGATAATGGGCTTGTTCCCATTACCTGACGTGATATCATCCAGCCTGTTAACTATGTCCCCAACACCACTCCAGGGAAGCACACTCTACCTCCTCATCGTCTTATTCCTATATTACAAAAAGCACGGTCAATAATATCTTACCTGAGAGTCAACCAACCACAAGAATGCTCCTTACCTCTGTTAGCAGGGGCAGTAGAACCCTTACCTTCACTGGCCACTGAATACATTCATCCTGAAGAACTGAGAAGCGATTTCCTACCTTCAATCTTCACTCTTAACTTTCCTTATCGATTTTCCTCCCATTGGCTGGTTACCACTCGCCACTTGTAGCAGGTGCTGGGCTGGCACCTCACTGCTGGTAGCCGATGCTACTTCATCCCCACCTACAGCCTCCTCACAGCGAAGACAACTGCACCTCACTGCTAGAAGCACTCATTCCCCACAACTCCAGCCACCTCACACTCTCCTCCCAACCCATTAAGGTGGACCTTTCAGCCTCCTAATTCCTCCTGGAGATGCAAGACCTCCTCCTTCAATCTCTCCACCCAATTTTTAAAACAACTGTCAGAAGCAAGCACATGCTTCGTAACCGTCCACGCTAATCCACAAAGCAGCTCAGGTCTGTGACCTCACGTGAACGACTGACCACTGACTCTCCTGTTATCTGTGACCTGAGAGCCAGGTTCCAGCACTGACATCTGACCTCACCTGTTATCTGTGACCTCAAAGCCAGGTCGAGCACTGACATCTGGACTCTCCTGTTATCTCGTGACCTCAGAGCCAGGTCGAGCACTGACATGCGACTCTCACTGTTATCTGTGACCTGAGAGCCAGGTTCAGCACTGACATCTGACTCTCCTGTTAGCTTGACATGGGGGCCAGGTCCAGCACTGACATGCTGACTCTCCTGTCAATCTGTGCCTGAGGGCCAGGTCCAGCACTGACATACTGACTCTCACTGTTATCTGTGACCTGAGAGCCAGGTCCAGCACTGACATACCTGACCTCTCCTGTTATCTGTGGACCTGAGAACCAGGTCCAGCACTGACATCTGACTCTCCTGTATCTGTGACCTCATAGCCAGGTCGAGCACTGTACTGTGCTGACTCTCCTGTTATCTGTGACCTGATAGCAGTCAGCACTGACATGCAGACTCTTCTTCATTATCTTTGACCATGGGGGCCAGGGGGGGGGGTCACAACTGACATGCTGACTCACCTGTCACTCTGTGACCTGAGGGCCAGGTCCAGCACTGACATACTGAACTCTCCTTTATCTGTGATCGAGAGGCCAGGTCCAGCACGTGACATACTGACATCTCCCTGTTTATCTGTGAACAATGAGAGCAGGATCCCGGCACTGACATTGCTGACTCCCTGTTATCGGTGACATGAGAACCAGTCCATCACTGACATACTACTCTCCGTTATCTGTGACATGAGAGCCATTCCAGCACTGACATGCTGACCTCTCTCCTGTTATCTTCTGTGACATGAGAGATAGGTCCGCACTGATATACTATACTGACTCTCCTGTTTACCTGTGACATGAGAGCCAGTTTCCAGCGCTGACATACCTGACTCTCCTGTTATCTGTGCATGAGAGCCAGGTCCCCGGCACTGACATGCTGACTCTCCCTGTTATCCATCTCTGTGACATAGAGAGGCCAGGTCCAGCACTGACATGCTGACTCTCCTGTTATATGTGACCTGAAAGCCAGGTCCAGCACTGACATGCTGACTCTTCCCTGTTACTGTGACCTGAGAACTAGGTCCAGCACTGACCTACTGATCTCCTGTTATCTGTGACATGAGAGCCAGGTGCAGCACTAACATGCTGACTCTCCTATTATCTGTGACCTGAGGGCCTCAGGTCTATTATTGTGACCTGAGGGCCAGGTCCAGCCACTGACCAACTGACTCTCAGTTAACTGGTGACCTGAGGGCTAGGTCCAGCACTGACAATACTGAACTCTCCTGTTATCTGTGACAGAAAGCCAGGTCCAGCACAGACATACTGATTCATCTGTTATCTGGTGATCATGAGAGCCAGGTCCAGCACTGACATACTGGACTCTCCTGTTATCTGAGACATGAAGCCAGGTCCAGCACTGACATACTGACTCTCCCGTTATCTGTGACCTGAGAGCCCAATCGAGTACTGACATGCTGATTCTCCTGTTAACTGTGACCTGAGGCCAGGTCCATCACTGTCATACTGACTCTCCTGTTATCTGTGACATGAGAGCCAGATCCAGCACTGGACATTCTAACTCTCCTGTTTCTGTGACCTGAAGCCATGTCCCAGCACTGACATACTGACTCTCCTTGTTAAAAATGTGACATGAAGCCAGGTCCCAGCACTGACATGCCTGACTCTCCTTTTATCTGTGATCCTGAGAGCCAGGTCAGCACTGACATACTGACTCTCACTCTCCTGTTATCTTGACCAGAGAGCCAGGTCCCAGCACTGACATACTGACTCTTTTGTTACTCTGACCGGAGAGCCAGGGTCCAGCACTTACATAACTGACTCTCCTGTATCTGTGACCTGAGAGCCAGGTCCACACAACATACTGACTCTCCTGTTAATCTGTGACCTCAGAGCCAGGTCCACACTGACATCTGACTCATCCTGTTATCTGTGACCTCAGAGCCAGGTCCACACTGACATAACTGACTCTCCTGTTATCTGTGACCTCAGAGCCAGGTGGTGGTGGGGGTTGGTGGTGGTGGTGATGTGGTGGCTTTGGTGGTGGTGGTGGCTGTGGTGGTGATGGAGTGGCTGTGGGAGGTGGGGTGGCAGTGGTGGTGGTGGCTGTGGTGGTGATGGTGGCTGTAGTGGTGGTGGTGTGGTGGTGGCGGCTGTGATGGTGGTTGCTGTGGTGATGGTGGCTATTTACCAACCCAGGATTCCAAAATGCCTGTTACCCCCCGGGTGTAATGGGATCAAATAAACCACAGTAAAAAAGTTTAGACTCATATTATCCTTCACCAAGTTAAGAACAGAATATGTACAACTATGTACAGTGATAAGTATAGTGCACCCACGTAGCAAAGCAGAATAGAAGCCACAAGATAGCAGACCGACCGTGCTTCACAACCAGCTCCTCCTAGAATGTGAATGACCAGGGCAGACAGGAGAGCGGTACCCACATAACCCTGGATTTGCCAAAACCTTCTTCTTATTGGCTAGAACCTGGTCACTAGTTTGAACGACATGGCCCCATCATCACTCTTACAACCTGGTTCGCTGGTTGGGGAGATAGCCTGTAAATGAGGGTGAGTACATACGCCGAATAAAGGTTACGTACTCTTGCTATGCCACACCCCCCACACCCCCGAGAAGCTCAGGACCTGGAACAACAAATGGTCATACAACACAACCTGGAAACAACAATGCCATACAACACACCTGAAACAACAATGTCATACAACACACCTGGAACAACAATGTCATACAACACACCTGGAACAACAATGTCATACAACACACCTGGAACAACAATGTCATACAACACACCTGGAACAACAATGTCACAACAACACACCTGAACAACATTGGTCATACAACACACCTGGAACAACAATGTCATACAACACACCTGGAACAACATTGTCATACAACACACCTGAAACAACAATGTCATACAACACACCTGGAACAACATTGTCATACAACACACATGAAACACAACAATGTCATACAACACACCTGGAACAACAGTCGGCAACACACCTTGACAATGTCATACAACACACCTGGAAAAAACAATGTCATAGATTGGAAAAAAAACAACACACCTTGAACAACAGTGTCATACAACACACATGAAACCAACAATGTCATAACAAACACACCTGGAACAACAATGTCATACAACACACCTGGAACAACAATGTCATACAACACATCTGGAACAACAATGTCATACAACACACCTGGAACAACAATGTCATACAACACACCTGGAACAACAATGTCATACAACACACCTGGAACAACAATGTCATACTAACATCACCAGGAACAACAATACATACAACACATCTGGAACAACAATACAAACAACACACCTGGAACAACAATGTCAATACAACACAGGGTCCTGGAACAACAAGTCATAAACAAACACACCTGGAAACAGCAATGTCATACAACACACCTGGAACTACAATGTCATAATACTACACATCTGAACCAACAATGTCATACAAACAACACCTGAACAACAAGCATACAACACACCAGGAACACAATGTCTACAACACACATGGAACAACAATGTCATACAACACACCTGGAACAACAATGTCAAACAACACATCGGGAACAAACAATGTCATACACACACCTGGAACAACAATGTTCATACAACACACCTGGAACAACATGTCCAACAACACACCTGGGAACAACAATGTCCCATACAACACATCTGGAACAACAATTCATACCAAGAACACACCGGAACAACAATGTCAATACAACACACCTGAAACGAAAAATGTCATACAAACACAACCTGGAACAACAATGTCATAACAACACACCTGGAGAACCCAATGTCATAATACAACACACCTGGAACAACAATGTCATACAACACACCTGGAACAACAATGTCATACAACACACCTGGAACAACAATGTCATACAACACACCTGGAACAACAATGTCATACAACACACCTGGAACAACAATGTCATAACAACACCCTGTACAACAATGCATACAACACACCTGGAACAACAATGTCATACAACACACCTGAAACACATCAATATCATCACTGCGGCTCATTACGATAAAATAAGGTTTCAGATCATGAAAACTCACTGGGTGGTGTTGCAGTGTTGCAGAATTACAGTGTTGCAGTTTACAGTGTTGCAGAACTAGAGTGTTGCAGTTTACAGTGTTGCAGAACTAGAGTGTTGCAGTTTACAGTGTTGCAGAACTAGAGTGTTGCAGTTTACAAGTGTTTGCAGAACTACAGTGTGCAGTTTACATGTGTTGCAGAACTAGAAGTGTTTGCAGTTTACAGTGTTGCAGAACTAAGTGTTTTGCAGTTTACAGTGTTGCAGAACTAGAGTGTTGCAGTTTACAGTGTTGCAGAACTAGAGTGTTGCTGTTTACAGTGAAGTTCAACGATGAGAAATTTCAATTACTCTGATATGGTAAACATGAGGAAATTAAATCCTTCATCAGAGTACAAAACAAATTCTGGCCACAAAATAGAGCGAAACACCAACGTCAAAGACCTGGGAGTGATCATGTCGGAGGATCTCACCTTCAAGGACCATAACATTGTATTAATCGCATCTGCTAGACAAATGACAGGATGGATAATGAGAACCAATTCAAACTAGGGAGGCCAGAGCCCATGATGTCACTCTTCAGGTCACTTGATCTACCTCTAGGGCTGGAATATTGCGCACACTAACACCACCTTTCAAGGCAGGTGAAATTGATTGCGACCTAGAAAATGTACAGAGACTTTCACACGGCGCGCATAACGGAGATAAAACACCTCAATAACTGGAGCGCTTGAGGTTTCCTAAACCTGTATCCCTGGAACGCAGGAGGGAGAGATACATGATTTATATACACCTGGAAAAATCCAGAGGGAACTAGTACCGAACTTGCAAACAACGAAAATCACTCATTTTAACGAAAGCAAAAGACTTGGCAGACGATGCATCCATCCCCCCAATAAAAGCAGGGTGTCCACTAGCACGTTAAGAGACCATAACAATAAGTGTCAGGGCCCGAGACTGTTACAACCTGCCTCCAGCACACATAAGGGGGATTACCAACAGACCCCCTGCAGTCTCAAGCTGCACTGGACAGCACCTAATGACAGTTCCGGATCAGCCGGGCTGTGGCTCGTAATGTTGTTTGCCGTGCAGCCCAGCACACAGCAGGTTTATCAGGCTCTATCCACCAGAGGCCTGGTCTCAGACCGGGCCGCGGGGGGCGTTGACCCCCGCACTCATCTCCAGGTAAACTCCAGGTCGCAGAAACTAGATGTGTTGCAGTTAACAGTGTATGCAGGACTAGAGTGTTGCAGTTTACAGAAGAGCTGTCTACAAGTACAAAACAACACCTCTCATAGTATAATACATAATAAAAACTCCTTAACCTAATTGTAATTCATACTGTACCTGTATTGGCTGAAGGTGAACGAGACTAGTGATGTGTAGACAAGGCTGGGTGGTACCATGTAACCGTATACTACAGCCAGGTACTGTGTTGGAGACAAGGCTGGGTGGTAAACCATGTACCGTTACTACAGCCAGTACTGTGGTTGGGAGACAAGTGCTGGTGGTACCATGTACCGTACTACAGCCAGGTAGCTGTGTTGAGAGACAAGGCGGGTGGTACAAGTACCGTTCTACAGCCAGGTACTGTGTTGGGAGACAAGGCTGGTGGTACCATGTACCGTTACTACAGCCGGTACTGTGTTGGGAGACATGCCTGGGTGGTACCATGTACCGTTACACAGCCAGGTACTGTGTTGGGAGACAAGGCTGGTGGAAACCATGTACCGTTACTACAGCCAGGTACTGTGGTTGAGAAGACAAGCTGGGTGGTACCATGTACCGTTACTACAGCCAGGTACTGTGTTGGGAGACAAGGCTGGGTGGTACCAATGTACCGTTACTACAGCCAGGTACGTGTTGGGAGACATGGCAGGGTGGTACCATGTAACCGTTACTACAGCCAGGTACTTGTTAGGAGACAAGGCTGGGTGGTACCATGTAACCGTTACTACAGCCAGGTACTGTGTTGGGAGACAAGGCTGGGTGGTACCATGTACCGTTAACTACAGCCAGGTACTGTGTTTGAGAGACAACTGGGTGTACCATGTACCGTGACTACAGCCAGGTACCAGTTTTGAAGACCAGGCTGGGTGGTACCATGTACCGTTACTACAGCCAGGTCCTGTGTTGGGAGACAAGGCTGGGTTTAACCAGTACCGTTATTTCCAGCCAAGTACCTGTGTTATGGAGACAAGCGGTGGGTACCATGTACTGATACTAAGCCAGTAACGTTTGGGAACACAAGGCTGGGTGGTTACCATGTAGCTGTTACTACAAGCCAGGTACTGTGTTGGTGGGACACAAGGCTGGGTGGTACCATGTACCGTTACAACAGCCAGTACTGTGTGGGAGACAAGGCTGGGTGGTACCATTTACCGTTACACTTACAAGCCAGGTACAGGTGTTGGAGACAATGGGGGTGGTAACCATGTAACCGTTACTACAGCCAGTACTCTGTTGTGAGACAAGGTTGGGGTGTACCATGTACCGCTTACTACACAAGGTACTTCTGTTGGGAGGACAAGGGTGGTGGTACCATGTACATGTACCGTTACTACAGCCAGGTACTGTGTTTTTTTTTTTTATTTTGGGAGACAAGACTGGGTGTACCATGTACCGTTACTACAGCCAGGTAATGTGTTGGGAGACATAGGCTGGGTGGTACCATGTACCTTACTACAGCAGGTACTATGTGTTGGTAGACAAGGCTGGGTGGTACCATGTACCGTTTCTACACAGGTACAGTGTTGGGAGACAAGGCGGGTGGTACCATGTAACCGTTAGGGGGGGGGGGGGTGGGGCTACAGCCAGGTACTGTGTTGTGAGACTAGGCTGGTGGTACCATGTACGTTACTACAGTCCCGCACCCCCCCGGCCAGGTACTTTTGGGAGACAAGGCTGGGTGGTACGATGTACGTTACTACAGCCAGGTACTGTGTTGGGAGACATGGCGGGTGGCAAGGCACCATGTCCGTTACTATACAGCCAGGTTACTACTGGTGTTGGGAGACAAGAGTCTGGGTGGTACAATGTACTGTTAACTACAGCCAGGTACTCTGTTGGGAGACAAGGCTGGGTGGTACCATGTAACCGTTACTACAGCCAGGTACTGTCTTGGGAGACAAGGCTGGGTGGTAACCATGTACTGTTACTACAGACCCAGGTACTGTGTTGGGACACAAGGCTGGGTGGGTACCATGTACCGTTCCTACAGCCAGGTTACTGTGTTGGGACACAAGGGCTGGGTGGTACCATGTACCGTTACTACAGCAGGTTACTGTGTTGGGAGACAAAGGCTGGGTGGTACCGATGTACCGTTACTATCAGCCAGGAACTGTGTTGGGAGACAAGGGTGGGTGGTACCATGTACCTTATTACAGCCAGGTACTCTGTTGGGAGACAAGGCTGGGTGGTACGATGTACGTTTATACTACACCCAGCGTATCTTGTTGGAGACATGGCTGGGTGGCAACCATTGTACCGTTACTACAGCCAGGTACTGTTTGGAGACAGAGGCTGCGTGGTGCCAAGTACCGTTACTAAAGCCATGAACTGTATAGGGAAGACAATGCTGGGTGGCACCATGTACCGTTGACTACCGCCAGTTACTGTGTTGGGGGGAGACAAGTCTGGGTGGTACCATGTACCGTACTACAGCCGGTACTGTATTGGGAGACAAGGCTGGGTGGTACGATTGTACCGTTACTAACAGCCAGGTACTCTGTGTGGGAGACAAGGCCTTGGGTGATCCCATGTTCCGTTACTACAGCCAGGTACTGTGTTGGGAGACTAGGCTGTGGTGGTACCATGTACCGTTACCTACAGCCAGGTACTGGTGTTGGGAGACAAGGCTGGGTGTTACAATGTACCGTTACTACAGCCAGTTACTGTGTTGGGAGACAAGGCTGTGCGTGGTGACCAAGTACCGTACTAAAAGCCATGTACTGTATTGGGACAAGGCTGTGTGGTACCAAGTACCGTTACACGCCAGTTTACTGTTTGGGAGACAAGGCTGGTGGGTAACCATGTACCGTTACTACAGCCGGTACTGTAATTGGGAGACAAGGCCTGGTGGTACCATGTACCGTTACTACAGCCAGGTGCTGTGTTGGGGGACAAGGCAGGTGGGTACCATGTACCGTTAACTACAGCCAGGTACTGTGTTGGGAGACAAGGCTGGGAGAAAACATGTGCGTTACTACACCAGGTACTGTGTTTTGGGAGACTAGGCAGGGTGGTACCATGTACCGTTACTAACAGCCTAGGTACTGTGCTGGGAGACAAGGCTTTGGGTGGTTGCCATGTCCGTTAACTAAGCCTGGTAATGTGTTGGAGACAAGGATAGGTGTACCATGTACCGTTTCTACAGCCAGGTACTGGGTTGAGAGACAAGGCTGGGTGGTACAATGTACCGTTACTACAGCCTGTACTACTGGGTTCTGAGACTAGGCTGGGTGGTACCATGTACCGTTAATACAGCCAGGTACTGTGTTGCGAGACAAGACGATTGTACCATGTACCATTACTACAGCCAGGTACTGTGTTTTTGGAGACAAGGCTGGGTGGTACCAGTACCGTTACTACAGCCAGGTACTGTGATTGCGAGACAAGACTGGTTGTACCATGTACCGTTACACAGCCAGTACTCTGTTGGGAGAACAAGGCTGGTTAGGTACCATGTAAACCCGTTACTTACAGCCGGTACTGTGTTGGGGAGACAAGGCTGGGTGGTACCATGTAACCGTTTATACAGCCAGTACTTTTGTTGGGATACAAAGGCTGGGTGGTAACCATGGAACCGTTACTAACAGCCAGGTGCTGTGTTGGGAACCAAGGGTGGGTGGTACCATGTACCGTTACTACAGCCAGGTACTGTTTTGGGAGACAAGGTTGGTGGTACCATGTACTGTTACTACAGCCAGGTACCCTGTTGGGGGGGGGGGGAGTGTATAGTTGGAGACAAGGCTGGGTGGTACCATTACCGATACTACAGCAGCCAGTACTGTGGTTTGGGAGACAAGACTGGGTGGACCATGTACCGTTACAACAGCCAGTACTGTGTTGGAGACAAGGCTGGGTGGTACCATGTACCGTTACTACAAGCAAGGTACTGTGATGGGAGACAAGGCTGGGTTGGTACCATGTACCGTTACTACAGCCAGGTACTGTGTTGGGAGAAAGCAGGGTGGTACCGTTGTACCGTTACTACAGCCAGGTAACTGTGTTGTGAGACAAGTCAGGGATGGTGCCATGTACCGTTACTACAGCCAGGTAACTGTGTTGGAGACAAGGCTGGGTGGTACCATGTACCGTTACTACAAGCCAATTACTGGTGTTGGGAGACAAGGCTGGGGTGTACCATGTACCGTTACTATACAGCCAGTACTGTGTTGGGAGACAATCTGGTGGTATCACGTACCGTTGCTACAGCCAGGTACTGTGTTGGGAGACAAGGCTGCGTGGTGGCCAAGTACCGTTACTAAAGCCAGTACTGTGTTGGGAGACAAGCTGGTTGGTACCATGTACCGTTACTACAGCGAGTTTATGGTAGGGAGACCACGGCTGGGTGGTACCATGTACCGTTATACTACAGCCGGGTACTGTTTTGTAGACAAAGGCTGGGTAGGGTACCATGTAACCGTTACTACAGCCAGAGTGCTGTGTATGGGAGACAAGGCTGGGTTGTACCATGTAATGTACTAACTAGCCAGGTACTGGTTGGAACAAGGCTGGTGGTACCATGTACCATTACTACAGCCAAGTACATGTGGGTTGGAAGACAAGGCTGGGTATACCATTACCGTTACTACAGTCCTTGTACTGTGTTTGGAGACAAGGATAGGTGGTACCATGTACCGTTCTACTGCCAGGGTAACTGTGTTTTATGAACAAGAAGGCTGGGTGGTACCATGTTACCGTTACTAAGCCTGGTACTGGTGTTTGGGAGACAAGGCTGGTGGTACTGCATGTACCGTTTGCTACAGCCAGTACTGTGTTGGGAGACAAGGCTGGGTGGTACCATGTACCTTACTACAGCCAGGTAACTGTGTTAGGAGACCAAGGGTGGTTTTGGTACCATTACCGTTACTACAGCCCAGGTACTGTGTTGGGAGACAATGCAGGGTGGGTATCATGATACCGTTACTACAGCCAGGTACTGTGTTGGAGACAAGGCTGATGATACCATGTACCGTTAACTGAAGGCCTGGTAATGTGTTGGGAGACAAGGATAGGTGGTCTCATGGTAACCGTTCTTACAGCCAGGTACTGTGTTGAGAGACAAGGTCTGGGTTGTACCATGTACCGTTACACAGCCTGTACTGTGTTGGGAGACAAGGCTGGGTGGTGCCATGTACCGTTGCTACAGCCAGGTACTGTTAGGGGAGACAAGGGCTGGTGTACCATGTACCGTTACTACAGCCAGGTACTGTGTTGGGAGACAAGAATGGGGTGGTACATGTACCGTTACTACAGCCAGGTACTGTGTTGGGAGACCAAGGCTGGGTGGTACCATGTACCGTTACTAACAGTCAGTACTGTGTTGGGAGACAAGGCTGGGTGGTTACCAAGTACCGTTACTACAGCCAGGTACAAGTGTTGGGAGACAAGTGCAGGGTGGTGCCATGTACCGTTATTACAGCCAGGAAGTGTTTGGGAGACAAGCTGCGTGGTACCATGCACCGTTACTTACAGCCAAGTACTGTGTTGGGAGACAAGCTGGGGTGTACCATGTACCGTTACTACAAGCCAAGTACTAGTGTTGAGAGACAAGGCTGGGTGGTACCATGTACCGTTACCTACAGCCAGGAACTGTTTGGGCGATAAGGCTGGGTGGTGCAATGTACCGTTACTACAGCCAGGTACTGTGTTGGGAGACAAGGCTGGGTGGTTACAAATGTACCGTTACTACAGCCAGTACTGTGTTGGGGAGAACAAGGCTGTGGTTGTACCATGTACTGTTTTACTACAGCCAGTACTTGGTTTTGGGAGACAAGGCTAGGGTTTAACATTACCGTTACTACAGCCAAGGTACTGTGTTGGAGGCAAGCTGGTGGTATCATTGTAAAACCGTTTACGACAGCCAGGTCGTGTTGGAGACAAGGCTGGGTGGTAACCATGTACCCGTTACTACAGCCAGGTACTTGTGATGTGAGATCGAAGGCTGGGTGGTACCAAGTAACCGTTACTACTGCCAGGTACTGTGATGTGAGACGAGCTGTGATACCAAGTACCGTTACTAGAGCCAGGTACTGTGATGTGAGACGAGGCTGGGTGGTACCAAGTAACCGTTTACTACATGCCTGGTACTGTGATGGATGCTCAATACATTAACATTCTTACTCAGGTGTGTGGCCAAATTAAAGACAGGTGTTGGATAACCTGTTCGTATAGAGGTGTGCGGCCATCCTTTCCACGCTTACAGGTGTGTGGCCATGTAAACCACAGGTGTGTGGTCAAAGTAAAGAACAGATGTGTAGTCAGTTTAAACACAGGTTGTGGCCAAGTTAAACACAGGTGTGGGGTCAAAGTAAAGACAGATGTGTAATGTCAGTTTAAACACAGGTGTGTGGCCAAGTTAAACTCAGGTGTGTGGCCAAAGTAAACACAGGTGTGTGGTCAGTTTAAACACAGGTGTGTGGCTAAGTAAAACACAGGTATGTGGCAAAGTAAACACAGTGTTGTGGTCATTTAAGCACAGTTGTGTGGCCAAATTAAACACTGGTGTGTGGCCAACGTAAACACTGGTTGTGGCCAAAGTAAAACACAGTAAGTGTGGTCAAATTAAACACAGATTTGTGACCAATTAAACACAGGTTGTGTCTAAGGTAAAGACAGGTTGTGTAACTAACATAACTCCTCCCTCTGTGTGGGCCTCAGTGACTAACCTTATCAGGTGTCAACTGTACAAGATCCACCCCCCCTTTAAAGTGTCCTTAGGTGTGGCCCTCTGATGCAGTGGCCTTGTGTGGTCCTCTTGATGCTGTGGCCTTGTGTGGCCCCTCTTGATGCAGGGCCTTTGTGTGCCCTCTTGAATGCAGTGCCCATAGGTTGGCCCCTCTGATGCACAGTGGCTTGGAGTGCCCATCTTGATGCAATGTGGCCTTATGTTGTCCTCTTGATACAGTCCATTTGTGGCCGTGTTGATGCAGTGGCCTTGTGTAGCCATCTGATACAATGGTCCTTGTATGGCTCATCTTGATGCATTGGCTTTGTGTGCCCTCTTGATTGCATCAGTGGCCTTGTGTGGCCCTCCTTGATGCAGTGGCCTTGTGTGACGCTCTTGAATGCAGTGGCCTTATGTGGTCCTCTTGATACAAGTGGTCCACTTGCCCCCCTTTTTGTGGCCCTCCTTGATGCAGTGCTTGTGTAGCCATCGTTGAAACAGTGGCCTTGTGTGCCCTCCTTATGTGGTGGCCCTCTGATGTGGTGGCCCTCTGATGCAGTGGCCTTGTGTAGCCCTATTTGATGAATTGGCATTTCAGCTTCCCAGAACCCTTGGGCCTAATCAGAGTCCCCCAGGTCCCCCAGGACCCCCAGGTCCCCTCAGGACTCCACCAGACGCCCAGGACCACAACCAGGGCCCCAGGACCCCAAGGATTCACCAGGGCCCCCCAGGACCCACCAGGCCCCCAGGACCCACCAGCAACCCCAGGACCACCAGGTCCCCAAGGACTTCGCGCCAGTATCCCCGGACCTACAGCCCCCCAGGTCCCACCAGCACCGCCCAGGACCCGCCAGGTTCCCCCCCAGAACTTGCTAAGGATCCCCAGGACCCACCAGGGCCCCAGGACCCACCAGACCCCCAGGATCCACCAGTTCCCTAAGTACCCAAAAGGACCCCCAAGACCCACCGGACCTCCAGGACCCACCAGGTTCCCAAGGACTAACCAGACCAAATGATCCCACCACAGGACACACCAGGACTTCTCCAGTACTCACAGGACCAAGAGGACCCTCAAGGACCCAGACGCCACCAGGGACCCCCAGGACCAACAGGACCCAAGAGGACCCACCGGACCCCAGGACTCACCAGGACCAACAGAAACCTTCGTGGGGCATGGGGATTCGAAAGGAGATTGATGGTTGAAGATAAACACACGTGTGGAGGTAACACATATATATTGTCCAACTGAGAAAAGGAAGCCCCAGCCTGCCTTGTTGCCTGTTGTAGGTCTATCCTGGACTGAGAGCGAGGTAGCCGCATCCCACTTACACTCATGCCGCACCCGTGACGTCATACAGTCCACTCGGCCTAGTAGGGATCGCTATATAAAACACATGGATGGTACTATGATACTCAGCTAAGCTATACAACACATGTAAGGGAATCAGCAAACTATGCGACAGCACAGTCATGTTACGTATTCATGTCGACATAGCACTACTATGCTATAGGCTGAACGGCAGTGGTTCTGGGCTGATTCTATACAATTTAACAAAGACATATGTAACTTAGAAGTAATGGATGGTTATCATAATGATGTATAACATGAGTTTTAAACGTAATGGGCGTTAACGTAATGATTATTTAACGTAATGCATTACAAATTATAAGTACAAGTTCATAATAAGGGATGGAATTGATCGATCGATCTGTAATCCATGCCAAAGGTGTGCTAAGCTCCTCTTTACATTCCTTTTAGAACTCCTTTGCATACAGTACATCAGGGCCTGGGGTTTTGTTATGTTTTAATTAATCTATTGCCTAAGACCATGTCACTTGAGTTGACCCTAATCGTTCACAGTTTATTATCGTTCTGTCTAACATAATTTATCATTACTGAATATCCTGGTATCCTCCTGTGTAAAAACTGAGAGGAAGTATGTGTAAAACTTCTACACATTTCCTTATCACTGTCGTGAGCTGACCCAGGAACTTTTGAGTGGGCCTATCTTGTCCCTGATCCTTACTTCTGTATACCTGAAAGAATCCTTTTGGGTTAGTCTTCGATTCCTCTTGCAAACTTTAAAACCTCATAATCTCTTTTGGCTAGCCTTTTCTAATTCCCTTATTTTATTTTCTCTCTTCTTTAACTGAATATATCGATTTCTTAATTGCCCTCTCCTCTTTTGAATTTGCCTATATATGCTCTCTTTTGACCAATCAGATATTTTAATCTATTGTTCATCCATTTAGGATCATTTTTGTTTGATCTGATTTCCTATTTGGAAACATAATTTGACTGAGCAAGCTAGAACTATGCCCTGGAAAGCATCATATCGGCAACCACACCACCTACCTGACCTTAGTCAGGTCATTCCAGTTCAGCCCACCTAGGTAATTTTTCAGTCCCTATGAATCACCAAGCGAAAGTCAGGGAACGAGACTTTGATTGCCATTTATTAGGTAATTCCAGATAATTAAAACAGAGTGATTTTGTGGATCACTTTCCCCTAGCTCATCATAACCTCAATATTATTAATTAGTGTTTCCCACTGACAAGAACCAAGTCAAGGAGATTATTTCCCCTAGAATGGCTCTTCACAACTGTTTTAAAAAACAATCCTGATCGTATCAAGAAAGAGTCACCTGATCTAAATTTCCTGTCAACTTGCTCCAGTCAATCTGACTATAGTGAAAATCTCCCATAGCACAACATTTTCGTATGTAGATGCCTTACGAATTGTCCCCATAGAAGTTTTACTGCACTCCCTATCAAGATTTGGGGCCCTGTAAATCACAACCCATAATTAGTTTTTCTCGGCCCTCGAGAAGCTTTAACCAAACAGATTCAGTGGCTGACGCTTCTAATTTTATATCTTGTCTAACACACATTTAAATTGGTCTCAGACCATACATCGCTACTCCACCACCTTTCCTGTTGAACCCGTCAGTGTGGCACAATTTATGCCTTTATGTGACATTCAAGGGCCATCTCTCTATCTTTCAGATAGAGCCATGTCTCTGATTATAGTAATAATATCTATGTTTTTTCTGCACTTGCAATTAATCTTAGCTCAATCTATCTTATTTCTTACACTCCTGTATTAGTATAGTAAACCTTAAGGAGCTAGTCCTTGCTGCCCTCTGCGTCTCTCTTTGTATGCTGACACCTGATCTATTGTCTTTTATTTATAACTTCATGCTGAATGCCTTTTATACATTACTGTTTACCAAACCCATAGTGTTGCAACCTGCTGTTTCCCACACACACCCATACCTTCTATCTTCTATCAGTTTAAAAATCATAGGCATTTCACCAATGGCCTTCTCAATGAGTTTTCAAGTGCTATCACCCCAGCCCCAGAGAGATGTACCCCATCCCTTGCATACTATCTGTTTTTTGCCATAAAAGTTGTTCCAGTTGTCATGAATGGGATGTGCAAGTTCCTTTGCAGTATCTGTCTAGCCAGCAATTTACACAAAAGCAATTGCCCTAGACAACCTTTTCAATTCCTACTCACTCCCCTTCTAGGCAAGATGCTACATAGGTTGGACCCCTCCCTTAGAACTTAATGAAATCTATAGCTGACCTGTACTTAACAGCAGCTCTTCTCTCCTACCCTTCCCAATATCATTTTCCACCAGCACTGAGACAGATAATGGGCTTGTTCCCATTACCTGACGTGATATCATCCAGCCTGTTAACTATGTCCCCAACACCACTCCAGGGAAGCACACTCTACCTCCTCATCGTCTTATTCCTATATTACAAAAAGCACGGTCAATAATATCTTACCTGAGAGTCAACCAACCACAAGAATGCTCCTTACCTCTGTTAGCAGGGGCAGTAGAACCCTTACCTTCACTGGCCACTGAATACATTCATCCTGAAGAACTGAGAAGCGATTTCCTACCTTCAATCTTCACTCTTAACTTTCCTTATCGATTTTCCTCCCATTGGCTGGTTACCACTCGCCACTTGTAGCAGGTGCTGGGCTGGCACCTCACTGCTGGTAGCCGATGCTACTTCATCCCCACCTACAGCCTCCTCACAGCGAAGACAACTGCACCTCACTGCTAGAAGCACTCATTCCCCACAACTCCAGCCACCTCACACTCTCCTCCCAACCCATTAAGGTGGACCTTTCAGCCTCCTAATTCCTCCTGGAGATGCAAGACCTCCTCCTTCAATCTCTCCACCCAATTTTTAAAACAACTGTCAGAAGCAAGCACATGCTTCGTAACCGTCCACGCTAATCCACAAAGCAGCTCAGGTCTGTGACCTCACGTGAACGACTGACCACTGACTCTCCTGTTATCTGTGACCTGAGAGCCAGGTTCCAGCACTGACATCTGACCTCACCTGTTATCTGTGACCTCAAAGCCAGGTCGAGCACTGACATCTGGACTCTCCTGTTATCTCGTGACCTCAGAGCCAGGTCGAGCACTGACATGCGACTCTCACTGTTATCTGTGACCTGAGAGCCAGGTTCAGCACTGACATCTGACTCTCCTGTTAGCTTGACATGGGGGCCAGGTCCAGCACTGACATGCTGACTCTCCTGTCAATCTGTGCCTGAGGGCCAGGTCCAGCACTGACATACTGACTCTCACTGTTATCTGTGACCTGAGAGCCAGGTCCAGCACTGACATACCTGACCTCTCCTGTTATCTGTGGACCTGAGAACCAGGTCCAGCACTGACATCTGACTCTCCTGTATCTGTGACCTCATAGCCAGGTCGAGCACTGTACTGTGCTGACTCTCCTGTTATCTGTGACCTGATAGCAGTCAGCACTGACATGCAGACTCTTCTTCATTATCTTTGACCATGGGGGCCAGGGGGGGGGGTCACAACTGACATGCTGACTCACCTGTCACTCTGTGACCTGAGGGCCAGGTCCAGCACTGACATACTGAACTCTCCTTTATCTGTGATCGAGAGGCCAGGTCCAGCACGTGACATACTGACATCTCCCTGTTTATCTGTGAACAATGAGAGCAGGATCCCGGCACTGACATTGCTGACTCCCTGTTATCGGTGACATGAGAACCAGTCCATCACTGACATACTACTCTCCGTTATCTGTGACATGAGAGCCATTCCAGCACTGACATGCTGACCTCTCTCCTGTTATCTTCTGTGACATGAGAGATAGGTCCGCACTGATATACTATACTGACTCTCCTGTTTACCTGTGACATGAGAGCCAGTTTCCAGCGCTGACATACCTGACTCTCCTGTTATCTGTGCATGAGAGCCAGGTCCCCGGCACTGACATGCTGACTCTCCCTGTTATCCATCTCTGTGACATAGAGAGGCCAGGTCCAGCACTGACATGCTGACTCTCCTGTTATATGTGACCTGAAAGCCAGGTCCAGCACTGACATGCTGACTCTTCCCTGTTACTGTGACCTGAGAACTAGGTCCAGCACTGACCTACTGATCTCCTGTTATCTGTGACATGAGAGCCAGGTGCAGCACTAACATGCTGACTCTCCTATTATCTGTGACCTGAGGGCCTCAGGTCTATTATTGTGACCTGAGGGCCAGGTCCAGCCACTGACCAACTGACTCTCAGTTAACTGGTGACCTGAGGGCTAGGTCCAGCACTGACAATACTGAACTCTCCTGTTATCTGTGACAGAAAGCCAGGTCCAGCACAGACATACTGATTCATCTGTTATCTGGTGATCATGAGAGCCAGGTCCAGCACTGACATACTGGACTCTCCTGTTATCTGAGACATGAAGCCAGGTCCAGCACTGACATACTGACTCTCCCGTTATCTGTGACCTGAGAGCCCAATCGAGTACTGACATGCTGATTCTCCTGTTAACTGTGACCTGAGGCCAGGTCCATCACTGTCATACTGACTCTCCTGTTATCTGTGACATGAGAGCCAGATCCAGCACTGGACATTCTAACTCTCCTGTTTCTGTGACCTGAAGCCATGTCCCAGCACTGACATACTGACTCTCCTTGTTAAAAATGTGACATGAAGCCAGGTCCCAGCACTGACATGCCTGACTCTCCTTTTATCTGTGATCCTGAGAGCCAGGTCAGCACTGACATACTGACTCTCACTCTCCTGTTATCTTGACCAGAGAGCCAGGTCCCAGCACTGACATACTGACTCTTTTGTTACTCTGACCGGAGAGCCAGGGTCCAGCACTTACATAACTGACTCTCCTGTATCTGTGACCTGAGAGCCAGGTCCACACAACATACTGACTCTCCTGTTAATCTGTGACCTCAGAGCCAGGTCCACACTGACATCTGACTCATCCTGTTATCTGTGACCTCAGAGCCAGGTCCACACTGACATAACTGACTCTCCTGTTATCTGTGACCTCAGAGCCAGGTGGTGGTGGGGGTTGGTGGTGGTGGTGATGTGGTGGCTTTGGTGGTGGTGGTGGCTGTGGTGGTGATGGAGTGGCTGTGGGAGGTGGGGTGGCAGTGGTGGGGGTGGCTGTGGTGGTGATGGTGGCTGTAGTGGTGGTGGTGGGGGTGGTGGGGGCCCCTGTGTTGGTGGGGGGCTGTGGTGATGGTGGTATTAAACCCAGGATTCCAAAGGGCCTGTTCCCCCCGGGTGAAATGGGACAAATAAACAAGTAAAAAAGTTTAGTTTTATTATCCTTCACCAATTAAAACAGAATATGTACACTATGTACAGTGAAAAGGGGTATAGTGCCCCAGGGGAAAAGCAAAGCAAAAATAGAAGCCACAAGATAGCAGGCCGTGCTTAAAACCCAGCTTTTAGAATGGGAAGACCGGGCGGGACAGGAGAGCGGTACCCACATAACCCTGG
The DNA here is from genome assembly GCF_026875155.1 of Cherax quadricarinatus. Taxonomy (NCBI): domain Eukaryota; kingdom Metazoa; phylum Arthropoda; class Malacostraca; order Decapoda; family Parastacidae; genus Cherax; species Cherax quadricarinatus. Next base: position 94,835,167 of record NC_069404.1, on the reverse strand, counting down.
TTTTCCCAAAAACCCTTTTTTTTGGGCTAGAACTGGTCACTAGTTGAACGGGGGGGGCCCCCTCTAACTCTTACAACCGGGTTCGCTGGTTGGGGGAGATAGCCTGTAAATGAGGGTGGTCCCTACGCCGAAAATAAAGGTTACGTACTCTTGCATGCCAACCCCCCCCCCCCGAGGGGCTCAGGATTGGCTGCCACCTCCCATGGTAACCGTGCCCCCATGGCAAAAAAATAAGGGGAACCCCTTTTCCCTCCCCACCATCCAACTCTTAGACTCAGTTTTCTCGTGACCAAAAGAAAAAGCCCCAGCAGGCTGCATAGGCCCAAAGATGCAGGCGGACGGTTTTACCCCGCTCCCCTCACTGAAAAAAAACCCACCCCCAGGGGATAAAAAAAAGGCATAAAAAGGGGGTTACCACAATAAATCCAAACCTAAATAAAAATATACTTGATAAAGATCTGAAAACATATTTTCTTTGCCGGCAATATTTTTAATGGAAATATTATGGGGTTGCCCCTTTTAGCGTCCGCGCAAAACCCTTGTTTGTTTGTTTTCAGGCTTGGAGATTCTAGGGATTTGATCAGTGACTGGACCCCCTGCGATGTCTGGCCCAAAAAAAACATCGAAATGCTCCAAAGCCAGTATCAGCGCGGGGGCTTCTTTTTCACTGTAGAATAACCCCTTGATGGGGCTGGAATTTGGCTGAAAAGTATGCTACAGGCTGCAACTCCTTGTTCCCGATTTTAATAGTACTCCCCCAACCCCCAGTCAAAACTAAACCTGAAATGAAAAATTTTTGGGGAAAGTCTGGAGACAAGGGGGTTTTGCAGTAACAAAATTTTTTGCTTTATTAAAGCAGTTTTTACGTCTGGGGCCAATTAAAGGGAAATTTTTTTTTGACGGTAAGAGAGGTAAGGGGGGCACAATATCTGAAAAATTTCTTACAGAATTTTCTGTAAAATCCTAATCCCTGGGGAAATTTTTTGAAGTGTTTCTATCAGAGGAACTGGATAATCTTTAATAGAAAGAACTTTAGAAGTTTTGGTGCAAACTTTCCCATCCCCAACTTCTGGCCTAAAAAAAGTGACGGGGCCCCGGGCCAAAGGAAGATTTAGATAAGTTTGAAAAATTTAGTGGTTTGATCCCCGTATCGCACCAAAAAATCATCTAGGTCGTGCCGTGCCTTCCTTTTTTAATCCCCTTATGGTAATTTTTGGAATGAGGGGGGGAAATTTTTCTTTCCGAAGGGGGTAATGTTTTTGATAAAGGACCTGGAATTAGAAGGCAGAGATTTCCTTCCCCTTATCTGTCAAAGGCCCTGATGTGCTTTAAAGGAGATCAAATTTGGACAAAAAGTACCCTTCCCCAAAAAGTAAATTACGTCTCCAGACGAGGAAGGGGAAGCATCTGTAATTGTGACCTCTTTTCCTTTTACGGTTCTGTACACATCGAAACCCCCCATCCCTTTTTCACAAGGAGCAGGGTGAACCCCTGGATTGATGCCCTCCACTAAACCTGCTTTAACAAAATTCTACTTCCCTGCTGAAGGGAAAGCCTTTGTTTCGGATTAGTTGTGGGGGAGAGTTTAAGGGTTTTTAAGTTTCCCACATCTAACCCATGGAACCTAACGTATTTTTTTTCGGCACACCAAAAAAAATATTAGGTTATGCTGTAGAAGCTCAGTTAAATTTTGTTGCTTGCTTTTCAAAAATCCCCATAAAGGGCTAGGACCCTTGAGGAGGCAGAATTTGAAAGTTTAATATTAATTTCAGGTAAGTGCAAAAAGTCAGAGTTGTCCCCGAGGTAGAGGACAAGTCATTACGGGACTTTATCTGGGGTATGAAAGGTTTATTTTATTAATGTGGTAAGTTTTAGTTTTTTAGTCTTATCAATGGGAAACTACCCCTAATTTAATCAGTAATCACTTACAATCTGATAGGCCCCCTAAATCTAGCTTTTAAGGTGTGGCCCCGGTTAGGTTTTTGCACCAACACCTTGTCTCCTGGATGGAAGGAGCGGAATTGTGCATTCTGTCATACCCCTGTTTTCTTTCTTTTAGCGTCTTTAGGTTAGCCTTGGGCTAACTACGTGCCCCCTCAACGTTGAAGAGGGTTGTAGAGTGTTTTAGTAACGTTTCTCCCCTCCATCCTTCTTTGAGAACCCGAAGGGACCCCGTAATTTTGCCCAAAGATCAGCTCAAAAGGACTATACCTTAGACTCTTGCACCGTTTTCTGTACTGAGAACACAACAAAGGTAGGATTCATCCCAGTATGTGGAAAGGCTGCAAAAATTCTCATAGTTTTTAATGTTGGTTTTAATCTTTCCAAGGCCCTTGGAACTTTAGGATGATAGGCAGGGATAAATTTTGGATTACCCCAACCTAGTTTAAAAACTTCCCCAAATCTTTGGCATAAGTTTCCTTTATCATTTGAATGTTTTAGGAATGCCAAAAAAAGAAATGAATTTGTTTAAAGCTTTGAGAATAGCTTTAGTATTTTAATATATGCATGGGAATTCTTCAGGGTATCTGGTTTTTCTTACCAAATAACCCGCACAAAAGAAGAAGCTTTCGACGACGTTTCGGTCCGACTTGGACCATTGACAAAATCACCTCGAGGGGGAGCAGGACGGCTTATATAGGAGGAAGAGGTGGGGTAGTTAGTGGTAGTTTAAATAGTAGTAGTAGTACAAGAATTGTATATAAAACCCAAGGATGAAAAGACACAGCAAACCCGGGCATCCCCCCGTAGAGTTTGCCATCCAGCCAGCCCCTGGGTGGCGAAAACGTCCACAAAAAGCAACAACGGCAAAGGTCAATTTTATCAGTAGATGTAGTAGAAGAAGAAGAGGGAGTAGTAGTGGTAGTGGTAGAATTTGGGGAAAAAGGAAGACGGCCCCGTCAAATACAAAGGAGGGGAGCATGCCAAAAGCTAAAAACCCACAAGGGAAGCAAGCGCACCGAGGGGCGTGAAAGGGGGAAATTTTGGGGAAATAAAATAAAAAAAGGAACGAAACACGAGAAGGGGAGGGAAAAACAACCCCAAAGGGGAAAAGGAGAGAGGAAGGGGGAAAAGGAAAAGAAAAAGAAGAAGAAGAAAAAGAGGGGTTCAGGTTAAGTCAGGTGTCAGTTTGGAGCATTTTACAAAGTAGTGGGAGAGGAAGGGATTACAAGACGAAACCAGGGCTAAAGGTTATACAAAGGAAAAGTTTTGTATAAAGAGATTCAACTAAAAGGGACTGTTCGAGTTGGAAGTAGGGAAGACAGTTTTTGCAGAAAAAACATAAAAGGGTGGCTGTCCCCGACGTGACAGAAAAGAGCATTGTTAGTGTCGGCAACCTAACACTATTTTTGTGCTCCCTAAGTCGTCAGAAAAAGGGTCGACAGTTTTTCCCCAAAAAATTGAAAAGAACAGGAGGAGCAAGAGAGAGTAGACACCCGGAAAATCTGTAGAGGGGGAGGGTATGAAAAGAGATTATCGAAAAGGGGTTTGTTGGCGAAAATAGTTGATGTCTAAGGGACGGAGGAATTGTTGAGATCAGAAAAAAACCGGAAATTTTGGGAAGGCAGGGATAGAAGAGTTCCATGAGTAGAGGTTTGGGAGGAAAAAAAAATTGGGTTTTGCCGTGAGGGGCGGTTATGAATGGGAAGGGTAGCCAAAGACGGGAGAAAAAATTATAAGAGTGGAAAAATTTTTGCTGGAAGGAAAAAGAGGATCCAGATGCAGGGTTTTTTCCCCGGGAAAAAG
>NC_069404.1:94779382-94830920 GCF_026875155.1 Cherax quadricarinatus | reverse complement strand
AAAAAAAAAACCTTAAAGTCTACCCTCAATAACCCAACTAGGTAGACTGTTCATCATCAAACTACCCTATTTCCAAACCAATACTTTCCTATGTCCTTTCTAAATCTAAACTTATCTAATTTAAATCCATTACTGCGGGTTCTCTCTTGGAGAGATATCCTCAAGACCTTGTTAATATCCCCTTTATTAATACCTATCTTCCACTTATACACTTCGATCAGGTCTCCTCTCATTCTTCGTCTAACAAGTGAATGTAACTTAAGAGTCTTAAATCTTTCTTCATAAGGAAGATTTCTAATGCTATGTATTAATTTAGTCATCCTACGCTGAATGTTTTCTAACGAATTTATGTCCATTCTGTAATATGGAGACCAGAATTGAGCTGCATAATCTAGGTGAGGCCTTACTAATGATATATAAAGCTGCAGTATGACCTCTGGACTTCTGTTGCTTACACTTCTTGATATAAATCCCAGTAATCTATTTGCCTTATTACGTACGCTTAGGCATTGCTGTCTTGGTTTAAGGTTGCTGCTTACCATAACCCCAGTCCTTTTCGCAATCTGTATGGCTAAGTTCTACATTATTTAACTTATAAGTGCTAGGGTTATGGACACTCCCGAGCTTCAGAACCTTGCATTTATCTACATTGAACTGCATCTGCCACTTTTTCTGACCAAGAGTAGAGTTTGTCTAAATCTCTAGTTCCCTAACATCTACGTTGAATCAATTATCCTACCTATCTTCGTGTCATCGGCGAATTTGCTCATATCACTAGTAATTCCTTCATCAAGATCATTGATATATATTATAAACAACAACGGGCCCAAGACTGATCCCTGTGGAACGCCACTTGTTACTGATCCCCACTCGGATTTAACCCCATTTATGGACACTCTTTGCTTCCTGTCTGTGAGCCATGATTCGATCCACGAGAGCACCCTCCCCAATGCCATGAGCTGCTACTTTCTTCAACAGTCTTTGGTGCGGAACTCTATCAATGCCTTACTAAAATCTAAGTAAACAATATCAAATTCTTTATCGTGGTCAAACAGCCTCAAAAGCAGAGTAAGAACATGTGCAACATCTGGATATCTTTATTGTAGACGTTTCGCCATCCAGTGGCTTTATCAATACAAATTCTAGGACATAACTTGAAGACAGTAGAACTATGTACAGAAGATGAGGTAATCAGTCCCTCAACTAGGAGTAGGTGCGAAGGCACCATAGTCGTGGAGATTCTGAAACAGAAGAAGGATCTGGCGCTTATATAGTAACGTCAGGTGTTAGCAGACGAGGCATATTCACTGGTAGGCGGGATTCGCCAGTGGAAGTAGGTCCTTCCCAAAGAGATGTGTTAGTAGGGTTAGTTGGGAAGGACCTACTTCCACTGGGGAATCCCGCCTACCAGTGAATATGCCCTCGTCTGCTACACCTGACGTTACTATATAAGCGCCAGGATCCTTTCTTCTGCTTCAGAATCTCCACGACTATGGTGCTCTTCGCACCTACTCCTAGGTTGAGGGACTGATTACCTCATCTTCTGTACATAGTTCTACTGTCTTCAAGTTATGTCCTAGAATTTGTATTGATAAAGCCACTGGATGGCGAAACGTCTACAATAAAGATACCCAGATGTTGCACATGTGTCTTAATCTCATTTTGTCGGTATTGTATACCATTCGTACACAGCCTCAAAAGCTTTACTGAAGAAAGTTAATAATTAGTTAGACAAGGCCGGCCTCTTGTTAATCCAGGGCTGAGTATCATTAATCAAGCTATGCTTATCGAGATGGCTTCTTATAATCTCAGCTATAATTGACTCTAGTAATTTGCCTACAATTGAGGTCAGGCTTATTGGGCGGTAATTTGCGGTAAGGGACTTGTCCCCTGTTTTAAAAATAGGAATTACATTAGCCATCTTCCACATATCAGACACTACAACCTGTTTGAAGAGATAAATTAAAAATATTAGTTAATGGTTCACAGACTTCCATTTTGCATTCCTTAAGAACCCTTGAAAAAAACCTCATCGGACCGGTGACTTATTTTGCTTCAGTCGGTCTATCTGCTTCACAACCATTTCACTAGTGACTGTGATGTTACATAATTTATCTTCTTCTGGCCCACTATAAAAATTAATTACCGGAATATTATTAGTGTTTCCTGTGTAAAAACCGAGGAAAATAATTATTTAAAATCGAGCACATTTCATTCTCTTTGTCAGTAAGATGCCCATAGTTATTTTTAAGGGGACCTATCTTATCTCTAACTTTTGTTCTATATACCTGGAAAAAACTTTTTGGGTTAGTTTTAGAATCCCTAGCAACTTTAATTTCATAGTCCCTTTTAGCTTTTCTTATCCCCTTTTTAATGTCCCTCTTAATGTCAATTTACTGATTCATAAGATGACCCTCGCCTCTTTTGATACGCCTATAAATTCCTTTCTTATGCCCTCGTAGATATTTCAGCCTATTATTCATCCATTTTGGGTCATTTCTATTTGATCTAATTTTCTTATAAGGGATAAAAGTTCTTTGAGCAGCATGTATTGTGTTCAGAAAACTGTCATATTGATAGCTCTCTTCGTACCCAGTCAACAGATGATAAGTGTTCTCTAAGCCCATCGTAATCTGCTAAGCGAAAATCTGGGACTGTTACTGAGTTATCCCTACTATCATTTCTTCCATTCAATTCTAAATGTAATTGATTTGTGGTCGCTAGCACCAGTTCCTCTGAAAAATTCTAAATTATTACAAGGGATTCATTGTTTGCCAGAACTAAGTCAAGCAGGTTATTACCCCTTGTAGGTTCTGTCACAAACTGCTTCAAAAAACAATCCTGAACTACTTCTAAGAAATCGTATGATTCTAAATTCCCAGTCAAGAAATTCCAATCAATATGACTAAAGTTAAAGTCTCCTAGAATTACTACATTATCGTGCCTTGTGGCCCTAACAATTTCCTCCCATAGTAGTCTCCCCTGGTCCCTATCTAAATTTGGGGGACGGTATATCACACCTAAAATTAATTTTTCATGCCCCTCTGAAAATTCTATCCAAACGACTCTGTATGTGTTACTTCAGACTTAATTACCCGTTTTTATGCAACAGTACATGCGATCTCGGAACATACAATGCCACCCACCCCCCTTCCGTTATTCTATCTACTTGGATCAATTTAAACCTGAATGTGACATTCTGCAGGTCATGTCCCGACTTTTTTAATTAAACCTCGCACTCTCAGTAATGGCAAATACATCTATGTTACCCAGCACTAGCATATAGTCTCAACTCGTCCATCTTTCTAGCACTGCGATATTTGTGTAATAATATTTAATGGTCCCTCCTCTCTCTTTACCTTCCTCGCTCCTTTTTGTTATTCACTAAAACCTATTTACTGTCCTTGTCAAACTTAGTGCCACTGGCTTTCCAATATCCACCTCATTTTGCTAGTACTAGTTCTCCTCGTACTCATGTTACTACCTGCGACCTTCACAGTTTCCCGCCAAAACCCATACCACTAACTATTCTAGTTAAAGACCTAACAGGCTCCCTCCTCTGCGATGGCCCGTGCTCCCCACCCCACACTAAATAAGTGAACCCATCCCTGGCATACAGTCATTTCTGCCATAGAAGAGGTCCAGTTGTCACTGGAATGTTACCGCATTTTCTTACAGTATTTGTCCAGCCAGCAATTGAACCATTGCTCTGGACACCATTCATTTCCAAACCCTCTCCTGCGAAAATGACATATTGACAGGTTTCCCACCCTACCTCCTAATTATCTCATTTGAAATATTGCTCAGTGTTGACGGCCCCGATCAAGGCAGAGAAATATTGAGTTGGAACAGATACAGAGAATCGTTCACGGTCCGCATAGTCAACTAAAGCATTTAACTATAGTTATTTAAATATTCCATGGTGTTAAGAGAGAGATACATTTTAATATATACCTGGAAGTACTTGTGGGTCTGGAATCAGAAAATGGAAGGATGTGTAAAATATTGTGAAAAACCGGGGGCAGTGTGCACAATAGCAACACTGATTCAACATTGTGGCCCAACATTACTCCTAAACATCTTAACCAGAAAGATATCAGAAACACTGCTGGAACAAGTGTGAAGTCTTCAGGAGGAAACTGGACGAGTACTCTTCACCAGGTACAAATCAACCGGTTGTGATGGATATATGGTTCAACAGACCACTAAACCAGCAGCAGGCAGCCTGGTTCACCAGGACAAGCACTTGACGAGCCTGCCCAAGAAAGGGTTGGTGGTAGAAAAAACACTCAGAACTTATCAAGGTATATCAAAGGTTGTGGTAAACCCTTGGATTCAAGACAAGCTGCTGTGACGGTGAACACTGTATGGCAAGTCTTGCTACTGTGGTGGTTCTAGAGTTCCTGTGTAGGCACAAGTTTTGTGTCGGTACTCGGCATGTGGTTAATATGTGTTGTTTGAATCTGGTATTTAGGTCTCTGAGAAGTTTCACGACGGAGTCTTGCACGGCTTCCACTGGTATGGTGCAGTGATGGTAATCACTGGCTTCCTATGAGCGACTACTGTGTCTTGTACAGTTTTAGATTTAATGTTGTGTGACTGACACCTGCTTTAACTGAGGTATGGTAAAATTGGTTGCTGGTATTTGGACGGAGGAGCACCCATGTGTGTGTGTGATGCAACCAGAGTTGAGGAGTGTGTTATCGCATGTCTTCTTGCAGGCGATGATAAAAATATTGTGAGCAGTTCCCGAAGTTCACTGAAAAACATGACAGATATAATTACGAGTCATCTTTGCGGACTCGAACCAACAAATAAAAATCAACATCTGCTTTACTACTGACATACGACGTAGAACCAAGAGTGAAAATCATCACTGAATTCTTTTTAAGATCTCGCAGTATGTCTCCAGCGCCGTGTCTTCCAATGTGTCTGGCCTCAGCACCACGGTGTTCACCTGACACATCTATCATACACTTCCAGCCTCGTTACACGCTCATTTCCCTACACTCTCTTGTTTACGTGATACACCCCAAGGTGACTCCGTCACGGTGGTTGTCACTAATGACGGTCACCATCACACTAATACAGTTATTTGATTATAATTATTTAGTTGTCGAAGCGAGAAGTTTATTGTAGAGTTATTATCCTCTCATGTAGCCCAGGTGGTCCCAAACTGAGGGTAGATTACCCCCTGGGCCCGGCGGGTAATTTAACCATTTTGGGTGGTAATGAAATTCTGAAAATCAAGAAAAAAATGCGGTACCCGGTCTGGGATTATTGTTAACTTTGTCTTAGTATATAAATTTGTAAGTAAACCTATTATAAGTAAGTAACCAAATAACAATAAATTCAAAAAAACTAATATACGTATTAGAAAAGAAGAAATATTTAGCTAAGTGTGTGGAAACCCAACAGTCTTTGACAAGTATGACTTCAGGACAAAGTAACTCAGTAGCCCAGTCGACGTGTCCAGTACGCGTCACTCACTTCCTGAGTTGCCTCTATTTCACACTGTCAGTTTATCTGTGAGCAATCAGCGAGGAAGGACATTTAAGCTGGTATGTATGTGTTACTGCCTTGTGCAGTATATAGTTAGTATTTACCACAGTTACTGTGAATTTGTACCTATTATTAATTTTATATATAAAATATGTGTGGTTCTTACGTTTTCAATGGTTTTGTTGGATTAGCAGAGTATTGCGAGGCTGTATACCAAGCGTTCACGTTTAGCCATATATATCAATAATAACATTTTGTGAAAGGGGTAACATGCTTTATGTGGCATGTTAAAATGGGTAACAAGCTGAAAAGTTTGGGAACCACCTGATGTAGAGGATAGCTGTTTCCCCTGTTTTTTCTTCTGCAAACTTGTCGTTTTTATTTCACTTACAACAAAAAGCCTATCTGCTCGGCTTCAATTTTCAAGGACGTGTAGGCAGCTTATATATGTAGGGAGGTGGGCACACTGCCCTAAGGTGGCCACTGCAAGTAAAGTGCACCACTGCAGTAGGTGGCCACGCTGCCGTAAGGTGAGCAATACCGCAGTTATGGTTAGCAACAAGAGCAGGTGCAACAAAGCAGTAGGTGGCAACCACTGCAGTAAAGGAGCAACACTGCCAGAAGTTTGGCACGCTGGCCGTAAGGATGCAACCACTGCAAGTAAGGTAGCCAACACTGCCCAGTAAGGTGCAGCACTGCCAGTTAAGGTGGCAAACAACTGCCCAGTAATGTAGCAACACTGCCAGTAGGTAGCAACACTGCCAGTAAGGTAGCCAACACTGCAGAAAGGTTGCAAACACTGCCAGTAAGGTGGCAGCACTGCCAGAAAGGTGGCAACACTGCCAGTAAGGTGCAACACTGCCAGTAAGGTAGCAACAAGAGCAGGTGCAACACTGCCAGTAAGGTGCAACACTGCCAGTAAGGTGCAACACTGCCAGTAAGGTGCAACACTGCCAGTAAGGTGCAACACTGCCAGTAAGGTAGCAACCCACGATGCAGGAGATGCACACTGCCAGTAAGGTGGCACCAAGAGCAGGTTGCAACACTGCCAGTAAGGTGGCAACACTGCCAGTAAGGCAGCAACAAGAGCAGTTGCAACACTCCAGTAAGGTGGCAACACTGCAGTAAGGGGTACCAACAAGCAGGCAGGTGCAAACTGGCAGTAAGATGCAACAACTGCCAGTAAGGTGGCAACACTGACAGTAAGGTGCAAACACTGCCTGTAAGTGGCAACACTGCAGTAAGGTGCAACACTGGCAGTAAGGTGCAACACTGGCAGTAAGGAGCAACACTGCCAGTAAGGTGGCAACACTGCCAGTAAGATGCAACACTGCCACGGCTAGTGGTGGCATCACTGACAGTAAGGGGCAACACTGCCAGTAGGTGCAACTCTGCAGTAAGTGCACACTGCCAGTAGGTGGCAAACACTGGCAGTAAGGTGCAACACTGCCAGTAAGGTGGCAACACTGCCAGTAAGGTGCAACACTGCCAGTAAGGTAGCAACACTGCCAGTAAGGTGCAACACTGCCAGTAAGGTGGCAACACTGCCAGTAAGGTAGCAACACTGCCAGTAAGGTAGCAATACTGCAGTAAATGGTAGCAAACACTGCCAGTAAGGTGGCAACTCTGCAGGTAAGGTGCAAAAACACTGCCAGTAAGGTGGCAACACTGCCAGTAAGGTGCAACACTGCCAGTAAGGTGCAACACTGCCAGTAAGGTGCAACACTGCCAGTAAGGTGCAACACTGCCAGTAAGGTAGCAACACTGCCGTAAGGTGCAACCATTGCCAGTAAGGTTGCAACACTGCCAGTAAGTAGTACAAGAGGCAGGTGCAACATGCCTGTAAGGTGGGCAACACTGCCAGTAAGGTGCAACCCTGCCAGAATAAGGTGTGGCCAACACTGCCAGTAAGGTGGCAACACTGCCAGTTAAGGTGCAACACTGCAGTAGGTGCAACACTGCCAGATAAGGTGGCAACATGCCAGTAAGGTGCACACACTGCCAGTAAGGTGGCAAACATGCCAGTAAGGTGCATACACTGCCAGTAAGGTGCAACACGCCAGTAAGGGTAGCAACCAAGAGCAGTGAACACCTGCAGTAAGGTGCAAAACCCTGCCTGTAGGTAGTAAACAAGAGCAGGTGCACACTGCAGTAGGTGGCAACACTGCCAGTAAGGTGCAACACTGCAGTAAGGTGGCAACACTGCCAGTAAGGTGGCAACACTGCCAGTAAGGTGCAACACTGCCAGTAAGGTGCAACACTGCCAGTAAGGTGGCAACACTGCCATTAAGGTGCAACACTGCCAGTAAGGTGGCAACACTGCCAGTAAGGTGCAAAACTGCAGTAATGTGTCGCAACAAAGAGCAGGTGCAACACTGCCAGTTAAGGTGCAATACTGCCAGTAAGGTGCAACACTGCCAGTAAGGTGCAACACTGCCAGTAAGGTGCAACACTGCCAGTAAGGTGCAACACTGCCAGTAAGGTAGCAACAAGAGCAGGTGCAACACTGCCAGTAAGGTGCAACACTGCCAGTAAAGGTGCACACTGCAGGGGGGCGGTGGCGGCGTGGTGTGGGGGGGGCGTAGTGCAACACTGCCAGTAAGGTAGCAACAAGAGCAGGTGCAACACTGCCAGTAAGGTGCAACACTGCCAGTAAGGTGCAACACTGCCAGTAAGGTGCAACACTGCCAGTAAGGTGCAACACTGCCAGTAAGGTGCAACACTGCCAGTAAGGTGCAACACTGCCAGTAAGGTGCAACACTGCCAGTAAGGTAGCAACACTGCCAGTAAGGTGCAACACTGCCAGTAAGGTGCAACACTGCCAGAAAGGTGCAACACTGCCATAAGGTGGCAACACTGCCAGTAAGGTGCAACACTGCCAGTAAGGTGCAACACTGCCAGTAAGGTGCAACACTGCCAGTAAGGTGCAACACTGCCAGTAAGGTGGCAACACTGCCAGTAAGGTAGCAATTACTGCATGTAGGTAGCAAACACTGCCAGTAGGTGGCAACAATTCCAGTAAGGTGGCAAAACTGCCAGTAAAGGTGGCACACTGCCAGTAAGGTGCACACTGCCAGTAAGGTGCAACACTGCCAGTAAGGTGCAACACTGCCAGTAAGGTGCAACACTGCCAGTAAGGTAGCAACACTGCCAGTAAGGTGCAACACTGCCAGTAAGGTGCAACACTGCCAGTAAGGTAGTAACAAGAGCAGGTGCAACACTGCCAGTAAGGTGGCAACACTGCCAGTAAGGTGCAACACTGCCAGTAAGGTGCAACACTGCCAGTAAGGTGCAACACTGCCAGTAAGGTGGCAACACTGCCAGTAAGGTGCAACACTGCCAGTAAGGTGGCAACACTGCCAGTAAGGTGCAACACTGCCAGTAAGGTGGCACACTGCCAGTAAGTAGCAACAGAGCAGGTGCCCACTGCCAGTAAGGCGGCAACACTGCAGTTAAGCGTTAGTAACATGAGGAGGCTGCAACACTGCCAGTAGGTGGCAACACTGCCAGTAAAGTGCCACACTGCCAGTTAGGTGGCAACACTGCGTAGGTGGCAAAACACTGCCAGTAAGGTTGCAACACTGCCGTAAGGTAGCAACACTTGCCCGTAAGGTGGCAAACACTGCTGTAAGGTGTTGAAACACTGCCAGTAAGGTGGCAACATGCCAGTACGGTGCAACACTGCCAGTAAGGTAGCAACAAGAGCAGGATGCAACCACTTGCAGGTAAGGTGCAATACTGCCAGAAGTGCAAACCACTGCCAGTAAGGTGCAACACTGCCAGTAAGGTGCAACACTGCCAGTAAGGTGCAACACTGCAGTAAGGTGCAACCAAGAGCAGGTGCACATATGTCATGCCAGTAAGGTGAACTGCCAGTAAAGCGTGCAACATGCCCGTACGGCAACACTGCCAGTAAGGTAAGCTACAAGAGCGGGTGCAACATGCCAGTAAGAGTGCAACACTGCCAGTAAGGTGCTAACACTGCCAGTAGGTGCAAACTGCCAGTAAGGTGCAACACTGCCCAGTAAGGTGCAAAACATCTGCCAGTTAAGGTGCAACAACTGCCAGTAGGTAAGCAACACAGCCAGTAAGGTGCAACACTGCCAGTAAGGTGCAACACTGCCAGAAAGGTGCAACACTGCCATAAGGTGGCAACACTGCCAGTAAGGTGCAACACTGCCAGTAAGGTGCAACACTGCCAGTAAGGTGGAACACTGCCAGTAAGGTGGCAACACTGCCAGTAAGGTGGCAACACTGCCAGTAAGGTAGCAACACTGCCAGTAAGGTGCAACACTGCCAGTAAGGTGCAACACTGCCAGTAAGGTGCAACACTGCCAGTAAGGTGCAACACTGCAGAAAGGTGAACACTGCCAGTAAGGTGCAACATGCAGTAAGTGGCAACACTGCCAGTAAGGTAGCAACACTTGCCAGTAAGGTGCAACACTGCAGTAAGGTAGCAACACTGCAGTAAGGTAGCAACACTGCAGTAAGTGCAAAACACTGCAGTGGGGGCTAAGGTAGCAACACTGCCAGTAAGGTGCAAACACTGCAGTAAGGTAGCAACACTGCTGTAAGTTAGATAAACACTGCCAGTAAGGTGCAAACACTGCCAGTAAGGTAGCAACACTGCCAGTAAGGTGCAACACTGCCAGTAAGGTGCAACACTGCCAGTAAGGTGCAACATGCCAGTAAATGTGTACACTGAGTAAGGTGCACACTGCCGTAAGGTAGCAACAAGAGCAGGTGCTACCACTGCCAGTTAAGGTTGCAACACTGCAGAAGGGTGCAACACTGCGTAAGGTTAGCAACAGAGCAGGTGCATCACTGCAGTAAGGCTGCAACACTGCCAGTAAGGTGCAACACTGCCAGTAATGGTGCAACACGCCGTAAGGTAGCAACAAGAGCAGGTGCAACACTGCCAGTAAGGTGCAACACTGCCAGTAAGGTGCAACACTGCCAGTAAGGTAGCAACAAGAGCAGGTGCAACACTGCCAGTAAGGTGCAACACTGCCAGTAAGGTGGAACCACTGCCAGTAAGGTGCAACACTGCCAGTAAGTGGCTAACAGCCAGTAAGGTTGCAACACTGCAGTAAGGTGAACACTGCCAGTAAGGTGCAACACTGCCGGTAAGGTGGCAACACTGCCAGTAAGGTGCAACACTGCCAGTAATGTGGCAACACTGCCAGTAAGGTAGCAACACTGCCAGTAAGGTGGCAACACTGCAGTAAGGTGCAACACTGCCAGTAAGGTGGCAAACAATCCAGTAAGGTGCAACTCTGCCAGTTAGGTGGCAACACTGCCAGTGTAAGGTAGCAAACACTGCAGTAAGGTGGCAAACTGGCTGTAAGGTGCAACACTGCCAGTAAGGTGGCAACACTGCCAGTAAGGTGCAACACTGCCAGTAAGGTGCAACACTGCCAGTAAGGTGCAACACTGCCAGTAAGGTGGCAACACTGCCAGTAAGGTGCAACACTGCCAGTAAGGTGCACACTGCCAGTAAGGTGGCACACATTGCAGTAAGGTGCAACATGCATGTAAGGTTGCAAACACGCCAGTAAGGTGCAACACTGCCAGTAAGGTGCAACACTGCACACGTAGAATAAAAAAAAAAAAAAAAAAAAAAGTGCACACTGCCAGTAAGGTGCAACACGCCAGTAGGGGCATCACTGCCAGTAAGGTGGCCAACACTGCATGTAAGGTGCACACTGCATTAAGGTGGCAACACTGCCGTAAAGGTGCAACACTGCCAGTAGGTGGCAACACTGCCAGTAAGGTAGCACACTGCTTTAAGGTGGCATCACTGCCAGTAAGGTGCAACACTGCAGTAAGGTGGCAACACTGGCAGTGGGTTTTTTTTTTTTTTTTTTTTACCACTTACTGCCAGGTGTTGCCACCTACTGGAAGTGTTGCTACCTACTTGCATTGTTGCCACCTTAATGGCAGTGGTTGCTACCTTACTGGCAGGTTGCCACTTACAGGCAGTGTTGCACCTTACTGGCAGTGTTTGCCACCTTATGGCAGTGTTGCACCTTACTTGCAGTGTGTTGACCTTACTGGCAGTGTTGCCACCTTACTGGCAGTGTTGCCACCTTACTGGCAGTGTTGCACCTTACTGGCAGTGTTGCACCTTACTGGCAGTGTTGCACCTTACTGGCAGTGTTGCACCTTACTGGCAGTGTTGCACCTTACTGGCAGTGTTGCACCTTACTAGGCGGGTTGCCACCTTACTGGCAGTGTTGCACCTTACTGGCAGTGTTGCACCTTACTGGCAGTGTTGCACCTTACTGTTTCAGTGTTGCCACCTTTACTGCAGTGTAGCTCCTACTGGCAGTGTTGCCACCTTACTGGCAGTGTTGCACCTTACTGCCAGTGTTGCCACCTTACTGGCAGTGTTGCTACCTTACTGGCAGTGTTGCCACCTTACTCGGCAGTTGTTGCACCTTACTGGCAGTGTTGCCACCTACTGGCAGTGTTGCACCTTACCTGGGCAGTGTTGCCACCTTACTGCGTGTTGCTACCTTATGGCAATGTTGCCCATTTTGGCAGTGTTGCACCTTACTGGCAGTGTTTGCACCTTACTGGCAGTGTTGCACCTTACTGGCAGTGTTGCCACCTTACTGGCAGTGTTGCACCTTACTGGCAGTGTTGCCACCTTACTGGCAGTGTTGCACCTTACTGGCAGTGTTGCCACCTTACTGGCAGTGTTGCACCTTACTGGCAGTGTTGCACCTGCTCTTGTTTGCTACCTTACTGGCAGTGTTGCACCTTACTGGCAGTGTAGCACCAATACTGAGCAGTTGTTACACTGTCTTGTTGCTAACTTACTGGCCAGTGTTGCACTTACTGGCAGTGTTGCACCTTACTGGCAGTGTTGCGGCACTTACTGGCAGTGTTGCACCTGCTCTTGTTGCTACCTTACTGGCAGTGTTGCACCTTACTGGCAGTGTTGCACCTTACTGGCAGTGTTGCACCTGCTCTTGTTGCTACCTTACTGGCAGTGTTGCACCTTACTGGCAGTGTTGCACCTTACTGGCAGTGTTGCACCTTACTGGCAGTGTTGCACCTTACTGGCAGTGTTGCACCTTACTGGCAGTGTTGCTACCTTACTGGCAGTGTTGCCCTTACTGGCAGTGTTGTCTTAATGGCAGTCGTTGCTACCTTACTGGCAGTGTTGCTACCTTACTGGCAGTGTTGCTACCTTACTGGCAGTGTTGCACCTTACTGGCAGTGTTGCTACCTTACTGGCAGTGTTGCTACCTTACTGGCAGTGTTGCACCTTACTGGCAGTGTTGCTACCTTACTGGCAGTGTTGCCCCTTACTGGCAGTGTTGCACCTTACTGGCAGTGTTGCACCTTACTGGCAGTGTTGCACCTTACTGGCAGTGTTGCACCTTACTGGCAGTGTTGCCACCTTACTGGCAGTGATGCACCTTATGGCCAGTGTTGCTACCTTACTGGGCAGTGTTGCCACCTTACTGGCATTGTTGGCCACTTACTGGCAGTGTTGCCACCATACTGCAGTGTTGCCACCTTTACTGGCCGATGTTGCAATCCTTATGGACAGTGTTGCACCTAATGGCAGAGTGTTGCACCTTTCGGCTGTGTTTGCCCTTACTGGCAGTGTTGCCACCTTATGGCAGTGTTGCTACCTACTGGCGAGTTGCCTTATGGCAGTTGTTGCACCTTATGGCATTGTTGCACTTACTTGGACAAGTTGTTGCACCGTACTGCAGTGTTGCACCTTACTGGCAGTGTTGCACCTTACTGGCAGTGTTGCACCTGCTCTTGTTGCTACCTTACTGGCAGTGTTGCACCTTACTGGCAGTGTTGCACCTTACTGGCAGTGTTGCACCTTACTGGCAGTGTTGCACCTGCTCTTGTTGTTACTACCATTACAGGCCAGTGTTGCACCTTACTGGCAGTGTTGCACCTTACTGGCAGTGTTGCACCTTACTGGCAGTGTTGCACCTTACTGGCAGTATTGCACCTTACTGGCAGTGTTGCACCTGCTCTTGTTGCTACCTTACTGGCAGTGTTGCACCTTATGGCGTGGTTGCACTTACTGGGCAGTGTTGCACCTTACTGGCAGTGTTGCCACCTTACTGGCAGTGTTGCACCTTACTGGCAGTGTTGCACCTTACTGGCAGTGTTGCCACCTTACTGGCAGTGTTGCCACCTTACTGGCAGTGTTGCACCTTACTGGCAGTGTTGCCACCTTACTGGCAGTGTTGCACCTGCTCTTGTTACTACCTTACTGGCAGTGTTGCACCTTACTGGCCAGGTTGCACATTGCTCTTGTTGCTACCCTTACCTGGCAGTGTTGCACCTTACTGGGCAGTTTTGCACTTATGCAGTGTTGCCACTTACTGGCAGTGTTGCACCTTATCTGGCAGTTTGCCACTTAGGCAGTGTTGCACCTTACTGGCAGTGTTGCACCTTATGGCAGTGGTTGCCACCTTATGCAGTGTTGCCAACCTTATGGCAGTGTTGCACCTGCTCTTGTTACTACCTTACTGGCAGTGTTGCACCTTACTGGCAGTGTTGCACCTTACTGGCAGTGTTGCTACCTTACTGGCAGTGTTGCACCTTACTGGCAGTGTTGCCACCTTACTGGCAGTGTTGCACCTTACTGGCAGTGTTGCACCTTAACTGGCAGTGTTGCCCACCTTACTGGCAG
Organism: Cherax quadricarinatus; assembly: GCF_026875155.1. Classification (NCBI taxonomy): domain Eukaryota; kingdom Metazoa; phylum Arthropoda; class Malacostraca; order Decapoda; family Parastacidae; genus Cherax; species Cherax quadricarinatus. The sequence continues at coordinate 94,816,741 of NC_069404.1, read as the reverse complement.
TGTTTTGCCACTTACTGCAGTGTTGCACCTTATGGCAGTGATGCTTACCTTATGGCAGTATTGTACCTTACTGGCATTAGTGTTGCTACCTTACTGGCAGTGTTGGCCACCTTACTGGCAGTGTTGCACCTTACTGGCAGTGTTGCACCTTACTGGCAGTGTTGCACCTTACTGGCAGTGTTGCCACCTTATGGCAGTGTTGCCCTTTTTGGCAGTGTTGCACCTTATGGCCAGTGTTGCACCCCTTTGGCAGTCGTTGCTACCTTACTTGGCAGTGTTGCACCTTACTGCAGTTGTTGCACCTTACTGGCAGTGTTGCACCTTATGGCAGTGTTGCACTTTACTCGGCAGTGTTGTTGGCACTTACTGGCGTGTTGCACCTACTGGCAGTGTTGCACCTTACTGGCAGTGTTGCACCTGCTCTTGTTGCTACCTTACTGGCAGTGTTGCACCTTACTGGCAGTGTTGCACCTTACTGGCAGTGTTGCACCTTACTGGCAGTGTTTGCTCTGCTCTTGTTTGCTACCTTCCTGGCAGTGTTGCAACCTTTACTGGCAGTGTTGCACCTTACTGGCCTGTGTTGCACTACCTGGCAGTGTTGCACCATACTTGGCTGTATTGCACCTTACTGGCAGAGTTGCACCTGCTCTGTGCTACCTTACTGGCAGTGTTGCACCTTAGGGCAGTGTTGGCCAACCTTACTGGCAGTGTTGACCTTAATTGGCAGTGTTGCACCTTACTGGCAGTGTTGCACCTTACTGGCAGTTTTGACCTTACTGGCCGTGTTGCCAACCGACTGGGCAGTGTTGCCACTAACTGCAGTGTTTGCATTACTGGACAGTGTTTGCCACCTAACTGGCAGTGTTGAACCTGCTCTTGTTACTTCCTTACTGGCAGTGTTGCACCTTCTGGCAGTGTTGACCTGCTCTTGTTGCTTACCTTACTGGCAGTTGTTGCACCTTACTGGCAGGTTGCACCTTACTGGCAGTGTTGCCACCTTACTGGCAGTGTTGCACCTTACTGGCAGTGTTGCCACCTTACTGGCAGTGTTGCACCTTAATTGCCAGGTGTTGCACCTTACTGCAGTGTTGCCACCTTACTGGCAGTGTTGCCCACCTTCTGGCCAGGGTTGCACCTTACTGGCAGTGTTGCCACCTTACTGGCAGTGTTGCAACCAGCTCTTGTTCTACGTTATGGAGTGTTGCAACCTTACTGGCAGTTGTTGCACCTTACTGGCAGTGTTTGTATACCTTCCTGGCAGTGATGCACCTTCTGGCATGTTGCACCTTACTGGCAGTGTTGCCACCTTACTGGCCGTGTTGCCACCTTTACTGGCTGTGTTGCCACCTTACTGGGCAGTGTTGCACCTTCACTGGCAGTGTGTTGCACCTTATGGGGCAGTGTTTGCTACCTTACTGGCAGTTATTGCTACCTTACTGCAGTTGTTTGCTACCTTAATGGCAGTGTTTGCCACATTACTTGCAGTGTTGCACCTTACTGGCAGTGTTGCACCTTACTGGCAGTGTTGCACCTTACTGGCAGTGTTGCCACCTTACTGGCAGTGTTTGCACATTTACTGCAATGTTGCCACCTTACTGGCAGTGTTGCACTTACTGGCAGAGTTGCACCTTACTGGCAGTGTTGCACCTTATGGCTGTGTTGACACTTACTGGCAGTGTGCATCTTATGGCCAGTGTGCCACTTACTGGCAGATTTGTTGCTCCTTACTGCCAGTGTTGCACCTTACTGCCAGTGTTGCACCTTACTGGCAGTGTTGCCACCTTACTGGCAGTGTTGCACCTTACTGGCAGTGTTGCCACCTTACTGGCAGTGTTGCACCTTACTGCCAGTGTTGCACCTGCTCTTGTTGGTACCTTACTGGCAGTGTTGCCACCTTACTGGGAGTGTTGCAACTGCTCTTGTTGCTGCCTTACTGGCAGTGTTGCCACCTTACTGGCAGTGTTGCACCTGCTCTTGTTGCCACCTTACTGGCAGTGTTGCACCTGCTCTTGTTGCTACCTTACTGGCAGTGTTGCACCTTACTGGCAGTGTTGCACCTTACTGGCAGTGTTGCACCTTACTGGCAGTGTTGCACCTTACTGGCCGTGTTGCACCTGCTCTTGTTGCTACCTTACTGGCAGTGTTGCACCTTACTGGCAGTGTTGCCACCTTTCTGGCAGTGCTGCCACCTTACTGGCAGTGTTGCCACCTTACTGGCAGTGTTGCTACCTTACTGGCAGTGTTGCTACCTTACTGGCAGTGTTGCTACCTTACTGGCAGTGTTGCCACCTTACTGGCAGTGCTGCACCTTACTGGCAGTGTTGCTACCTTACTTGCAGTGTTGCACCTTACTGGCAGCGTTGCCACCTTACTGGCAGTGTTGCAACCCTTACTCGGCTGTTGTATGCACTTACTGGCAGTGTTGCACCTGCTCTTGTTGCTACCTTACTGGCGGTATTGCCACCTTACTGGCAGCGTGGCCACCTTACTGGCAGTGGTGCCACTTTACTTGCAGTGGTGCCACCTTACTGGCAGTGGTGCCACCTCCCTACATAATATAAGCTGCCTACACGTCCCTTGAAAATTTGAAGCCGAGCAGATGAGGCTTTTTGTTGTAAGTGAAATAAAAACGACAAGTTTGAAGAAGAAAAAACAGGGGAAACAGCTATCCTCTACATCAGTGGTTCCCAAACTTTTTCAGCTTGTTACCCAATTTAACATGCCACATAAAGCATGTTACCCCTTTCACAAAATGTTATTATTGATATATATGGCTAAACGTGAACGTATACAGCCTCGCATACTCTGCTAATCCTAGCAAAACCATTGAAAACGTAAGAACCACACATACATTATATATAAAATTAATAATAGGTACAAATTCACAGTAACAGTGGGTAAATACTAACTATATACTGCACAAGGCAGTACACATACATACCAGCTTATGTCTTCCTCGGCTGATGCTCACAGATAAACTGACAGTGTGAAATAGAGGCAGCCTCAGGAAGTGAGTGACGCGTACTGGACACGTCGATCTGGGCTACTGAGTTACTTTTGTCCTGAAGCATACTTGTCAAAATACTTTTGGGTTTCCACACACTTAGCTATATATTTCTTCTTTTCTAATACTGTATATTAGTTTTTGATGTTTATTGTTATTTGGTTACTTACTTATAATAGGTTTACTTTACAACTTTATATACTAAGACAAAGTTAACAATAATCCTCATACCGGGTACCGCATTGTTTTCTTGATTTTCAGAATTCATTACCCCCCAAAAATGGTTAAATTACCCCCAGGGGGTAATCTACCCTCAGTTTGGGAACCACTGGGCTACATGATGGATAAAAACTCTACAATAAACTTCTCGCTTCGACAACAAAATATAATAATCAATAACTGTTTAGTGTGATGGTGACCGTCATTAGTGACAACCACCGGTGACGGCGTCACCTTGGGGTGTATCACGTAACAAGAGGAGTGTTAGGGAAATGGAGCGTGTAACGAGGCTGGAAGTGGATGATAGATGTGTCAGGTGAACACCGGTGTGCTGAGGCCAGACACATGGGAAGACACGGCGCTGGGAGACATACTGCGAGATCTTAAAAAGAATTCAGTGATGATTTCACTCTTGGTTCTATCGTCGTGATGTCAGTAGTAAAGCAGAAGTTGATTTTTATTTGTTGGTTCGAGTCCCGCAAAGATGACCGTAATTATATCAGTCAAGTTTTCAGTGAACTTCACTGCTCACAATATTTTATCATCGCCTGCAAGAAGACAGGCGATAACACACTCCACAACGCTGGTTGCATCACCACACACAACATGGTGCTCCTCGTCCACAATACCAGCAACCAATTTTACCAGTACCTCAGTTAAAGCAGGTGTCAGTCACCAACATTAAATCTAAAACTGTACAAGACACAGTAGTCGCTCATAGGAAGCCAGTGATTACCATCATCTGCACCATACCATGTGGAAGCTGTGGCAAGACTCCGTCGGTGAAACTTCCAGAGACCTAAATACCAGAGTCAAACAACAACATATTAACACATGCCGAAGGGACGACACTAAACTTGTGCTCTACACAGGAACTCTGAGAACCACCACAGTAGCAAGACTTGCCATTACAGTGTCACCGTCACAGCAGCTTGTCTTGAATCCACAGTTTTACCACAACCTTTGATATACCTTTGATAAGTTCTGAGTGTTTTTTCTACCACCAGACCCTTTCTTGGGCCAGGCTCGTCTAGTGCTTGCCTGGTGAACCAGGCTGCTGCTGCTGTTAGTGGTCTGTTGATCCATATATCCATCACAACCTGGTTGATTTGGTACCTGGTGAAGATACTCGTCCAGTTTCCTCCTGAAGACTTCTACACTTGTTCCAGCAGTGTTTCTGATATCTTCTGGTTAAGATGTTTAATAATGTTGGGCCACAGATGTTGAATCAGTGTTGTCTTATTGTGCCCACTGCGCCCCTGTTTTTCACAATATTTTACACATCCTTCCATATTTCTGATTCCAGACCCACAAGTACTTCCAGGTATATATTATAATGTATCTCTCTCTTAACTCCAGTGGAATATTTAAATAACTAGTATTTAAATGCTTTATTGACTATGCGGACCGTGAACGATCTCTGTATCTGTTCCAACTCAGATATTTCTCCTGCCTTGATCGGGGCCGTCAACACTGAGCAATATTTCAAATGAGATAATTAGGAGGAAGGGTGGGAAACCTGTCATATGTGGCATTTTGCCAAGGAGAGGAGTTGGAAATGAATGGTTGTCCAGAGCAATTGGTGTCAATTGCTGGCTGGACAAATACTGTAAGGAAAATGCGGTAACATTCATTGACAACTGGGACCTCTTCTATGGCAGAAATGACATGTATGCCAGGGATGGGGTTCACTTATTTAGGTGTGGGGTGGGAGCACTGGCCAACGCAGTGGAGGGAGCTGTTAGGTCTTTAAACTAGGAATAGTTAGTGGTATGGGTTTTGGCGGGAAAACTGTGAAGTCGCAGGGTAGTAACATGAGTACTAGGAGAACTAGTAATAGGCAAAATGAGGTGGATATTGGAAAGCCAGTGGCACTAATTGACAAGGACAGTAATAGGTTTTTAGTGGAATAACAGAAAGGAGCAGGAAGGGTAAAGAGAGAGGAGGGTCATTAAATATTTATTACACAAATAGTCGCAGTGCTAGGAATAAGATGGACGAGTTGAGACTAGTTGCTAGTGCAGGTAACATAGATGTATTTGCCATTACTGAGACGTGGTTTAATTCAAAAAGTCGGGACATGCCTGCAGAATGTCACATTCAGGGTTTTAAATTGTTCCAAGTAGATAGAAGTATCGGGAAGGGGGTGGGGTGGCATTGTATGTCCGAGATCGCTTGAACTGTTGCATAAAAACGGGTATTAAGTCTGAAGTAACACATACAGAGTCTGTTTGGATAGAATTTTCAGAGGGGCATGAAAATTAATTTTAGGTGTGATATACCGTCCCCCAAATTTAGATAGGGACCAGGGGAGACTACTATGGGAGGAAATTGTTAGGGCCACAAGGCACGATAATGTAGTAATTCTAGGAGACTTTAACTTTAGTCATATTGATTGGAATTTCTTGACTGGGAATTTAGAATCATACGATTTCTTAGAAGTAGTTCAGGATTGTTTTTTGAAGCAGTTTGTGACAGAACCTACAAGGGGTAATAACCTGCTTGACTTAGTTCTGGCAAACAATGAATCCCTTGTTAATAATTTAGAAGTTTCAGAGGAACTGGGTGCTAGCGACCACAAATCAATTACATTTAGAATTGAATGGAAGTATGATAGTAGGGATAACTCAGTAACAGTCCCAGATTTTCGCTTAGCAGATTACGATGGGCTTAGAGAACACTTATCATCTGTTGACTGGGGGTAACGAAGAGAGCTATCAATATGACAGTTTTCTGAACACAATACATGCTGCTCAAAGAACGTTTATCCCTTATAAGAAAATTAGATCAAATAGAAATGACCCAAAATGGATGAATAATAGGCTGAAATATCTACGAGGGCATAAGAAAGGAATTTATAGGCGTATCAAAAGAGGCGAGGGTCATCTTATGAATCAGTATATTGACATTAAGAGGGACATTAAAAAGGGGATAAGAAAAGCTAAAAGGGACTATGAAATTAAAGTTGCTAGGGATTCTAAAACTAACCCAAAAAGTTTTTTCCAGGTATATAGAACAAAAGTTAGAGATAAGATAGGTCCCCTTAAAAATAACTATGGGCATCTTACTGACAAAGAGAATGAAATGTGCTCGATTTTAAATAATTATTTTCTCTCGGTTTTTACACAGGAAGACACTAATAATATTCCAGTAATTAATTTTTATAGTGGGCCAGAAGAAGATAAATTATGTAACATCACAGTCACTAGTGAAATGGTTGTGAAGCAGATAGACCGACTGAAGCAAAATAAGTCACCGGTCCTGATGAGGTTTTTTTCAAGGGTTCTTAAGGAATGCAAAATGGAAGTCTGTGAACCATTAACTAATATTTTTAATTTATCTCTTCAAACAGGTGTAGTGTCTGATATGTGGAAGATGGCTAATGTAATTCCTATTTTTAAAACAGGGGACAAGTCGTTACCGTCAAATTACCGCCCAATAAGCCTGACCTCAATTGTAGGCAAATTACTAGAGTCAATTATAGCTGAGATTATAAGAAGCCATCTCGATAAGCATAGCTTGATTAATGATACTCAGCATGGATTAACAAGAGGCCGGCCTTGTCTAACTAATTTATTAACTTTCTTCAGTAAAGCTTTTGAGGCTGTGTACGAATGGTATACAATACCGACAAAATGAGATTAAGACACATGTGCAACATCTGGGTATCTTTATTGTAGACGTTTCGCCATCCAGTGGCTTTATCAATACAAATTCTAGGACATAACTTGAAGACAGTAGAACTATGTACAGAAGATGAGGTAATCAGTCCCTCAACCTAGGAGTAGGTGCGAAGAGCACCATAGTCGTGGAGATTCTGAAGCAGAAGAAAGGATCCTGGCGCTTATATAGTAACGTCAGGTATAGCAGACGAGGGCATATTCACTGGTAGGCGGGATTCCCCAGTGGAAGTAGGTCCTTCCCAACTAACCCTACTAACACATCTCTTTGGGAAGGACCTACTTCCACTGGCGAATCCCGCCTACCAGTGAATATGCCCTCGTCTGCTACACCTGACGTTACTATATAAGCGCCAGGATCCTTTCTTCTGTTTCAGAATCTCCACGACTATGGTGCTCTTCGCACCTACTCCTAGGTTGAGGGACTGATTACCTCATCTTCTGTACATAGTTCTACTGTCTTCAAGTTATGTCCTAGAATTTGTATTGATAAAGCCACTGGATGGCGAAACGTCTACAATAAAGATATCCAGATGTTGCACATGTGTCTTACTCTGCTTTTGAGGCTGTTGACCACGATAAAGAATTTGATATTGTTTACTTAGATTTTAGTAAGGCATTTGATAGAGTTCCGCACCAAAGACTGTTGAAGAAAGTAGCAGCTCATGGCATTGGGGGAAGGGTGCTCTCGTGGATCGAATCATGGCTCACAGACAGGAAGCAAAGAGTGTCCATAAATGGGGTTAAATCCGAGTGGGGATCAGTAACAAGTGGCGTTCCACAGGGATCAGTCTTGGGCCCGTTGTTGTTTATAATATATATCAATGATCTTGATGAAGGAATTACTAGTGATATGAGCAAATTCGCCGATGACACGAAGATAGGTAGGATAATTGATTCAAACGTAGATGTTAGGGAACTAGGAGGATTTAGACAAACTCTACTCTTGGTCAGAAAAGTGGCAGATGCAGTTCAATGTAGATAAATGCAAGGTTCTGAAGCTCGGGAGTGTCCATAACCCTAGCACTTATAAGTTAAATAATGTAGAACTTAGCCATACAGATTGCGAAAAGGACTTGGGGGTTATGGTAAGCAGCAACCTTAAACCAAGACAGCAATGCCTAAGCGTACGTAATAAGGCAAATAGATTACTGGGATTTATATCAAGAAGTGTAAGCAACAGAAGTCCAGAGGTCATACTGCAGCTTTATATATCATTAGTAAGGCCTCACCTAGATTATGCAGCTCAATTCTGGTCTCCATATTACAGAATGGACATAAATTCGTTAGAAAACATTCAGCGTAGGATGACTAAATTAATACATAGCATTAGAAATCTTCCTTATGAAGAAAGATTTAAGACTCTTAAGTTACATTCACTTGTTAGACGAAGAATGAGAGGAGACCTGATCGAAGTGTATAAGTGGAAGATAGGTATTAATAAAGGGGATATTAACAAGGTCTTGAGGATATCTCTCCAAGAGAGAACCCGCAGTAATGGATTTAAATTAGATAAGTTTAGATTTAGAAAGGACATAGGAAAGTATTGGTTTGGAAATAGGGTAGTTGATGAGTGGAACAGTCTACCTAGTTGGGTTATTGAGGCTAGGACTTTAGGTAGTTTCAAATTTAGGTTGGATAAGTACATGAGTGGGAGGGGTTGGATTTGAGAGGGACTTGCACATCGGAGCTTGTTTCTTGGGTGACATTGAAAATTGGGTTGGTCAAATGTTTGTTAGTGGGATAAATTGTAAAGGACCTGCCTAGTATGGGCCAACAGGCCTGCTGCAGTGTTCCTTCTTTCTTATGTTCTTATGAGAGAAAGCACAAGCGATTTGAAAAGTATCACCATTGGCATTATTTCCCTAGTTTTGAAGCTCTCATTATCCATTCCGTCCTCTTCCTGGTTGTCATGATATTAGTCTTATTGTGTTCTTTGAAAGGAAGGTCAGCAGACGTAATTACTCCCAGGTCTGTCACGTGTTCCTTTCGTTTTATTTGATGATCCTCTTAAATTTTGCATACTGTGTCCCTTTTAAGTTCTTCATTCTTTCCATGCCTGGCCCATGGCCGAGCTCCGGAAGTAGAAAGACTCTCAAAACTCATCAAAGGTATATCAAAGGCATACCTAAGCAGTTGGAACTTATCACCACTGAATGTTATCACCATTGAATGTTAAATTTAGTGCCATCTGCAAACGGTGATGCAATATTTTGACGGGTGTTTTTATCTTTGATACGAGGTGCCAGGACAGTGCCTTGGGGTATTGAGCTTTTTACTTCGTTGATGCTGGATTTTGCTTTGTTTGCTACTGTTCTTTGTGTTCTGTGTTTGAAACCTGAAAATTCATCTGTATGCCTTCCCACTTATGTCTATGACCCTCATTTTGTGTGCAGTCACCCTATGACTACATTTGTCAAACATCTTTTCGAAATCTGTGTACATCACATTTGTGTTTTGTTTGTCTGCCAACATCTCTGTAATTCTGTCATAATGGTCCAGCAGCTGGACAGTCATGCTCAACAACCATGATGGTTTGGTTGATGCCGAGTGTGCTGCTCCGCGAAATTTGTAACCTAACATCTCATCCTCCCTTATCTTTTTCTCACTGTCTTGTATCCTTCTTACCGTCTCCTCTTTACTGTCCTGGGTATATATCTCCACCTTTATTTTAGTTCCTTGTTCCCTACCTGTATCATCCCACTCTCCTTGTTCCCTACGTTTATTTTCTCTTCGTATATTTCTGGCAAGCTCCTCAGGCAATTCCTTACATTCTCTTAAGTTTTCGATTCTCATTACTTTACAAAACTTTACAATTACATTACTTTACATTACTTTACAATAGCCAGTATGAGAGTTAAGCTTCATTGCTCATCTCTGTGTTAAGCTTTATACATAATATATGAAATTTCGTACTATATATTCCACTATCACTGTACTGATGTTTCCCAGGTCTCTCACACACCACACATCTTATTTATGATCATTCTCACTGTGATTCCTGTTTATTTTATATGCTGTTCCTTGTGAGTTTAGGGTTGTGAGGGCAGGTGGGTTTAGGGTTGTGAGGGCAGGTGGGTTTAGGGTTGTAGGGGGCAGGTGGGTTTAGGGTTGTGGGGGGCAGGTGGGTTTAGGGACGTGGGGGGCAGGTGGTTTTAGGGTTGTGGGGGGGGCAGGTGAGGGTGAGTGTGGGTTAACTCTGTACTTTGTTCCACTGTCTTAAGTTACTCAGTTCATCTACCATTTTCCTGTGTCAGTTGTGTTGTAATTATCTCATTACATCAATAACTCTGCCTACCAGCAGACGAAACTTAACAAGAGTTAACTTGACCCTAAGATGTATCATCCTTTAACTACTGAAAACCTTCAGAAGAGGTGAACGCAAATTTATTTAATGTAATTTAACTGGAATAAAGGTTCCACACTATTTTGCACCTAAAATAATCAAATCTTCAACAAGACGTTTGACTTTGACTCTCAGGTGTAGTTACATTATGTGGCACCTTACTGAACCTTTCAAGCTACACCACTCAGAGTTTCCTTTGTTATTACAACCATTCTAGGATGCTGGGAGTGACTTCAACAACCTTGGTCATGGAGTCACTTGCACCTGTCAGTTGTTTTAAGAATCTGGTCCTCGTTATCATACACAAACGTTAAAAAATTCAAATTGATTGAACGTGGCTTTCTCGATTTATGGACGAAATATAATTGGAAAGTTGAAGGAAGAAGAAAAAGTATAAAATAAATTAGGTACCTTCTTAAAGTCTTTCTTCAGGTAGCTTCTTAAAGTCTTTCTTCAGGTAGCTTCTTAAAGTCTTTCTTCAGGTAGCTTCTTAAAGTCTTTCTTCAGGGATACTTGATAACATGACGGAAAATTCAGAATTATTCACAATTTTTGAAATTTTAGCAATGCTTATACTGCCATCACCTGACCTCACTTACTGGGCTGGTTAATCTTGTGTGACATCATGACCTCATTCTTCCATCTTTTACCCTCTCTCCATCCCCTATTAATATCAAACAAACCACGGAATGGGTGGAAATTGAACGCATGGCGAGTGAGTCGTAAAGCTCACTCGCCATGGATGATAAAGTCCCGGGTGGGTTAAACATCTTCACAGCTCTGGCTCTTAACTCTTATCGACCGGTTTTACTGATTGGTAATATATTGTATCGACCTTGCAGATCGCTGGTGCCTGACGCAGTGTAGTGACCAACCAGATTCTCCATACATACAGGTAAGATCCTCGCCTCCTGCCTTACTTGTGGCAGTTGAGCGTTGTTCAAAGTTATTATGTGAGAATGGTCCAGCACGGACTGAGACTTGATAATGGTCCACCATTAACAGCAACGTCGCCTAAACCGTCTGCTACAAATTAAGACTCTTAGGGAGTGGTAAGACTCGTCTGTTGTGTTGACATTATCAGTACCTGACCAGCCGGGCTGTGGTTCGTACGTTGGTTTGCGTGCGGCCAGCAGTAATAGCCTGGTTGATCAGGCCCTGATCCACCACGAGAGCCTGGTCATGGACCGGACCGCGGGGGCATTGACCCCCAGAACATCCTCCAGGTATACCGAGAGATACTTCCTGGGTTCACCCCTCTCCCCACCACTCGCCTCTCAGTGTTGTCAACCACTGTGGTTGACAACATTTTTAGTGAGGCTGCTGGTGTGTGGCTGCTGGTGCGTGGCTGCTGGTGTGTGGCTGCTGGTGCGTGGCTGCTGGTGCGTGGCTGCTGGTGCGTGGCTGCTGGTGTGTGGCTGCTGGTGCGTGGCTGCTGGTGCGTGGCTGCTGGTGCGTGGCTGCTGGTGTGTGGCTGCTGGTGTGTGGCTGCTGGTGTGTGGCTGCTGGTGCGTGGCTGCTGGTGCGTGGCTGCTGGTGTGTGGCTGCTGGTGCGTGGCTGCTGGTGCGTGGCTGCTGGTGCGTGGCTGCTGGTGCGTGGCTGCTGGTGCGTGGCTCCTGGTGCGTGGCTGCTGGTGCGTGGCTGCTGGTGCGTGGCTGCTGGTGTGTGGCTGCTGGTACGTGGCTGCTGGTACGTGGCTGCTGGTACGTGGCTGCTGGTGCGTGGCTGCTGGTGCGTGTGTGGGTCGCATCCTGGGACAAAATTAACCTAATTTGCAAGAAATAGTCAGCATATCAAGCAGTTTTCTGTACCTAGTGTTTACTGTTGATGTACTAGTGTTCCAGGTGATTGTACCTAGTGCTACAGTGATTCTGTACCTTTAGTGCTCCGTGATTGTTTACTAGGTTCCAGTGATTTTACCTAGTGTTCCAGTAGATTGTACTAGTTGTTCCTTGATTGGACAATAGTGTTCCAGTGAATATTGTACCTAGTGTTCCAGTGATTGTACCTAGTGTTCCAGTGATTGTACCTAGTGTTCCAGTGATTGTACCTAGTGCTCCAGTGATTGTACCTAGTGCTCCAGTGATGACCTAGTGTTACGTGATTGTTTACCTAGTGCTCCATGTAGATTGTACCTAGTGCTCCAGGATTGTTTCCAAGTGTTCCAGCTGATTGACATAACCTAGTGTTCCAGTTGATTGTACCTAGTGTTCCAGTGATTGTACCTAGTGCTCCAGTGATTGTACCTAGTGCTCCAGTGATTGTACCTAGTGTTCCAGTGATTGTACCTAGTGTTCCAGTGATTGTACCTAGTGTTCCAGTGATTGTACCTAGTGTTCCAGTGATTGTACCTAGTGTTCCAGTGATTGTACCTAGTGCTCCAGTGATTGTACCTAGTGCTCCAGTGATTGTACCTAGTGTTCCAGTGATTGTAAACCTAGTGCTTTCCCGTGATTGTACTAGTGTTCCAGTGATTGTAACCTTGTGTTTCCAGTGATTGTACCTAGTGGGGGGGCTCCAGCTGATTGATTGTACCATGTGCTCCAGTGATTGTATCCTATGCTCAGTGATTGTACCTAGTGCTCCAGTGATTGTTACTAGTGTTCCAGTGATTTGTACTAGTGTTTTTCCAGTGATTGTACCTAGTGTTCCTCAGTGATTGAACCCTTGTGACTCCAGTGATTGTAACCTAGTGTTCCAGTGATTGTAGCTAGTGTTCCAGTGATTGTACCTAGTGTTCCAGTGATTGTACCTAGTGTTCCAGTGATTGTACCTAGTGTTTACCAGTGAATGTACCTATGTCGGTTCCATGATTGTATCTTGTGTTCCACTGAGTATACTAGTGTCCACTGATTGTACCTATGTGTGCCAGTGATGTGTACCATAGTGTTTCCAGTGTTTGTACCTAGTGTTCCATTGATTGTACCTAGTGTTCACAGTGATTGCTTACCTTGTGGTAAAGGTGATTGTACATAGTGTTCAGTGATTGTACCTAGTGTTCCAGTGGTTGTAACTAGTGTCCAGTGATCATTTAGTGTTTTCCCTGTGACTTGTTGTACCTAGTGTTCAGTGAACTGTACATAGTGTTCCAGTGATTGTACCTAGTGTTTCCAGTGATTGTACCAGTTTTCCAGTGATTTGTACTAGTGTTCCAATAGTGATTCCGTAACTAGTGTTCCAGTGATTGTACCTTTTAGTGTTCCAGTGATTGTAACCTAGGTGTCCGTGGATTGTACCCTTGTGTTTCCAGTGATTGTATCCTAGTTTCCATGGAATAGGTACCTAGTGTTCCAGTGATTGTACCCTAGTGTTCCAAGTGTTTGTAACCTATGTTCCAGTGATTGATGCATAGTGTTCAGTGATTGTGCCTAGTTGCTCAGTGATTGTTCCTAGTGTTCCAGTGATTTGAGCCTATTGTTCAGTGATTGTGCCTAGTGTTCCAGTGGATTGTACCTAGTGTTCCAGTGATTGTTACCTAGTGCTCCAGTGATTGTTTACGTAGTGTTCCAGTGATTTTTACCTAGAGTTCCAGTGATTGTACCCTTAGTTGTTCCAGTGATTGTACTTAGTGTTATTCCAGTAATTGTATCCTAGGTGTTCAAGTTAATTGTACCTTGTGTTCCCAGTGATTGCATTGCACCTAGTGTTTCCAGTGATTGTACCTAGTGTTACAGTGATCGTACCTAGTGTTTTCAGTGATTGTAACCTAGTTTCCAGTGATTGTACTTAGTGTATCCAGTGATTGTACCTAGTGATCCAGTGATTGTAACCTAGTGCTCCAGTGATTGTAACCCTAGTGTGCCAGTGATTGTAAACCTAGTGTTCACAGTGATTGTATACTGTGTTCCAGTGAGTTGTACCTAGTGCTCCAGTGATTGTACCTAGTGTTCCATGATTGCAGCTAGTGTTCCAGTGCGTGATTGTACCTAGGGTTCCAGCCGATTGTAACCTAGTGTTCCATGTGATTGTACTAGGGTTTCAAGTGGATTGTACCTAGTGTTTCCACTGCTTGTATCTTGTGTTCCCACTGTTTTATACCTAGTGTTCACTGATTGTACCTTGTTTCCAGTGATTGTACCTAGTTTTCCGTGTTGTACATTAGTGTCCTGTGATCGTACCTAGTTGTTCCCCAGTGATTGTACCTAGTGTTTACAGTGGTTGTACCTTGTGTCCAGTGATGATTGTACTGTTTCCAGTGATTGTACCTAGTGTTCCAGTGATTGTACCTAGTGTTCCAGTGATTGTACCTAGTGTTCCAGTGATTGTGCCTAGTGTTCCAGTGATTGTGCCTAGTGCTCCAGTGATTGTGCCTAGTGTTCCAGTGATTGAGCCTATTGTTCCAGTGATTGTTGCCTAGTGTTTCCAGTTGATTGTTATCCTTGTGTTCCTGTGATATTGTACCCTTAGTGTTCCAGTGATGTGATTGTACCTAGTGCTCCAGTGATTGTACGTAGTGTTCCAGTGATTGTACCTAGTGTTCCAGTGATTGTACCTAGTGTTCCAGTGATTGTACTTAGTGTTCCAGTGATTGTACCTAGTGTTCCAGTGATTGTACCTAGTGTTCCAGTGATTGTACCTAGTGTTCAAGTGATTGTTATGATTGTACTAGTGTTCCAGTGATCTTAACCTAGTGTTAAAGTGATTGTACTTTAGTGTTTCAGTGATAGTTACTAGTGTTCCAGTGATTGTTGTACCTAGTGTTCCAGTGATTGTTACCTTGTTGCCTCAGTGATTGCTACCTAGTGCTCCAGTGATTGTACCTAGTTTTCCAGTGAGGAATTATACCAAGTGTTCCCAGTGATTGTTAACCTAGTGGTCCAGTTGATTGTACTAGTTGCTCCAGTGGATTGTTACCTAGTGTTCCCTGTGGATTGTACCTAGTTGTCAAGTGATTGTACCTAGTGCTCCAGTGATTGTTCCTAGTGTTACGTATCTGTACCTAGTGATCCAGTGATTTGTACCTAGTTGCATACAGTGATTGTACCTAGTGCTCCAGTGATTGTACCTAGTGCTCAGTGATTGTTACCTATTGTTCCAGTGATTGTTACCTAGTGTTCCGTGATTGGTTGTTCCTAGTGTTCCTGTGAATTGTACCTCAGTGTTCCAGTGATCGTACCTAGTGTTCCAGTGATTGGAGTTAGTGTTCCAGTGATTGTAACCTAGCTGTTCCATTGGATTGTACTAGTGTTCCAGTGATTGTTCCTTGTGGTTCCAGTGATCCGTACCTAGTGTTCCAGTGATGTACCTATTGTTCCCCGTGATTGTACCTAGTGTTCCCAGTGATTGTTACCTAGTGTTCCAGTGATCGTACCTAGTGTTCCAGTGATTGTACCTAGTGTTCCAGTGATTGTACCTAGTTGTTCCAAGTGATTGTACCTAGGGTTCCAGTGAATCGTTTACCTAGTGTTCCAGTGTTTGTACCTAGTGTTTCCAGTGTTTGTTAATAGTGTTCACAGTGATTGTACATAGTTTTCCGTGATCCGTACTATTGGTTCCTGGGATTGATTTTACCTCAGTTTTCCAGTGATTGTACCTAGTGTGCTCCAGTGATTGTACCTAGTGTTCCAGTGATACATACATAGTGTTCCACAGTATTGTACCTATTGTCCAGTGATCTGTACCTAGTGTTAGTGTTCCAGTGATTGTACCTAGTGTTCACAGTGATTGTGCCTAGTGTTTTTTTTTTCCAGTGATTTGTGCCTAGTGTTTCAGTGATTGTAGTTAGTGTGCCTCCAGTGATTGTACATTGTGTTACCAGTGATTGTGAATAGTGCTTCACAGTGATTGTACTAGTGTTCCAGTGATTGGTGCCTAGTGTTCCAGTGATTTGTTTACCTAGTGCTCAGTGATGTTACCTAGTCGTTCCTGTGATTGTACTAGTGTTTTCCAGCGATTGCTACCTAGTGTTTCCAGTCGATTGTTCCTAGTGTTCCAGTGATTGTGCCTAGTGTTCCAGTGATTGTACCTAGTGCTCCAGTGATTGTACCTAGTGTTCCATTGATTGTACCTAGTGTTCCAGTGATTGTGCTTAGTGAGTTCCAGTGATGTACATAGTGCTCCAGTGATTGTCACCCTAGTGTTCAGTGATTGGTAACCTAGTGCTCACCAGTGGATTGTACATAGTGTTCCAGTGATTGTACCTAGTGCTCCATTGATTGTACCTATTGTTCCAGTGATTGTACCTAGTGTGTCTCCAGTGATTGTACTAGTGCTCCATTATTTTCCTAGTGTTCCAGTGATTGTAAATAGTGCTCAGGATTGTTCCTAGTGACTTCCAGTGATTGTTACCTAGTGTTCCAGTGGATTTGTACCTAGTGCTACATTGTTCTGTACCTATTTGTTCCTGTGATTGTAAACTAGTGTTTCCGTGATTGTACCTAGTGCTTACTGTGATTGTACTAGTGTTCCACGTGATTGTAACCTAGTGTTCCAGTGATTCGTCCTAGGTGTCAGTGACATGTACCTTAGTGTTCCAATGATTGTACTAGTGGTTCAGTGATTGTACTAGTCGTTCCAGTGATTGATACCTGGTTGTTCCATGATTGTTACCTAGTGTTCCAGTGATTGCTACTTAGTGTCTTCAGTGATTTGCACCTAGTGTTACAGTGATTGTACCTAGTGTTTCAGTGATTGTACCTTTTTCTAGTGATTGTACCTAGGGTTCCAGTGATTGTACTTAGTGTCGTTTCCAGTGATATGCACCTAGTGTTTCAAGTGGACTGGTTTTTTCTACCTAGTGTTCCAGTGAATTTGTACCTAGTGGTTCCAGTGGCTTGCACCTAGTGTTTCAGTGGTTGTATGGGTTGTACCTAGAGTGGGCCAGTTGATTGTGCTTGTGTTACGGTTGATTGTACCTGTGTTCCCAGTGATCTGTACATAGTGTTCCACTTGATCTGCACCTTGTTGTTTCCAGTCGATTTTACCTAAGTGTTCCAATGATAGTACTTAATGTTCCACTGATTGTAACTTGGGTCCCAGTGATTATACTAGTGTTCCATTGATTTGTACCTTTGCGTTCATATTGCACCTGGTGTTCCATGATTGTACCTAGTGATTCTCCACATTATTGTACTAATGTTCCACTGATTGTACCTTGGTCCCCAGCTGATGTGTACTTGTGTTCCACCGATTTTGTAACCTAGTGCTACACTTATTGTACCTTTATGTGGCCAGTGATTGTACCTAGTGTTCCACTGATTGTACATAGTGTTTTCATGATGTTGTACTAGTGTTCACACCAAGTGATTGTACCTAGTGTTCCATGATTGTAGCTTTGTTTTCCCAGTGATTGTACTAGTGTTCCCACTGATTGTACCTAGTGTTCCAGTGATTGTTTGTTACCTAGTGTTCCACCGATTGTACCTAGTGCTCCACTGATTGTACCTTATGTGCCAGTGATTGTACCTAGTGTTCCACTGATTGTACATAGTGTTCCAGTGATTGTAACTTGTGTTCCACTGATTGTACTAATTGTCCATGATTGTTGCTATGTGTCCCAGTGATTGTTCCTTGATGTTGCCTGTGATTGTATCCTAGTGTTCCACTGATTGTACGCTGACTGTGTTACCAGTGATTGTACCTGTGTTCCACTGATTGTACCTAGTGTTCCAGTGATTGTACCTAGTGTTCCACCGATTGTACCTAGTGCTCCACTGATTGTACCTTATGTGCCAGTGATTGTACCTAGTGTTCCACTGATTGTACATAGTGTTCCACTGATTGTACCTAGTGTTCCACTGATTGTACCTAGTGTTTCAGTGATTGTACCTAGTGTTCCACTGATTGTAGCTTGTGTCCCAGTGATTGTACCTTATGTGCCAGTGATTGTACCTAGTGTTCCACTGATTGTAGCTTGTGTCCCAGTGATTGTACCTAGTGTGCCAGTGATTGTACCTAGTCTTCCACTGATTGTACCTAGTGTTCATGATTGTACCTGTGTTTCAGTGATTGTACCTAGTGTTCCATGATTGTAGCTTGTGTCCAGTGATTGTTACTTACTGTGCCCGCTCATCCACCACCAGTGATTGTACATAGTGTCCAATGATTGATTGGTGTGTCCCAGTGATTGTACCTTAGTGTGCCAGTGATTGTACTAGTCTTCCACGGATTGTACCTAGTGTTCACCTTTAAACACACTGCACAATTCTAGCTAAGTTAATTAATGTGAGAGAGAGAAGGAGTGACAGTGAGGTAGCCAGTTACAGCCAGTACTGTCTCTTATCTCTCAGAGTGGGAAAATTAACCACGGAAGACTTGCTTTAAGAAGCATCTATCAGAGAGAGGGAATGGAGGAGAGAGAGAGAGTGAGAGGAGAGTGAGAGAGAGAGAGAGAGGCAGAGAGAGCAGAGGAGACCAGAGAGAGAGAGAGAGAGGAGAAACACTTTAGCAGCCATCAGAGTCTGGTCTGGGCCCGTTAAATAGCTGCACACGGCGAGACACACAGCCCACACTTCACTCTCTTACGAAACCAACATCTTTAATTAAAAACCAGGGCCGCACGTCATCTTTCAAAACACCCTCACCCCCCCCCACCCCTTCCCCCTCCCTTCTCTCTGTCTGTCTCTCTGTCTCTCTCTCTCTGTCCTCTCTCTGTTTCTCTCTCTCTGTCTCTCTCTCTCTCTATCTCTCTCTCTCTCTCTCTCTCCTCTCTCTCTCTCTCCTTCTCACTCTCTCTCTCTACACTCTCTTACGGTATCTTCGAGGATTATTGAAAAGAAACTAAGATAAATCTGAGTCTGAGTAATATTATTCAACAGGAGGGGTCGTTCACAAGGCAGGAGACAGGACAGGAGGGTCGTTCACAAGGCAGGAGACAGGACCAAGAGGGTCGTTCACAAGTCAGGAGACAGGACCAGGAGGGTCGTTTCACAAGGCAGGAGGGACAGGACCAAGAGGGTCGTTTCAAAAGGCAGGAGACAGGTGACTTAACAATGTTTAAAAAATATATAATGCGATAATAAATGATAATAAATAATGATCATAATACTGAATAATAATATGAATAATAAATAATGTATAATAATGATAATATAATGATAAATAAATTTGAGTAATAAATAATGAAATTTAAATTAATAATAATATAATAATAATGATATAATAATAAATAATAATAATAATAATAATAAATGGGAATAATAATAAAATTAATAAATAATTATATGATAATAATAATATCAAATAATGAATATAATAATGATAATAATAATAATAATAACATAATAATACTAATAATATAATAAATAATAATAATAATGATAAGAATAATGATAACGCAATGATAATAATAATATACTATAATCATAATAATAATAATAATAATAATAACATGATAATAATACTTAATAATAATACATAATAATAATGGATAATAAGAATATAATAATAAATACATAAATGATAATAATAATAATTATAATGATAATAATAATGATAAGAATGACATAATAATCATGATAATAATAATAACTAGATAATAATAATGATAATAAGAATGATAATTAATAATGATAATAAAATGAAAAATCAATAATGCATAATAATAATAATAATAATAATAATAATAATAATGATAATAATAATTATAATAATAATAATAATACTAATGATATAAAATGATTAATAATACTAATAATGATAATAATAATAATAAATAATGATAATAAATAATGATAAATAAATGTAATAATAATGAATAATAATAATAAAAATAATAATAATAATAATGATAAGATAATAATAATAATAATAAACTAATTTATAAATGATATAATAATGATAATAATAATAATAATGATAATAATAATAATAATAATGTATAATAATGATAATAATGATAAATAATAATAATAATCATTAAATAATAATGAAATAATAATAATAATAATGAATAATAATAATGACTAATAATAATGACTAAAATAATAACATAATGATAAATATAATAATAAATAATGATAATAATGATAAAATTATGATTAAAATAATGCTAATAATAAAGAGAAAAATAATGATAAATAATCAATGATAATAATGATAATAATAAGATTAATAATAATAATAATAAATATATGATAATAATAATAATAATAATAATAATAATGGATTAATAATAATAAAATAATAATAATGATAATATTAAATGATATAATGATAATAATAATGATAATAAGAATAATAATAATAATATAATAATAATAATTAAGAATAATAATAATGATAAAAATAATGATAATAATTCGGATAATAATAATGATAATAATAATAATATAAAATAAAACAACTAATAAAAATAATAATAATAATGAAATTAATAAATAATAAAATAATAAATAATAAATAATAAATGATTAATATAATGATAATAATATAATAATGATAATAATAAATAATCTAATAATGCATAATAATAATGATAATAATTTGATAATAATAATGAGAATAATATAATGATAATAATAATGAATAATCATAATGATAATAATATGATACTAATGATAATAATAATGTTAATAAATAACTAATAATAATAATATAATAATAATAATCGATAATAATAATAATAAATAATAATAATAATAAATAAATTGATTTATTTTAATAATAATGATCATAATAACTAATAATGTATAATCAATAATAAATAAATTAATGATAATCATAATGATAAATAAATGATAACTATAATGATAATAATAAATAATAATAATAATAAAGATTAATAATAATAATAATAATAATAATAATATTGATAATAATAATGATAATATAATAAATAAATGATAATAAAATAATAATAATAATTATAATACTCATAATAAATGACTAAATAATAATAATAATAATAATTATAATGATAATAACTAATAATAATAATTAATTAATAATAATGATAATAATAATGATAATAATAATAATAATGAATAATAATAATAATAAATAATTAGATAATAATGATCATATGATAAGAATAATGATAATAATAATGATAATAAATAATGATAATAATAATGATAATCAATGATAATAATAATAATGAATAATAAATAATAATATAATGTATTAATAATAATAATAATAATAATTAATAATAATGATAATAATAATAATAATATAACTAATGATAAATAATAATGCATAATAATGGATACATAAATAATGATAATAAGAAGAAATAAATAATAAATACATAATAATAAATAATAATAAGAATAATAATAATAATAATAAATAATAATCATCTAATAATGATCATAATAATTGATAAATAATGATAATAATAATGATATAATAATAATAATAAGTATTAATATAATAATAATGATAATAATAATATAATAATAATAATAATAATGAAATTAATAAATGATAATAATAAGACAGAATGATTTATAATTAAAATAATAAATAGAATGATAATTAATAATGATAATAATTGATAATAATAAATGATAATAATAATAATGATAATAATAACTGGAATAATAATACTGATAATAATACATGATAATAATGAAATAATAATAATGATAATAATAATAATAATAATAATAATAATAATAATAATGATAATAATAATAATAATAATAATATAATAATGGATATAATAATGATAATAATCAATAATAATGATAATAATAATAATAATAATGCTAATAATAATGATCAATAAATGAAATAATATGATTGATAAATCAATAATAAATAATAATAATAATAATGAATAATAACTTAATAACTATTTTAATAATAATTATGATAATTTAACTGATAATAATAATAATTAATGATAATAATAATAATAAATGATACATAAATGATAATAATGATAAATAATAATAATAATCAATAATAATCAATAATGATAATAATACATAATAATTAATAATAATAATAATTGATAATAATATGATAATAATAATAATAATGATAATAATAAATAATAATAATGATAATAATGATTAATATGATAAATAATAATGATAATAATGATCAATAATGAATTAATAAAAATAATAATTATAAAATGATAACTAAAGAATAAATAATTAATTCAATAATTATACTGATAAAATAATGATAATAAGAATAATAGATAATAAATAATAATATAATGATAATAATGATAATAACAATAACTAATAATAATAATAAAATAATAATAATAATAATAATAATAACTTGGATCATAATAAGGGATTAAATAATAATGATATAATAAGATAAATAATGATAATAATAATAATAATTAATATAATAAATGATAATAATAATGATTAATAAATAAAAAATAATGATAATAAGGATTATAATGGGGATAATAATAATGATATTAATATATAATAATGATAATAATAATCATAATCATGGGATAATGATAATAAACACATGATAATAATAATAATAATGATAATAAAATTAATAATAATAATGATATTATGATTAATAATTGATAATAATAATGAATAATAAATAATAATAATTGATAATATAATAATCAATAATGAGAATAATAATAATAATGATAATAATAATAAATAATAAAATAAAGATAATAATAATGATAATAATAATGATAATAAAATAATGATAATAATAATAATAATGAATCAATAATAATGGATAATATTAATGATATAATAATATATAAAATAATATAAAATTGGAAAAATAATAATCATAAATCATAATGATAATTAATAATGTAACTAATATGATATAATAATAATAATGATAATAATAACCTTGATAATAATAATGATAATAATAATGGATACCTAATAATTAATAATGATCCTATAATAATAAAACTGATAATAATAAAGGCCATAAAACTAATGGATAATAATACTGCTAATAACATAATGATTAATAATAATAATAATGATAATAATAATACATAAATAATGATAAATCAAAATACTAATAAACTAACTCATCACTCATAATAAAATCATAATGATAACTACTCCACAAAATGATCATCATCACATAAATCTGCATAATCCTAAAAATAATAAAAATAAAAATCATCAATGCTAATAATACTGAAAATTCATATTAACTAAAGCAACTAACTAATAATAAATAACTGATTAATAATACCAATAAAACAATTAATAATAAGGATAATCATACTAATAAAAATATGACGTGATAATAACTAATGATTAATAAATAATAATGACTAATGATAAAAACTAATAATAATAATAATAAAAATTAAATAATCAAGGATCACTAATAATATAATGATAATAAAAACTAATTAATCATGCACATACTACACTCATAACATACAGAAAAAACATCATGATTCATAAAATACTACCATATACAAGCACTCCACCACCACCACACTACTCCCTCATACAATCATCCAAAACAAACATACTAATACTCAAATGCTACCATAATACAACAGCATTAAAATACTATTGAAAAAATCCTTCTAAACCACCTCCTCCAACAACATCCACAACCACCACCACCACCACAACCACCATCTCCACACCACCCAAACCACCATACAACCAAAAACCACCACCACAAGCACACCACCACATCCTACTAAACACAAATCTCACTCCACACCATTACAACAACATACACAGCAATCAACAAAAACAATCAACACCACACATTCACCATCACCATCACCAGCAACCACCACCATCACACCACCAACCACCACCACCGCCATTTTCACCCACCACCCGCCATCACACATCACCTCCATCACCACCACCATCACCTCCATCACCACCACATCAACACCACCACCACCACTACCACCACCACACACCACCACCACCACCACCACCCACCCACCGCCTCCCACCACCACCGCCATCCACACCCCACCACCACCACCACACCACCACCACAACCACCACCGCCACCACCACCACCACCGCCACCCACCGCCCACCACCACCACCACCGCCGCCACCACCACCACCCACAACCACCACCACCACCACCACCACCACCACCACCAACCACCACACCACCACCACCACCAACCGGCCATCCACCATCCCCACCATCACCACCACCATCTCCTCCATCACCACCACCCATCACCTCCATCTCCACCACCATCACACCACCACCACCCACCGCCGCCGCCACCATCACCACCACACCCACAACCACCACCCACCACCCCACCGCCATCACCCACCACCGCCATCACCACCACCACCACCACCACCACACCACCACCACCACCACCATCCACCCACCGCCACCACACCACCACCACCCCACCACCCCTCCACCACCTCCGCCAACCACCACCCCAACACCACACCACCGCCAACACGCCAACACCACCCCCAACCCCCCCACCACCACCACCACCACCACCACCAACACCACACCACCACCGCCACCCCACAGCCACCACCGCCACCACCGCCACCACCGCATCCACCACCACCACACCACCACCACCACCCCACCACCGCCACCACCACCACCACCGCCTCCACCGTCACCACCACCAACACACCCACCACCACCAAACCGCCACCAACCACCACCACCGCCACCCACCCACCACCACCAACACCACCACCAACTCCACCACCGCCACCAACCACCACCCCACCACACAACACCACCACCACCACCACCCACCGCCACCACCGCCACCACCGCCACAACCACCACCACCACCACCCACCCACCGCCAACCACCACAACCACCACACCACCACCAACACCACCACCACCACCAACACACCAACCACCGCCGCCAGCCGCCGCCACCGCCGCATTCCTAACATTTCTCTTACAAAACAAAACACAAGTACAACAAACACCGTGACATGGAAGATTTACACATAAAGACACAAGGCGTACATTTCGTGTCCCAACTGGAGACCAATTAACGGTCACAGTCTTCACCAGTTCTGCTGTGTGTGTGGTTTTGACCACTTCTCTTAACAACTTGTGACAACACAACATTGTGACTCCAACAACTTGTGTCACCAACACCTTGTGACACAACCAATTGTGACCACAACACTTGTTGACACAACACTTGTGACTAACAACACTTGTGACACCAACACTTGGGACACCCAACACTTGTGACAAACAAACACTTGTGACCCCCCCCCAAAAACCCCATAAAAAAAAAAAAACCCCCCCCCCCACTTGTGACAACAAACACTTGTGGGACACCAACACTTGTGACACCAAACACTTGTGGACACCTAACACTTGTGTCAAAAACACTTGTGATCACCAAACACTTGTGACAAACAACACTTGTGACAACAAAACACTTGTGACAACAAACTTGCGGACAGCAACACTTGTGACCAACAAACACTTGATGGACAACAAACTTGTGACACCAACACTTGTGACCAACAACTCTTGTGACACCAAACTTGTGGAACACCAACAACTTGTGACACCAACGCTTGTGACAAACAACAATTGGACACCAAACATTTGTGACACCAAGCACTTGTAACACCACACTTGTGACACCAACACTTGTGAACAACCAACACTTGTGGGACTACCAAACACTTGTGAAAACAACACTTGTGACAACAACACTTGTGCATCAGCACGTGTGACAACCAACTCACTTGTGACAACAAACCTTGTGTCACCAAAAAATTGTGGACACCATAAAACATTGTGACCACCTTAACCTTGTTGCACAACACTTGTGGACAACAACACTTGTGACGACAAACACTTGTGACAAACAATTGTGACTGAAACACTTGTGACACATACACTTGTGTCACCAACACTTGTTGTCACCAACAATTGTGATACCAAACTCTTGTGTCAACTTCACTTGTGACACCAACTATTGTGACAACCAACACTGTGACACCAAAACTGGACACCAATAATTGTGACACCAACACTTGTGTAACCAAACACTTGTGACACCAGCACGTGTGACAGCAACACTTGTGACAAGCAGCAACTTGTGACTCCAACACTTGTGACCACCAACATTGTGAGGAGAGGAGCACTTGTGACAGCAAACACTTAGTGACAGCTAGACTTGTGCACCAAAACTCTCTGTGGACATCTAAACACTTGTGACTCCAACATTGTGGACAGCAACACTTGTGACGCAGCACTTGTGGACAACCAATTTGTGACATAAATTGTGACACACAACACTTGTGTCACAAACTCCTTGTGACACCAACACTTGTGACACCAACACTTGTGACCCCAACAACTTGTGACGTAAGTCTAATATTGTTTGTTTCTTTTCAATCGTTGTTCTGACGATGTTCAGTGATTTACCTTGTGACTGTACATCCAGTGATTTGTACATAGTTGTTCCAGTGATTGTACCTAGTGTTCCAGTGATTCGGACCTAGTGCTTTCCAGTGGAGTTGTACCTAGGCTCCAAGTGATGTACTAGTGTTCACAGTGATTGTACATAGTGTTCCGTGATTGATACCTTGTGTTCCAGTGATTGTACCTAGTGATCAAGTGATTGTTAACCTAGTTGTTTTGTTTCCAGTGATTGTACCTAGTGGTTTTCCAGTGATTGTACCTAGTGCTCAGTGCATTGTACCTAGTGTTCCAGTGATTGTACTAGTGCTCCGGATTGTACCTAGTGCTCCAGTGATTGTACCTAGTTGCCTCAGTGATTGTAACCTAATTCTCCAGTTGATTGTACCTTGTGTTCCAGTGATTGTACCTGTGGTTTCCAGTGATTGTTAACTAGTGTTCCAGTGCATTGAACATTGTGTTCCAGTGATTGTTCCAGTGGTTCAGTGATTGTACCTAGTGGTTCCAGTGAATTTTTACCTAGTGTTCCAGTGAATGTTACCTAGTGTTCCAGCGAGTGTACCTAGTGTTCCAGTTGATGCATTGTACCTAGTGGTTCAGGGTTTGTACCTAGTGTTCCAGTGTTGGTACATTGTTTCCAGTGATTGTTTGTACCTAGTTGCTCCAGTGATTGTCCTAGTGCTCAGTGAGTGTGTACTAGTGCTCCAGTGATTGTTACCTGTGTTCCTGTGATGTGTACCTAGTTGTTCCAGTGATGGTACCTAGTGTTCCTGTGATTGTACTAGTGTTCAAAAGTGATTGTACCTAGTGTTCCAGTGTTTGGTACCTAGTGCTCCCGTGATTTGTACCTAGTGCTCCAAGGATTGTTGATTGTACATAGTGCTAAAGTGATTGTACCTAGTGCTCCAGTGATTGTACCTAGTGTTCCAGTGATTGTACCTAGTGTTCCAGTGATTGTACCTAGTGTTCCAGTGATTGTACCTAGTGCTCCAGTGATTGTACCTAGTGCTCCAGTGATTGTACCTAGTGTTCCAGTGATTGTACCTAGTGCTCCAGTGATTGTACCTAGTGTTCCAGTGATTGTACCTAGTGTTCCAGTGATTGTACCTAGTGTTCCTGTGACTTGCACCTGTGCTCCAGTGATATACCTAGTGCTCCAGTGATTTTACCTTGTGCTCTCCCCCTACAGTGTTGTTTCCTAGTGTTCCAGTTGATCGGTACCTAGTGTTCCAGTGATTGTACCTAGTGGCTTAAGTGAGGATTGCGGCACCTAGTTGCTCCAGTGATTGTAACCCTATGTGCTCCAAGTGATTGTCACCTAAGTGCTCCAGTGATGTACCTAGTGTTCCACGTGATTGTACCTAGTGTTTCCAGTGTTGTTCCTAGTATTCCAGTGATTGATTGTACCTAGTGATCCAGTGATTGTACCTAGGTCCAGTGATTGTACCATAGTGCCTCCAGTGATTGTACCCTAGTTGCTCCAGTGATAGCTCCTAGTGTTCCAGTGATTGTTACATAGTTGGTTCTCAACGCGTATCATGTTCCTAGTGTTCCAGTGTTTGCATTTAACCTAGGGTTCCAGTGATTGTACCTAGTGTTCCAGTGATTGAACCTAGTGGCTACCAGTGATTGTTACATAGTGCTCCAGTGATTGTACCAGGGTTCCAGTGATTGTACTAGTGTTCAGTGATTGTCCTAGTGCCTTCCAGTGATATGTACACTAGTGCTCCAGTGATTGTACCTAAGTGATCATGTGGATGGTAACTAGTGTCTCCAGTGATTGTTACCTAGTGTTCCATTGATTGTACCTATGTGTTCCAGTGATTGTATAGTGCTCTAGTGATATGTTACTAGTGTTTCCAGTGATTGTACCTAGTGTTTACTGTTGATGTACTAGTGTTCCAGGTGATTGTACCTAGTGCTACAGTGATTCTGTACCTTTAGTGCTCCGTGATTGTTTACTAGGTTCCAGTGATTTTACCTAGTGTTCCAGTAGATTGTACTAGTTGTTCCTTGATTGGACAATAGTGTTCCAGTGATTGTACCTAGTGTTCCAGTGATTGTACCTAGTGTTCCAGTGATTGTACCTAGTGTTCCAGTGATTGTACCTAGTGCTCCAGTGATTGTACCTAGTGTTCCAGTGATGACCTAGTGTTACGTGATTGTTTACCTAGTGCTCCATGTAGATTGTACCTAGTGCTCCAGGATTGTTTCCAAGTGTTCCAGCTGATTGACATAACCTAGTGTTCCAGTTGATTGTACCTAGTTTTCCAGTGATTGTACATAGCGCTCCAGTGGATTGTACCTAGTGTTCCAGTGATTGTACCTAGTGTTCCAGTGATTGTACCTAGTGTTCCAGTGATTGTACCTAGTGTTCCAGTGATTGTACCTAGTGTTCCAGTGATTGTACCTAGTGTTCCAGTGATTGTACCTAGTGCTCCAGTGATTGTACCTAGTGCTCCAGTGATTGTACCTAGTGTTCCAGTGATTGTAAACCTAGTGCTTTCCCGTGATTGTACTAGTGTTCCAGTGATTGTAACCTTGTGTTTCCAGTGATTGTACCTAGTGGGGGGGCTCCAGCTGATTGATTGTACCATGTGCTCCAGTGATTGTATCCTATGCTCAGTGATTGTACCTAGTGCTCCAGTGATTGTTACTAGTGTTCCAGTGATTTGTACTAGTGTTTTTCCAGTGATTGTACCTAGTGTTCCTCAGTGATTGAACCCTTGTGACTCCAGTGATTGTACCTAGTGTTCCAGTGATTGTACCTAGTGTTCCAGTGATTGTACCTAGTGTTCCAGTGATTGTACCTAGTGTTCCAGTGATTGTACCTAGTGTTTACCAGTGAATGTACCTATGTCGGTTCCATGATTGTATCTTGTGTTCCACTGAGTATACTAGTGTCCACTGATTGTACCTATGTGTGCCAGTGATGTGTACCATAGTGTTTCCAGTGTTTGTACCTAGTGTTCCATTGATTGTACCTAGTGTTCACAGTGATTGCTTACCTTGTGGTAAAGGTGATTGTACATAGTGTTCAGTGATTGTACCTAGTGTTCCAGTGGTTGTAACTAGTGTCCAGTGATCATTTAGTGTTTTCCCTGTGACTTGTTGTACCTAGTGTTCAGTGAACTGTACATAGTGTTCCAGTGATTGTACCTAGTGTTTCCAGTGATTGTACCAGTTTTCCAGTGATTTGTACTAGTGTTCCAATAGTGATTCCGTAACTAGTGTTCCAGTGATTGTACCTTTTAGTGTTCCAGTGATTGTAACCTAGGTGTCCGTGGATTGTACCCTTGTGTTTCCAGTGATTGTATCCTAGTTTCCATGGAATAGGTACCTAGTGTTCCAGTGATTGTACCCTAGTGTTCCAAGTGTTTGTAACCTATGTTCCAGTGATTGATGCATAGTGTTCAGTGATTGTGCCTAGTTGCTCAGTGATTGTTCCTAGTGTTCCAGTGATTTGAGCCTATTGTTCAGTGATTGTGCCTAGTGTTCCAGTGGATTGTACCTAGTGTTCCAGTGATTGTTACCTAGTGCTCCAGTGATTGTTTACGTAGTGTTCCAGTGATTTTTACCTAGAGTTCCAGTGATTGTACCCTTAGTTGTTCCAGTGATTGTACTTAGTGTTATTCCAGTAATTGTATCCTAGGTGTTCAAGTTAATTGTACCTTGTGTTCCCAGTGATTGCATTGCACCTAGTGTTTCCAGTGATTGTACCTAGTGTTACAGTGATCGTACCTAGTGTTTTCAGTGATTGTAACCTAGTTTCCAGTGATTGTACTTAGTGTATCCAGTGATTGTACCTAGTGATCCAGTGATTGTAACCTAGTGCTCCAGTGATTGTAACCCTAGTGTGCCAGTGATTGTAAACCTAGTGTTCACAGTGATTGTATACTGTGTTCCAGTGAGTTGTACCTAGTGCTCCAGTGATTGTACCTAGTGTTCCATGATTGCAGCTAGTGTTCCAGTGCGTGATTGTACCTAGGGTTCCAGCCGATTGTAACCTAGTGTTCCATGTGATTGTACTAGGGTTTCAAGTGGATTGTACCTAGTGTTTCCACTGCTTGTATCTTGTGTTCCCACTGTTTTATACCTAGTGTTCACTGATTGTACCTTGTTTCCAGTGATTGTACCTAGTTTTCCGTGTTGTACATTAGTGTCCTGTGATCGTACCTAGTTGTTCCCCAGTGATTGTACCTAGTGTTTACAGTGGTTGTACCTTGTGTCCAGTGATGATTGTACTGTTTCCAGTGATTGTACCTAGTGTCCATTGATTGTACTTAGTTGTTCCAGTGATTGTACCTAGTGTTCCAGTGATTGTGCCTAGTGTTCCAGTGATTGTGCCTAGTGCTCCAGTGATTGTGCCTAGTGTTCCAGTGATTGAGCCTATTGTTCCAGTGATTGTTGCCTAGTGTTTCCAGTTGATTGTTATCCTTGTGTTCCTGTGATATTGTACCCTTAGTGTTCCAGTGATGTGATTGTACCTAGTGCTCCAGTGATTGTACCTAGTGCTCCAGTGATTGTACCTAGTGTTCCAGTGATTGTACCTAGTGTTCCAGTGATTGTACTTAGTGTTCCAGTAATTGTACCTAGTGTTCCAGTGATTGTACCTTGTGTTCCAGTGATTGTACCTAGTGTTCAAGTGATTGTTATGATTGTACTAGTGTTCCAGTGATCTTAACCTAGTGTTAAAGTGATTGTACTTTAGTGTTTCAGTGATAGTTACTAGTGTTCCAGTGATTGTTGTACCTAGTGTTCCAGTGATTGTTACCTTGTTGCCTCAGTGATTGCTACCTAGTGCTCCAGTGATTGTACCTAGTTTTCCAGTGAGGAATTATACCAAGTGTTCCCAGTGATTGTTAACCTAGTGGTCCAGTTGATTGTACTAGTTGCTCCAGTGGATTGTTACCTAGTGTTCCCTGTGGATTGTACCTAGTTGTCAAGTGATTGTACCTAGTGCTCCAGTGATTGTTCCTAGTGTTACGTATCTGTACCTAGTGATCCAGTGATTTGTACCTAGTTGCATACAGTGATTGTACCTAGTGCTCCAGTGATTGTACCTAGTGCTCAGTGATTGTTACCTATTGTTCCAGTGATTGTTACCTAGTGTTCCGTGATTGGTTGTTCCTAGTGTTCCTGTGAATTGTACCTCAGTGTTCCAGTGATCGTACCTAGTGTTCCAGTGATTGGAGTTAGTGTTCCAGTGATTGTAACCTAGCTGTTCCATTGGATTGTACTAGTGTTCCAGTGATTGTTCCTTGTGGTTCCAGTGATCCGTACCTAGTGTTCCAGTGATGTACCTATTGTTCCCCGTGATTGTACCTAGTGTTCCAGTGATTGTACCTAGTGTTCCAGTGATCGTACCTAGTGTTCCAGTGATTGTACCTAGTGTTCCAGTGATTGTACCTAGTGTTCCAGTGATTGTACCTAGGGTTCCAGTGAATCGTTTACCTAGTGTTCCAGTGTTTGTACCTAGTGTTTCCAGTGTTTGTTAATAGTGTTCACAGTGATTGTACATAGTTTTCCGTGATCCGTACTATTGGTTCCTGGGATTGATTTTACCTCAGTTTTCCAGTGATTGTACCTAGTGTGCTCCAGTGATTGTACCTAGTGTTCCAGTGATACATACATAGTGTTCCACAGTATTGTACCTATTGTCCAGTGATCTGTACCTAGTGTTAGTGTTCCAGTGATTGTACCTAGTGTTCACAGTGATTGTGCCTAGTGTTTTTTTTTTCCAGTGATTTGTGCCTAGTGTTTCAGTGATTGTAGTTAGTGTGCCTCCAGTGATTGTACATTGTGTTACCAGTGATTGTGAATAGTGCTTCACAGTGATTGTACTAGTGTTCCAGTGATTGGTGCCTAGTGTTCCAGTGATTTGTTTACCTAGTGCTCAGTGATGTTACCTAGTCGTTCCTGTGATTGTACTAGTGTTTTCCAGCGATTGCTACCTAGTGTTTCCAGTCGATTGTTCCTAGTGTTCCAGTGATTGTGCCTAGTGTTCCAGTGATTGTACCTAGTGTCCAGTGATTGTACCTAGTGTTCCATTGATTGTACCTAGTGTTCCAGTGATTGTGCTTAGTGAGTTCCAGTGATGTACATAGTGCTCCAGTGATTGTCACCCTAGTGTTCAGTGATTGGTAACCTAGTGCTCACCAGTGGATTGTACATAGTGTTCCAGTGATTGTACCTAGTGCTCAATTGATTGTACCTATTGTTCAAGTGATTGTTCCTTGTGTGTCTCCAGTGATTGTACTAGTGCTCCATTATTTTCCTAGTGTTCCAGTGATTGTAAATAGTGCTCAGGATTGTTCCTAGTGACTTCCAGTGATTGTTACCTAGTGTTCCAGTGGATTTGTACCTAGTGCTACATTGTTCTGTACCTATTTGTTCCTGTGATTGTAAACTAGTGTTTCCGTGATTGTACCTAGTGCTTACTGTGATTGTACTAGTGTTCCACGTGATTGTAACCTAGTGTTCCAGTGATTCGTCCTAGGTGTCAGTGACATGTACCTTAGTGTTCCAATGATTGTACTAGTGGTTCAGTGATTGTACTAGTCGTTCCAGTGATTGATACCTGGTTGTTCCATGATTGTTACCTAGTGTTCCAGTGATTGCTACTTAGTGTCTTCAGTGATTTGCACCTAGTGTTACAGTGATTGTACCTAGTGTTTCAGTGATTGTACCTTTTTCTAGTGATTGTACCTAGGGTTCCAGTGATTGTACTTAGTGTCGTTTCCAGTGATATGCACCTAGTGTTTCAAGTGGACTGGTTTTTTCTACCTAGTGTTCCAGTGAATTTGTACCTAGTGGTTCCAGTGGCTTGCACCTAGTGTTTCAGTGGTTGTATGGGTTGTACCTAGAGTGGGCCAGTTGATTGTGCTTGTGTTACGGTTGATTGTACCTGTGTTCCCAGTGATCTGTACATAGTGTTCCACTTGATCTGCACCTTGTTGTTTCCAGTCGATTTTACCTAAGTGTTCCAATGATAGTACTTAATGTTCCACTGATTGTAACTTGGGTCCCAGTGATTATACTAGTGTTCCATTGATTTGTACCTTTGCGTTCATATTGCACCTGGTGTTCCATGATTGTACCTAGTGATTCTCCACATTATTGTACTAATGTTCCACTGATTGTACCTTGGTCCCCAGCTGATGTGTACTTGTGTTCCACCGATTTTGTAACCTAGTGCTACACTTATTGTACCTTTATGTGGCCAGTGATTGTACCTAGTGTTCCACTGATTGTACATAGTGTTTTCATGATGTTGTACTAGTGTTCACACCAAGTGATTGTACCTAGTGTTCCATGATTGTAGCTTTGTTTTCCCAGTGATTGTACTAGTGTTCCCACTGATTGTACCTAGTGTTCCAGTGATTGTTTGTTACCTAGTGTTCCACCGATTGTACCTAGTGCTCCACTGATTGTACCTTATGTGCCAGTGATTGTACCTAGTGTTCCACTGATTGTACATAGTGTTCCAGTGATTGTACCTAGTGTTCCACTGATTGTACTAATTGTCCATGATTGTTGCTATGTGTCCCAGTGATTGTTCCTTGATGTTGCCTGTGATTGTATCCTAGTGTTCCACTGATTGTACGCTGACTGTGTTACCAGTGATTGTACCTAGTGTTCCACTGATTGTACCTAGTGTTCCAGTGATTGTACCTAGTGTTCCACCGATTGTACCTAGTGCTCCACTGATTGTACCTTATGTGCCAGTGATTGTACCTAGTGTTCCACTGATTGTACATAGTGTTCCACTGATTGTACCTAGTGTTCCACTGATTGTACCTAGTGTTTCAGTGATTGTACACTAGTGTCCACTGGATTGTGGCTTGGGTCCCATCGATTGTACCTTATGTGCCAGTGATTGTACCTAGTGTTCCACTGATTGTAGCTTGTGTCCCAGTGATTGTACCTAGTGTGCCAGTGATTGTACCTAGTCTTCCACTGATTGTACCTAGTGTTCCACTGATTGTACCTAGTGTTTCAGTGATTGTACCTAGTGTTCCACTGATTGTAGCTTGTGTCCAGTGATTGTTACTTACTGTGCCCGCTCATCCACCACCAGTGATTGTACATAGTGTCCAATGATTGATTGGTGTGTCCCAGTGATTGTACCTAGTGTGCCAGTGATTGTACCTAGTCTTCCACTGATTGTACCTAGTGTTCACCTTAAACACACTGCACAATTCTAGCTAAGTTAATTAATGTGAGAGAGAGAAGGAGTGACAGTGAGGTAGCCAGTTACAGCCAGTACTGTCTCTTATCTCTCAGAGTGGGAAAATTAACCACGGAAGACTTGCTTTAAGAAGCATCTATCAGAGAGAGGGAATGGAGGAGAGAGAGAGAGTGAGAGGAGAGTGAGAGAGAGAGAGAGAGGCAGAGAGAGCAGAGGAGACCAGAGAGAGAGAGAGAGAGGAGAAACACTTTAGCAGCCATCAGAGTCTGGTCTGGGCCCGTTAAATAGCTGCACACGGCGAGACACACAGCCCACACTTCACTCTCTTACGAAACCAACATCTTTAATTAAAAACCAGGGCCGCACGTCATCTTTCAAAACACCCTCACCCCCCCCCACCCCTTCCCCCTCCCTTCTCTCTGTCTGTCTCTCTGTCTCTCTCTCTCTGTCTCTCTCTGTTTCTCTCTCTCTGTCTCTCTCTCTCTCTCTCTCTCTCTCTCTCTCTCTCTCCTCTCTCTCTCTCTCCTTCTCACTCTCTCTCTCTACACTCTCTCTACGAATCTTCGAGGATTATGCAAAGAACTCAAGATAAATCTGAGTCTGAGTAATATTAATCACCAGGAGGGTCGTTCACAAGGCAGGAGACAGGACCAGGAGGGTCGTTCACAAGGCAGGAGACAGGACCAAGAGGGTCGTTCACAAGGCAGGAGACAGGACCAGGAGGGTCGTTCACAAGGCAGGAGACAGGACCAAGAGGGTCGTTCAAAAGGCAGGAGACAGGACTTAACAATGTTTAAAAATATATAAAAAACAAAAGGGTTGTGCAGCACACTGTACGAACCTGTTGTAATGGGTAGCCAGGGACTCCTGGCACACACAAGGGTAGCCAGGGACCCCTGGTACACACCAGGGTAGCCAGGGACCCCTGGTACACACCAGGGTAGCCAAGGACCCCTGGTACACACCAGGGTAGCCAGGGACCCCTGGTACACACCGGGGGTAGCCAAAAACCCCCTGGTACAACCAGGGTACCCAAAGGGGACCCATGGTACACACCAGGGTAGCCATGGACCCTGGTACACACCAGGGTAGCCAAGGACCCCGGGTTACACACCAGGATAGCCAGGGACCCCTGGTACACACCAGGGTAGCCAATGACCCCTGGCACACACCAGGGTAGCCAAGGACCCCTGGTACACACCAGGGTAGCCAGGGACCCCTGGTACATACCAGGGTAGCCAGGGACCCCTGGTACACACCAGGGTAGCCAGGGACCCCTGGTACACACCAGGGTAGCCAGGGAGCCCTGGTCCACACCAGGGTAGCCAGGGACCCCTGGTACACACCAGGATAGCCAGGGACCCCTGGTACACACCAGGGTAGCCAGGGACCCCTGGAACATACCAGGGTAGCCAGGGACCCCTGGTCCACACCAAAGTAGCCAGGGACCCATGGTCCACACCAGGGTAGCCAGGGACCCCTGGTACACACCAGGGAAGCCAGGAACCCCTGGTGCATACCAGGGAAGCCAGGAACCCCTGGTACATACCAGGGTAGCCAGGGACCCCTGGTACACACCAGGGTAGCCAGGGAGCCCTGGTACACCAAGGTAGCCAGGGACCCCTGGTACACACCAGGATAGCCAGGGACCCCTGATCCACACCAGGGTAGCCAGGGACCCCTGGTACACACAAGGGTAGCCAGGGACCCCTGGTACACACCAGGGTAGCCAGGGACCCCTGGTACACACCAGGGTAGCCAGGGACCCCTGGTCCACACCAGGGTAGCCAGGGACCCCTGGTACACACCACGGTAGCCAAGGACCCCTGGTACACACCAGGGTAGACAGGGACCCCTGGTACACACCAGTGTAGCCAGGGACTCCTGGTACACACCAGGGTAGCCAGGGACCCCTGGTACATACCAGGGTAGCCAGGGACCCTTGGTACATACCAGGGTAGCCAGGGACCCCTGGTACATACCAGGGTAGCCAGGGACCCCTGGTACACACCAGGGTAGCCAGGGGCCCCTGGTACATACCAGGGTAGCCAGGGACCCCTGGTACACACCAGGGTAGCCAGGGACCCCTGGTACACACCAGGGTAGCCAGGGAGCTCTGGTACACACCAGGGTAGCCAGGGACCCCTTGTACACAGCAGGGTAGCCAGGGACCCCTGGTACACACCAGGGTAGCCAGGGACCCCTGGTACACACCAGGGTAGCCAGGGACCCCTGGTACACACCAGGGTAGCCAGGGACCCCTGGTACACACCAGGGTAGCCAGGGACCCCTGGTACACACCAGGGTAGCCAGGGACCCCTGGTACACACCAGGGTAGCCAGGGACCCCTGGTACACACCATGGTAGCCAGGGACCCCTGGTACACACCATGGTAGCCAGGGACCCCTGGTACACACCATGGTAGCCAGGGACCCCTGGTACACACCATGGTAGCCAGGACCCCTGGTACACACACATGGTAGCCAGGGACCCCTGGTACACACCATGGTAGCCAGGAACCCCTGGTACAAACGATGGTAGCCAGGGACCCCTGGTACACACCATGGTAGCCAGGGACCCCTGGTACACACCATGGTAGCCAGGGACCCCTGGTCCACACCAGGGTAG
>NC_069404.1:94666882-94771882 GCF_026875155.1 Cherax quadricarinatus | reverse complement strand
CACTATATAAGGCCCGATTCTGTCACTTCAACTTCATATTGTTTCAGACAACGGAACAATGCTTTTCTCCAGACTGAGGGACTGACCACCTCAAAACTTTAAGGGTGATGGACTGATTACATCGTCTTCAAGTATCTTCTGCTTCTATCACTTTTCTGTACTCGACTGAAGAAGCCTACTGTGTAGGCGAAACGTTTCAAAATAAAGATACCTAACTGTTGCATATGTGTCTTACCTAACAATCTGTCGGTATTTTATACCATTTTAATGTTCATTCTGTCAGACACTGCAACACAAGGGTATCTTGGTACAGACCATATACTTCAACAACCTCTACTAGTAGAACGGCTGGGTTTGAGAAGGACCTGCCCTCCCAAATCAACCTACGTCTCACCTCCTGGCACTATATAAGGCCCGATTCTGTCACTTCAACTTCATATTGTTTCAGACAACGGAACAATGCTTTTCTCCAGACTGAGGGACTGACCACCTCAAAACTTTAAGGGTGATGGACTGATTACATCGTCTTCAAGTATCTTCTGCTTCTATCAACTTTTCTGTACTCGACTGAAGAAGCCTACTGTGTAGGCGAAACGTTTCAAAATAAAGATACCTAACTGTTGCATATGTGTCTTACCTAACAATTGTTAACCTTGTTCACTATCTTTATCCTGTTCTGGTAGAGGATGAGTTGTCACCAGGCCATTGGATTGGTGCTATTTCAACCGGGAAGAGTCCATTTACGCCATCTCTTCCACCAGTAGAGGAGAAAGACGCAGTTCGTACTGACTTTCCAGACAACTTACGAGTGTGTTACAGCTGTCGAACAAATGTCGTAAAGCCATTGTTTTACCAGATGAGAAGATGGGTTTAACGAACCTACTGTCCAATCGTTTTCCACTTGAACCTGGAACTACAACTATCTATGTACCTGCGTGCAGAATGTCTAATTCGCAAGTTGATGACGGTGTCATTGCACTTAGTAATCCACCCTGGAATGTGCACTTGATCCTAGTACCTAAGAAAGACGGTACTTGACGGCCGGTGATTAACTTTACGAAGTTGAATGCTTAAACGATGCCAGATACCAGATTGTTTCCCACTTCCTGTACTTGGTGACCTTTTACGCAATATTGGACAT
Source organism: Cherax quadricarinatus (assembly GCF_026875155.1). Taxonomy (NCBI): domain Eukaryota; kingdom Metazoa; phylum Arthropoda; class Malacostraca; order Decapoda; family Parastacidae; genus Cherax; species Cherax quadricarinatus. Next base: position 94,770,741 of record NC_069404.1, on the reverse strand, counting down.
AACAAAGTCTTCTCGACCCTGGACTTGTTACAGTCCCTCTCCAAGAGGACAGCCAAGAGCTAACCACATTATCCACTCCTACAGTTCATTTTCATTTTCTCAGAATGGTGTACCTAGATGACGTAACCGTCATGTTAGAAGACGTTGAGACGCACCTCAAAAGACTTGATTTGGTACTTGGTAAGCTTGAAGAAGCCAATTTGAAAATTAAACTGTCTAAATGTCAGTTTTTCAGATCACAGATTAAATTTTTTGGTCACGTAGTCACTCCTAGAGGGGTTACGACTGACCAAAGTAAGGTAACTGATGTACAGAATTTTCCATCTCCCAAAACTGCTGATGCTGTAAGATTCTGTGTTGGCTTAGCAGGTTTTTACAGATCATTTATTGCCAATTTTTCTTCTGTAGCAGCTCCCCTTACTGAGTTGCTTAAGAAAGATGCTCCTTTTATTTGGACCTTCTACCAAGAAAGAACATTCCAAACTCTAAGAAAAGCTAACTTCTGCTCCTATTTTGAAATTCCCAGAGTTTTCAAAACCTTTCTATCTAACAACTGACGCTAGCTCAAAAGACCGATAGTAAGTACAACAACGCAGTTGCATTTGCTAGTTGTGTCCTTACAAAAGCTGAATGTAATTATACAGTAACTGAACAAGAAGCATTAGCTACAGTATGGTCCTTAAAGCACTTCCCAGACATCATATACCAGTATCGTGCTCATGTTTTGACAGACCATGCTCCACTGATTCCCTCATTCCGGAATAAACAACCTACTAGAAGATTAGCCAGATGGTCCTTGACTATCCAAGAGTTCAACCCAACCTTTGAACACTTACCTGGCAAATCAAATGTAGTCGCAGATGCTTTATCTCGACACATTAGTACAGTATTAGCAGATCCTCCATTCACTGCTGAAGAAGTGAAGAATGCTCAAAGAATAGATCCTATGTGGTCTGGTGTAATTCGATTCCTTCTGCAGGAAAATAAAGCTCTTTCTGTGAAGCCACCAGCGCCTATCAGTGACCTTGTCATGAACCAAGATTTACTGTATTGCACAGCCGAGCTGGGTACTCCTAGCAGAAGGGTATACCAGTTCACGATGTACCAGGTGTTGCACATCCTGGTATGGATTGTTCTGTGCAACAAGCCAGATTGAAATACTTTTGACCTTGTATGGTAACTGATATTTCTGAGTAGGTTAAGAAATGTAGTTTCTGTATGCAGCATAAAGATAATGTTAGTGGTCCTAATTCAATCCAGGTGTATCCAACTACAAACGAACCTTGGGAAAGAGTTGCTCTAGATTTGTTACCTAATTTCTAGTGTTCCCTCCAGGGCAACAAACATGTGTGTGTTATGGTAGATCATTCACCAGATATTGTGAGTTAGTTCCTCTAGCAGATAAGACTGCCGAGACAGTAGCTAAAGCGTTTAAGGAACGTTTAAGGCATGCATCATCTGCAGGCATACGACTCCTAAGTCCTAGTAAATAACGGAGGTGAATTCTGTAATGAGATTCTTGAAAAAAATGTGCAATTTGTAAAGATCTCTAAGTCGACCATTGTTCCGCACCATCCAGCCAGCAATGGTTTAACGGAAAGAACCAATAAGAAAGTACTTGATGTTTTAAGAGCAACCATAAGTGCCAGTAGTGCCACCTGGGATGAAGTTATTCCTGATGTTCAGTGTGCCATAAATTCTGCTTACAATGCCTCTATAGGTGATACCCCACATTATGCATTGTATGGTGTAGATAAGCATTTACCATATGATTTGTTATATTCCACTCCGAAATCAAATTATAATGCAGATGATTTTGTAACAACTAATACCAACTTAGCTTAGTGTGTCTTCAGAAGAATCTGAGAAACACTTCATAAGTCAACAGCAGAATTTACAAGAGTCACTAACACTCGAGCAAAGCCGATCAAAATTAAAGTAGGGTCGAGAGTTATGCTCGCTAATTTAAATAAAACATTTGCAGTGCCAAAGCTCGACCAAAAGTTTGTTGGTCTTTACCGAGTAGTTGAACATATCAATGGAAATAAATATAAGGTTAGAGAAATTAGTACTGGAGATTATAAGGAATCACACTTAGATCATATGAAGCTAGTATGTGATGAAGTTGAAATTCCTAGTAATCAGACAAACGAGCCAGACTCTGACAATCCTTCTGCCCCAGTACTTTCTACCTCTAATAATCAGACAGTTAAACAATCGATTGTGACTATTCTTCACGTACATGACAAGTAATGAGGAATCCTCAAACTTCAGTTAATACTAATGTTGATCTTCCTCCATCACGTGCATTAGCAGTTGCAACAGAACATGAATCCCCCCCTCCCATCCTAGAGATGACCAGTCTGCATATGTAAATTTCGCCCTAGCAGAGTTGGCATTAAATGTAAATAACCTGTATAGATCAAATAGTATAATCCAAAAAGTACTCAACTGTGTGTGAAGTAAATCTTAAAATATATCAGTTTAATTGTGGATAAAAAAAATTCTCTCTAAAAATGTTCACTGATATCTTTATTCCAGAACAAACAACCTACTGGAAGGTTAGCCAGATGAACCTTGACTATCCAAGAGTTCAATCCTACCTTTGAACACTTACCTGGCAAGTCAAATGTAGTCGCAAATGTTTTATCGCGACATGTTAGTATAGTAACTGCAGACCCTCCATTTACTGCCGAGGATGTAAAGAATGCTCAACGAAGAGATCCCATGTGGTCTGGTGTGATTCGATTCCTGCTCCAGGAAGATCTTATTCTGACTGTGAAGCCACCAGCACCCATCAGTGACTTTGTCATGAACCAAGAATTACTGTATCGAACAGCCTAGTTGGGTACTCCTAGCAGAAGAGTATACCAGTTAGTACTTCCAGTCACTAGTGAATGTAGCCTTACAGCTAGTTCACGATGTACCAGGTGTTGCGCACCCTGGTATGGATCGTTCAGTAAAACAAGCCAGAATGAAATACTTTTGGCCACGTATGGCAACTGATATTTCCTAGTATGTTAAGAAATGTAGTGTCTGCATGCAGCATAAAGGAAATGTCAATGGTTCTAACCCAATCCAAGTGTATCCAACTACTAGCGAACCGTGGGAAAGAGTTTCGCTTGATTTGTTAACCAATTTTAAATGTTCTCTCCAAGGTAACAAACATCTGTGTGTTATGGTAGACCATTTCACCAGATATTGTGAGTTAGTTCCTATTGCAGATAAGACTGCCGAGACAGTAGCTAAAGCGTTTAAAGAACACATTATCTGCAGGCATACCACCCCTAAGTCCTTAGTAACAGATAATGGAGGTGAATTTTGTAATGAGATTCTTAAAAATTTGTGTACTTTGTACAAAATCTCTAAATCTACCATTGTTCCTCACCATCCTGACAGTAATGGGTTAGCGGAATGCACCAAAAAGAAAGTACTTGATGTCTTGAAAGCCACTATCAATCCCAATAGTGAAACTTGGGATGAAGTTATTTCAGATGTTCAGTGTGCCATAAATTCTGCTTACAATGTTTCTATTGGTGACACTCCACATTATGCATTGTACAATGTAGATAAACGTTTGCCTTATGACTTTTTATATTCTAGCCCGAAACCAAATTGCAACCCTGATGATTCCATAGCATCTCGTACCAGCTTAGTTCAAAGTGTTTTTAGAAGAATCCGTGAAACACTTCATATATCAACAGCAGAATTTACAAGAGTCGCAAACACTCGAGCAAAGCCATCCAAAATTACAGTAGGTTTGAGAGTTATGCTGACTAACTTTAACAAAACATCTGCAATGCCTAAGCTCGATCAGAAGTTTGTTGGTCCTTATCGAGTAATTGAACATATCAATGGCAATAAGTATAAGGTTAGAGAAATTAGTACTGGTCAGTATAAGGAATCACATTTAGATCATATGAAGTTAGTATGTGATGATACTGATGTTCCAACCCAGACTAATGTGACAGACTCTGACAATCTTCCTGACTCTGTACTCTCTACCTCTGAGACTCAGTCGATCAACCTGAATGTTGTTATTCCCTACGTACACGACAGGTATTGAGAAATCCTCAAGTATCATTTGTAACTACCAATTCAGATCTGCCTCAACAACGGCAAGACTTTGTCAGTGCAACAGAGTTTGATCCTCCCAGAGATGACACCCATTCTGCATATGTAAATCTCACCCTAGCAGAGTTGGGGTTAAATGTAAATAACCTGTATAGATGAATAATTACAAAACACTGATTGGCCTTATATCAGTGTAGTAACATAAGAGTTCGGGATACACAATAAACACAAAACTTTATAATCTTTACTGTAACAGTATTTGATATAAAAACAATCTTTGGTATAGATGTATCCTACAATAATAAATAATCTTTAATATAACAATATTTGATATAAAAACATATAATCTTTGGTATAGATATATATATATCATACGTTAATTATAATTTCACACACCGTGTCACCTGACACTCACAGGGTACAGACGACATCCTTTTCAGGGTTAACACACCTCTACTGTGTCACACTTGTCTTTGCATTATAACACACCATCTCTATTGTGTCCACATGACACCCTTTTCTCTGTGTCATAACACTCCTCGTCTGTGTTACACACCATCTCTCCACGCTATAACACTCCCTTCTCTCAGTATTACCCGCATAGCGTCTTTCTCCTCAAAGGTCAATCTGGCAATGCACGCTGGTAGAATCAGCCGGAGGCCAGCAAGGTCCACTGAGGCTAGTGAGGCCCACAGATAGAAGTCCGCAGAAAGAAGCCAGTAAAACTGTGGCCAGAAGCCCACAGGTAATAGAGTCCAGTAAGGCCAACAGGCAACCAAGTCCTGAGTCTAAGGTCGCAAAGGATTCGAAGACTAACCCAAAAGGGTTCTTTCAGGTATACAGAAGTACGATTAGGGACAAGATAGGCCCACTTAAGAGTAACTTTGGTCAGATCACTGATAGTGATAAGGATATGTGTGAAATTTTCATTACCTACTTCCTCTCAGTTTTTACCAAGGAAAATACTAGCGAAATTCCTGAAATAATAGATTATGTAGAACAGGACGATAATAAACTATGCACGATTGTGGTAACTAGTGACATGGAATGTAAAGAGGAACTTAGTATACCTTTGGCTAATCTTTTCAACATATCACTACAAACTGGCATAGTTCCTGATAAGTGGAAAATGGCAAATGTAATACCTATTTACAAGGCAGGTGACAGGTTCTTAGCTTCAAACTATAGACCAATAAGCCTTACCTCCATAGTGGGAAAATTTATGGAATCAATAATTGCCGAAGCAATTCGTAGCCATCTTGATAGACATAAATTGATTAATGAATCTCAACACAGTTTTGCAAAGGGGCGTTCCTGCCTTACGAATTTACTAACTTTTTTCACTAAGGTGTTTGAGGAGGTAGATCATGGTAATGAATATGATATTGTGTATATGGACTTCAGTAAGGCTTTCGATAGAGTTCCACACCAGAGGCTATTGAGGAAACATAAGGCACACAGAATAGGAGGAGAATTTTTTTCCTGGGTAGAGGCATGGCTGACAAATAGACAGCAGAGAGTTTGCGTAAATGGGGAGAAATCAGAACGGGGGGCTCGTCACAAGCAGTGCTCCACAGAGATCAGTGTTGGGCCCGTTGTTGTTCACAATTTACATAAACGACATAGATGAGGGAATAAATATCGACATAAGCAAATTTGCTGATGACACCAAAATAGGCCGTCCAATTCATTCTAATGAGGACACTAGAGCACTGCAGGATGATTTGAATAGACTGATGCAATGGTCGGAGAAGTGGCAGATGCAGTTTAATATAGACAAATGCAAAGTTCTAAATGTTGGACAGGAAAATAACCATGCCACATATAAACTAAATAATGTAGATCTTAATACTACTGATTGCGAAAAGATTTTAGGAGTTCTGGTTAGCAGTAATCTAAAACCAAGACAACAGTGCATAAGTGTTCGCATTAAAGCTAACAGAATTCTTGGCTTCATATCTAGAAGTATAAATAATAGAAGTCCTCAGATTGTTCTTCAACTCTATATATCCTTGGTTAGGCCTCGGATGCCGTGCTCCTTCCTCAAGTGGATGTGACCTGACTAGGTGGGTCATTGGGCTAATCAGGGGGGACATGGACCTGCTTCGCATGGGTCAGTAGCCCTGTTGCAGTGTTCTTTCTTTCTTATGTTCTTATAACTGAAGCCAGCAGACTAAGCAAGGCCCACAGGTAACTGAAGTCTGCAGGGATCTGAGTGACCAGTAAAACTGCAGCCAAGAGGCCCGCAGCTGACTGAAGTCAGCAGTGAATCCGTAGGTATCAATTTGTACTCGGTGAGGCAGTCTGGTGAACACTCAAAGTAAGGCCGGCTCAACAGTCCCCACATTGGGTTTGATGACATACCTGTGGTACTGCAGGCCGGCAGGTTAACAATCCAACCACTAGTCTGGCAGGAGGCTGCAACAATGAATAATATAGTTTACGATGTATTTCTATTGTCTGCTACAATATCACCTTATTAATATTCAAGAATTTTTTTGTGTTCATGTTCTCTCTGAATTCTGAGATTTAACAGTCTAGATTTGAGTGCACCAGGTCTGCCTTTTCTGTTAAATACTTCTTTCTTTGTATATATTCCTTCCTCAGAATCCGTAGATCATGTGAATGCAGATCGATTGATCCTAAAAAAAATTTTCACTACTATTGTGTAATCCTAATATTGAGCCTCATTCTATGAATTGCGACATATCATACATTCATTGTATGCATTACAATAGGTTCCATTACATTAGTTTCCATCCCGATATTCTACTTATGTATGTTATACTGTTCAATTGTTGTGTACTTTGACATTGTATAGAATCAGCCCAGCCGTACACCTGTCGCCTCTAGTTTGTATTAGCTGTATGTTGGGACTCCATATGTTAGCGTCGCCGAGCTCTCAGTAGTACCAGTTACCAGTAACCAGTAACCAGTTACCAGTAGTGTCAGTAGTAATGACTCAACCAACCGTCTGTGTGAATCACTGACTGTTATTCACTGACCGTTACCACTGACCTAGTATGATTTGAATGCTGCTCACCCTCTAGGCACGACTCATGGCAGTTGAAGTATAGACAGGAGAGACGTATAGACAGGCTTTGGTGCTCCCCATATATTCCGTCTAATATATGTACTTAACGTCCTACGTGAGTGTTTATTACCCAGTCCACGTTTCGAAACTCCACGTGACAGTGTCAACCTGAGATGGGAGACTTTAGTGGTGTCAGTCTGAGCTGGGAGATTTTAGCAGTGTCAACCTGAGATGGGAGATTTTAGTAGTGTCAACCTGAGCTGGGAGACTTTAGTAGTGTCAACCTGAGATGGGAGACTTTAGTAGTGTCAACCTGAGATGGGAGACTTTAGAAAGAAGAAGAAAGAAGGAACACTGCAGCAGGCCTACTGGCCTGTGCGAGGCAGTTCCAATTCTCCCACCTGCTTAAGCCAATGCCTTGACCTAGTGAGGTCAGACACGTCTCTTAAGGGAGGAGCATGGCATCCGACCTAGTAGCACAAGCTAGTCAGGTCTAACTCACACCCACCCACACCCACTCATGTATTTAACCAACCTCTATAACTGTACTTGGTAGTTTGTTCCACTCATCCACAACTCTATTACCAAACCAGTGCTTTCCTATATCCTTCCTGAATCTGAATTTTTCCAATTTAAAACCATTGCTGCGAGTCCTGTCTATGTTAGATATTTTTAACACGCCATTTACATCCCCTTTATTAATTCCTGTTTTCCATTTATACACCTCAGTCATATTCCCCTAATTCTATGCCTTTCTAGAGAGTGCAGATTCAGGGCCCTCAGTCTATCCTCATAGGGAAGATTTCTGATACATGGGATCAACTTTGTCATCCTCCTTTGTACGTTTTCCAAAGCATTTTTATCCATTCTGTAATACGGTGACCAAAACTGTGCAGCATAATCTAGATGAGGCCTAACCAAGGATATATAGAGTTGAAGAACAACCTGAGGACTTCTATTATTTATACTTCTTGATATGAAGCCAAGGATTCTGTTAGCTTTATTGCGAACACTTATGCACTGTTGTCTTGGTTTTAGATTACTGCTAACCAGAACTCCTAAATTCTTTTCGCAATCAGTAGTATTAAGATCTACATTATTTAGTTTATATGTGGCATGGTTATTGTCCTGTCCAACATTTAGAACTTTGCATTTGTCTATATTAAACTGCATCAGCCACTTCTCCGACCATTGCATCAGTCTATTCAAATCATCCTGGAGTGCTCTAGTGTCCTCATTAGAATGAGACTTTAGTAGTGTCAACCTGAGATGGGAGATTTTAGTAGTGTCAGTCTGAGCTGGGAGACTTTAGTAGTGTCAGTCTGAACTGAGAGACTTTAGTAGTGTCAATCTGAACTGAGAAACTTTAGTAGTGTCAGTCTGAGCTGAGAGATTTTAGTAGTGTCAGTCTGAGCTAGGAGACTTCAGTAGTGTCAGTCTGAACTTGGAGACTTCAGTAGCGTCATTATTATAATCAAGGGGAAGCGCTAACCCCGTATGATTATACAGCGGCTGTCGGAGGGATGTGAAAGGTATTCAGACTTATTTCAGGGAACTGGAACACATCGAATTCCTGAGATCTAGAGCCCCTCACCAGCGTCAAGGAACCTGTCTTGAGCGCTTCAGTAGCGTCAGCCTCGGCTGGTAGACTTCAGTGGCGTCAGTCTGTGCTGGTCATCTTTACCTCAGATATACAATCAGGTGATGGTAACACCAGACACACCAGGTGATGGTAACACCAGTCACACCAGGTGATGGTAACACTAGTCACACCAGGTGATGGTAACACTAGTCACACCAGGTGATGGTAACACCAGACACACCAGGTGATGGTAACACCAGTCACACCAGGTGATGGTAACACCAGTCACACCAGGTGATGGTAACACTAGTCACACCAGGTGATGGTAACACCAGTCACACCAGGTGATGGTAACACCAGACACACCAGGTGGTGGTAAAACCAGTCACACCAGGTGATGGTAACACCAGACACACCAGGTGGTGGTAACACCAGACACACCAGGTGATGATAACACCAGACACACCAGGTGGCGGTAAAACCAGACACACCAGGTGGTGGTAACACCAGTCACACCAGGTGATGGTAACAGTTGTTGATTGTGTAACAGCACTTGCAGTGTGTTGACGTTGCTTCAGCTGACTGACTGCTGCTGCACTTGGTCAATAAGTTGCACAAACAAGGCAGTAATCTAAGGTGTTTGCACAGTGTTTACATCATACATTTGGCAAAAGATTGTTCTTCGGCCCCGTCAGCTGTTCTTTTTGGAAAAAAGGCTGTTTACGAGCGATCAGCTGATTACGAGAGATCAGCTGATTTCGAGCGATCAGCTGTTCTATCTCAGAAGAGGTTAGTATGATCGTGTTCTAGTTAAGAAGAGACTTTGCACACAGTCATTTGTTGTACCTGGAGGGTGTTCCCGGGTTCAACGCCCCCGCGACCCGGTCATCGACCAGGCCTCCCGCTGGATCAGGGCCTGATCATCAAGGCTGTTACTGCTGGCCGCATACAAACCAACGTAAGAATCATAGCCCGGCTGATCGGGCACTTACTTTAGGCATCGGTGCAGTTCCCTCTGGAAGACAGCCAGGGGTCTCTTGGTAATTCCCCTTATATATGCTGGGAGGCTGTTGAACAGTCTTGAGCCCTGGACACTTACTGTCTTCTCTCAGTGTGCTCATGACACCTTTGCTTCTCACTAGGACTATGTTCCACCGTCTGCCCAGTCTTTTGCTTTTGTAGGGAATGATTTTTTTTGCGCAAATTTGTGACCAATCTTTCTAGGATTTTCCAGGTGTAGATTATGATGTATGTTTCATGCCTGCATGCCAGGGAGCACAGTTCAAGGGACTTCAAGTGCTCCCAGTAATTAATATGTTTGACTGAACTAATATGTTCAGTGAAAGTTCACTGTACATTCTCTAGAACTGCAATGTCACCTGCCTTGAATGGGGTTGTCAGTGTACAGTAGTATGCCAGTCTGGAGAAAAAAGGTGACATTCCTTGGTTTTAAAGTTCTCATTATCCATCCTATCATTTTCCTCGCTGATGTGATAGTGACACTGTTGTGATCCTTGAAGGTGAGATCCTCTGACATTATCACTCCCAAGTGTTTCACATTAGCTTTTCGCTCTATTGTGTGTTTAGAATTTGTAGTATACTCCATTGTAGCTATTATTTCCTCAAGTTTTCCACGGCCAAATAAAAAACTTGGTTTATATCTACTTTTTTAAGATTTACAGCATCTCCAGTGGATGACTCTCATGAATATTCTAGTATCGTCTGCAGAGGCAGAGATGGTGTTATGGTTTATATTTCTGTGTCGGATATGAGGATGAGAAAAAGGATGGGGACGAGTACTGCACCTTGCGGAGCAGAGCTCCTCACTGCAGCAGCCTCTGACTTAATTCTGTTTACCATTTTTCCTTGTGTTCTTTTGATTAGAAACTTAAATATACATCTGCCCACTTTTCTAACTATTCTTTTATCACGCATTTTGTGCGCTATTACACTATGATTGCATTTGTCGAAGGCTTTTGCAACATCTGAGAATGCTACTTCAGCATTCTGTTTGTCTTCCAGTGTATCCAAGACCATGTCATAGTGGTCCAGTAGTTGTAAGAGGCAGGAGCCTCTTACAACTACTGGACAGGTTGTAAGAGGCAGGAGCCTCTTACAACTTGGTCTTGGGGCAGAGCGCATGGGCATGTTGTCATTGGCTTTTTCAAAGTCCATTGTCGTTAGCATTATGTCAGAAATTCGGTATATGTTGAGAAGATTTTGAGATTCGTTCATGAAAAATTCGTTTGGATTGTTGAGCTTCAGTCTAACTAATGGTTTACTAGACACAGGTATATTGCGACTTCAGTGTCTCACTCCTTTCTTTGCTGTTGTCCGTGTAAGTCCCATCTTGTTTGAGCAAGGGCCCAATACTGGATGTAGTTTTGCCTTGTTTTTGGCGTATGATAAGAAATTTTAGCTCCTCTTTACTTCCCTAATCAGTGCTTCCTTCCATATTTCAGATAATCTAGCCCCCTTAAGAAGCTCAGTGATTCTTCATTTTGGCCTTTAGAGGGAGCGTCTCTCTCTTTCCAGTTTACTTCTCTTCTTTTTCCTTAGGGGGATGTGCTTTGAGCATACTTCAGTTCCACAGAGCTGATCCTTTCAAGACACTGGTTCGGATCCATATTATTTAAGATATCTTTTATTAAGATATTGTTTATAAACGGTAATGTGTTTAGGAAGAGATCAGTATAAGCAGTCAGTTCTTGTGACTGGGTAAGTGAGTGTTTATAATGTGTCAGCTGAGCGACGGCTGGCATGGATGGGAGGGGGGGAGGGGGGGAGGATGGTGGAGTTGCATGACCCGGCGTCATGAAGCAACACTCACCACTACGCTAAACTTTCCTCCGCTCACTTCTCTCACTGGGGGGGGGGGGGATGAGATACTGGGAAAGGGAGGGGAAGTGAGGAAGAGGGGTGAGTGGGTGGGGGTAGGGGGGTTTCAAGTGGACCTCATTGTAGAACTTAAAATGGCTCTCAACTCTTTGTCAATAAGCATTACAGTGGTTTTGTGGCCGCGGGGAGGTCACTTGTAAGCTGACGCTCGGCACTCGTCTTGTTTATACGGTGTGTACACCAATACACAGGTGTACATAAGTATACACGCGTGTACACATGTGTATGCTCGTATACACCGCATGTACACGTGTGTACGCTGGCATGCACCGCATGAATACATGCATACGGAAGTGGCCGTGAGCCGCAGTGTTTTTCAAGTCAGAGGCTACTAGTGTCAGTGGTCCATTCATGCGCTGGTGCGCGCACGCTACACCACCAACCATTCTTCAGCAACTCTCCCTCCACCTCTCCTCCCACCACGCTGGTATTTTGTCCATTGTTGTTTTGTTCTCATTTATGTATTGAAAAAAAATAGGCGGCAAAGAAAGACACAGGAGAGTGTAGCATAGAGGCCAGTGAGGTAATGAGTGAGTGAGCCATCTGGCAGCAGCAGCAGCGGTGGTGCACACCAGACAGAAGACACAAGAGTGTCACCAGCTGGCCGGAGAAAGGCCAGGAATGCGTGCCAATTCACCTGGAGCGCGGGAAAGAATTTTTGAGGGAGTTTTTTCTGGGGAGAGACCGGGGGGGGGGGGGAGGCTATCATGAGTGCAACGACGGGAATGTGTACTATGTTATTGTTTAGTGGAGTTTTGTGAGCATGTTAATTATACTCACCGAGCTGTGTTTGATGGGGTCGAGACTTAGCTCCTGGCCACGCCTCCTAGACTACTTTCATCGACATCAACTGCAGAATTCTGGCCTCTTGGGCCCTATTATATCTACTACTGAAGCTGTGTATTGTTTGCTTCCACAGCTGCTTCATCCAAGTCATTCCACTCTTTAACCCCCTTGAGACTTATGCAATATTTTCTTACATTCCTGTGGCTCAACTGTCTCTTCAGCTTCCACTTGTGTTCTCTTGGTCTTGATCCTCTTAGTTCACTTAATCTGTTACTGTCTTACCTATAATGACTTAAAATTTTATATGTCGTAATAATGTTTCCTTTAGTCGTCCATTTCGCTAAGATCGTCTTACTCAGATCCTTCAACCTCTCTTGAGAATATATTCTTCTCTGTTCTGGTACTAGTTAGTCTTCTTGCAGACCTATAGTAGACCTTTTCGAGGTTCTGCACATGCTTGACTAAGTAACTGGCTTAGCTTATGTCTTAAGTTCTGAAGGATTCTTTGTTCAAGCGTCTAAATGCTGTTCTGAACTTTGCTGATGTTACCATATGTCGCTGACGTTATACCTTTTATGTGTAATTCTTGCGATATGTTTGGTGTTATGTTTACTTCAGTTTATTTTCACCGACCATGATGTACTGTGTCTGCTGCACTCTCACCTTCTCAAGTTTGCATGACCTTGCAATTGTTTGTGTTGAACACTAGAAACAACTTGTTAGACCACATCTGCAGCCTGTTGAAATCTCCCTGGAGTTTATCTCCGACCTGTTTTTGTTTTTTTCCTTCCACTGTTTTTTACATCGTTAGCAAACGATGACATGTAAGACTCAGTTTCTTCTGGTAAGTCGTTCACGTATATTAGAAACACTAACCGTCCTGATACTGATTCTTGCGGAACTCCATTCATTATTCTCTCGTATTCTCATGTCTTATTCTTTAGTGTTACTCTCCACTCGCTGTCCTTCAGGTGTCCTCCAGTTTCTGGGCTTAAGTCTGGTGTGGTACCGTATCAAAGCTTGCCTGCTGGCCGGCATGACGCAGTGACAGTCCCACTGAGATTGTCATTGAATTTCAGAAAATGCGTAGGACAGGATTTTTCATCCTTAAATCCGCGGCAGCTCTCTGAAAAGAATCTTCCAAGTATTGTAATATCAGTTTCCGTATGATTCTGACGATATACATGAAGATATTCGCTGTCTCGACGCCTTTTGTCTGCCTCCCATTTTATATATGGGGACGACATTGAACTTTTTTTTTTCTAAAATTCTCTTAACTATCCACAGTAGATAGACTGAAGGCTCTGCTCTGCTCCTGCTCTCCTGACCCCAAAAAAAATAATTTATTATCTGCTCCCATTGTTTGTGTCATGTCAAGATACTTGAGTAACCGCACCACAGTTTTTGTTGTGTTGACTCTCTCTAGCACCAGTTGGTGCGTGCTGACTACCGTGCTGACTACCGTGCTGACTACCGTGCTGACTACCGTGCTTGTAGATGTTGGTATATTTGTGTCATGTTTCATCAGTTTTCTCTACTTCACCTTCATCACTTTGATGCTTTACAATGATCCTCAGGAATGTTATTGTTGTAGCAAGCTTCCCTCCCTCCCTCCCTCCCTCCCTCCCTCCCTCCCTCCCTCCCTCCCTCCTTCCCCTCCCTCCCTCCCTCCTTCCCTCCCTCCCTCCCTCCCTCCCTCCTTCCCTCCCTCCCTCCCTCCCTCCCTCCCTCCCTCCCTCCCTCCCTCCCTCCTTCCCTCCCTCCCTCCCTCCTTCCCTCCCTCCCTCCCTCCCTCCCCTCCTTCCCTCCCTCCCTCCCTCCCTCCCTCCCTCCCTCCCTCCCTCCCTCCTTCCCCCCCTCCTTCCCTCCCTCCCTCCCTCCCTCCCTCCCTCCCTCCTTCCTCCCTCCCTTCCCCCCTTCCCTCCTTCCCTCCTCCTCCTTCCCTCCCTCCTTCCCTCCCTCCCTCCTTCCCTCCCTCCTTCCCTTCCCTCCCTCCTCCCTCCCTCCCTTCCCCTCCCCCTCCCTCCCTCCCTCCCTTCCCTCCCTCCCTCCTTCCCCCCTCCCTTTCCCTCCCTCCCTCCCTTTCCCTCCCCCTTCCCTCCCTTTCCCTCCCTCCCTCCTTCCCTCCCTCCCTCCCCTTCCTTCCCTCCCCCTCCCCCTTCTTCCCCTCCCCTCCTTCCCTCCCTCCTTCCCTCCCTCCCTCCTTCCCTCCCTCCTTCCCTCCCCTCCTTCCCTCCCTCCCTCCCCCCTTTCCCCTCCCTCCCTCCCCCCTCCCTCCTCCCCCCCTTTCCCCTCCCTCCTCCCCCTCCCTTTCCCTCCTTCCCTCCTCCCTCCCTCCCTCCCTCCCTCCTTCCCTCCCTCCCTCCCCCCCTTCCTCCCCCCCGCCCTCCCTCCCTCCCCCTCCCTCCCCCTCCCCCCCTCCCCCCCTCCTTCCCTCCCTCCCTCCCTCCCCCTTCCCTCCCTCCCTCCCCCCTCCCTCCTTCCTCCCTCCCTCCTCCCTCTCCCTCCCTCCCTCCCTCCTCCCTCCCTCCTTCCCCCCTCCCTCCTTCCCTCCCTCCCTCCCTCCTTCCCTCCCTCCCTCCTTCCCTCCCTCCCTCCTTCCCCCCCTTTCCCTCCCCCCCTTCCTCCCTCCCTCCCTCCTTCCCTCCTTCCCTCCCTCCCCCTCCCCGCCCTCCCTCCTTCCCTCCCCCCTCCCCCCTCCCTCCCTCCCCCCCCTCCCTCCCTTCCCTCCCTCCCTCCCCCTCCCGCCTCCTTCCCTCCCTCCCTCCCTCCCTCCCTCCATCCATCCATCCATCCCTCCCTCCCCTCCCTCCCTCCCTCCCTCCCTCCCTCCTCTTCCCCCCTTTCCCCTCCCTCCCTCCCCCTCCCTCCCTCCATCCACCCTCCCCCCTTTCCCTTCCCTCCTTCCTTCCCTCCCTCCCCCTCCTTCTTCCCTCCCCCCCTCCCTCCCTCCCTCCCTTTCCTTCCCTCCCTCCCTCCCTCCTTCCCCTCCCCTCCCCCCTCCCCCCCCCCCCTTTCCTCCCTTTCCCCCCCTCCCCCTGTCCTCCTTTCCCTTCCCTTCCCTCCCTCCCTCCCTCCTTCCTTCCCTCCCTCCCTCCCTCCTCCTTCCCTCCTCCCTCCCTCCTTCCTTCCCCCTCCCTCCCTCCTCCCCTTTCCTTCCCCCCTCCCTCCTTCCTTCCTTCCCTCCCTCCCTCCCTCCCTCCCTCCTCCTTCCCTCCCTCCCTCCTTCCTTCTCCCTTCCCTCCCTCCCTCCCTCCCCCTTTCCTTCCTCCCCCCTCCCTCCCTCCTTCCTTCCTTCCCTCCCTCCCTCCTCCCTCCTTCCTTCCCTCCTCCCCTTCCTTCCCTCCCTCCCTCCTCCCTCCCTCCCTTCCTTCCCTCCCTCCTTCCTCCCCCCTCCCTCCTTCCTTTTCCCTCCCTCCCTCCCCCCTTTCCTCCCTCCCTCCTTCCCTCCCTCCTCCTTCCCTTCCTCCCTCCTTCCTCCCTCCCTCCTCCCTCCCTCCCTCTTCCTTCCCTCCCCCCCTCCCTCCTTCTTCCTTCCCTCCCTCCTTCCCCCTCCCTCCCGCCCTCCTCCTCCCGCCCCTCCCTCTCCTTCCCTCCTCCCCCCCTCCCTCCCTCCCTCCTTCCTTCCCCCCTCCCCCTTCCCCGTCCCCTTCCCTCCCCCCCCTCCCGCCTTTCCCTCCCCCCTCCCCCTCCCTCCTTCCTTCCTTCCCTCCCTCCCTCCCTCCCTCCTTCCTTCCCTCTCTCCCTCCTTCCTCCCTCCCTCCCTCCCTCCCTCCCTCCCTCCTTCCTTCCCTCCCTCCTTCCTTCCCTCCCTCCCTCCTCCTTCCCCTTCCCTCCCTCCCCCCTTCCCTCCCTCCTTCCCTCCCTCCCCCTTCCCTCCCTCCCCCTCCTTCCCTCCCCCCTTTCCCTCCCTCCCTCCTTCCTTTCCCTCCCTCCCTCCCTCCCCCTTCCTTCCTCCCCCTGCCCTCCTCCCTCCCCTTCCTTCCGTCCCTCCCCCTTCCTTCCCTCCCTCCTTTCCCTCCCTCCCTCCCTCCTTCCTTCCTTCCCTCCTCCCTCCTTCCCTCCCTCCCTCCTTCCCCCTCCCTCCCTCCCTCCCTCCCTCCCTCCTTCCCTCCCCCTTCCCTCCCTCTTTCCCTCCCTCCCCCCCTCCCTCCCCTTCCCTCCCTCCCTCCTTTCCTTCCCCCCTCCCCCTCCCTCCTTCCCCCCCTCCTTCCCTCCCTCCCTCCTCCCTCCCCCTTCCCTCCTCCTTCCCTCCTCCCCCCCCCTCCCCCCTCCCCCCTTTCCCTCCCTCCTCCTTCCCCCCCCTCCCCCCTCCCTCCCTCCCTCCCTTCCTTCCCTCCCTCCTTCCCTCCCTCCTTCCCTCCCTCCCCCCTTTCCCCTCCCTCCTTCCCTCCCCCTTCCCTCCTCCCTCCCTCCCTCCCTCCCCTTCCCTCCCTCCCTCCCCCCTTTCCTCCCTCCCTCCCCCTCCCTCCTTCCCTCCCTCCCTCCCTCCCTTCCCTCCCTCCTTCCCTCCCTCCCCCCTCCCTCCTTCCCTCCCTCCCCTCCCTCCCTCCTCCCTCTCCCCTCCTCCCTCCTTCCCTCCCCCCCCCTCCTTCCCTCCCTCCCTCCCTCCCTCCTTCCCTCCCCCCCCCTCCCTCCCTCCCCCCGCCCTCCCTCCCTCCTTCCCTCCCTCCCTCCCTCCTTCCCCTTCCCCCCCTCCCCTCCCTCCCCCCTCCTTCCTCCCCCCCTTTCCTTCCCCTCCCTCCCCCCTCCCTCCCCCCTCCCTCCCTCCTTCCCTCCCTCCCTCCCTCCTTCCCTCCTCCTCCCTCCCTCCCTCCCCCCCCCCTTTCCCTCCTTCCCTCCCTCCCCTCCCTCCCTCCCTCCTTCCCTCCTCCCTCCCTTCCCTCCCTCCCCTCCCTCCCTCCCTCCTCCCTCCCTGCCCTCCCCTCCCTCCCTCCTCCCCCATCCCTCCCTCCCTCCTCCCTCCCTCCCTCCCTCCCTCCCTCCTTCCTTCCCCCTTTCCTCCCCCTCCCTCCCTACCCTCCATCCCCACCCTCCCCCTTCCTTCCCTCCTTCCTCCCTCCCTCCCTCCCCCTTCCTTCCTCCCTCCCTCCCTCCCTCCTTCCTTCCCTCCCTCCCTCCTTCCTTCCTCCCTCCCTCCCTCCCTCCCCCCCTCCCTCCTTCCTTCCCTCCCTCCCTTCCTTCCTTCTTCCTTCCCCCCCCCCTCCCCCCTTCCTTTCCCTCCCCCCCTCCCTCCTTCCTTCCCCCCCTCCCTCCTTCCTTCCCTCCCTCCCCCTCCCCCCTTTCCTTCCCTCCCTCCCTCCTCCTTCCTTCCCTCCCTCCCCTCCCTCCTCCCCCCCCCTTTCCTTTCCCTCCCTCCCTCCTCCTTCCTTCCTTCCCTCCCTCCCTCCCTCCCTCCTTCCTTCCCTCCCCCCCTCCCTCCCTCCTTCCTTCCTTCCCTCCCTCCCCCCCTCCCTCCTTCTTCCCTCCTTCCCCCCTTTCCCTTCCCTCCCCCCCCTCCCTCCCTCTCCTCCTTCCTTCCCTCCCTCCTTCCTTCCCTCCCTCCCTCCTTCCTTCCCTCCCTCCCTCCCTCCTTCCCTCCCTTCCTTCCCCTCCCTCCTTCCTTCCCTTCCTCCCTCCTTCCTTCCCTCCCTCCTTCCCCCCCTCCCTCCTTCCTCCCTCCCTCCCCCCCTCCTTCCTTCCTTCCCTCCCCCTTCCCTCCCTCCCTCCCTCCTTCCTTCCGTCCCCCCCCTTTCCTTCCCTCCCCCCCTCCCTCCCTCCCCCCCCTCCTTCCTTCCCTCCCTCCCTCCTTCCCTCCCTCCCTCCTTCCCTCCCTTTCCCTCCCTCCCTCCCCCTCCCTCCTTCCTTCCCTCCCTCCCTTCCCCTTCCTTCCCTCCCTCCTCCCTCCTCCTTCCTTCCCTCCCTCCCTCCCTCCCTCCCTCCTTCCTTCCCTCCCTCCCCCCTTTCCTTCCCCCCCTCCCTCCTTCCATCCCCCCCTCCCTCCCTCCCTCCTTCCTTCCCTCCCCTCCCTCCCTCCCTCCTTCCCCCCCTTTCCCTCCCCCCCCCCCTCCCCCCTTCCCTCCCCCCCTCCTTCCTCCCTCCCTCCCTCCCCCCTTTTCCCTTTCCCTTTCCCCTCCCTCCCCCCTTCCCTCCCTCCCTCCTTCCTCCTCCTTCCCTCCCTCCTTCCTTCCTTTCCTCCCTCCCCCCTTTTCCCTCCCCCCTCTCCTTCTTCCCTCCCCTCCCTCCTCCCTCCCTCCCTCCCTTCCTTCCTTCCCCCTCCCCCTTCCTTCCCTCCTCCCTCCCTCCCCCCCTCCCTCCCTCCTTCCTTCCTTCCCTCCCTCCCTCCTTCCTTCCCTCCTCCTCCCTCCTTCCTCCTCCTCCTTCCTTCCTCCCTCCCCTCCCTCCCCCTCCCTCCCTTCCTTCTTCCCTCCCTCCTCCTCCCTTCCTCCCTCCCTCCCTCCCTCCTTCCCTCCCTCCCTCCCCCCTCCCTCCCTCCCTCCCTCCCCCCTCCCTCCCCCTTTCCCCTTCCCTCCCTCCCTCCCCCTTTCCTTCCTTCCTTCCCCCCTTTCCCTCATTCCTTCCTCCCTCCCTCCTTCCTTCCTTCCCCCCTTTCCCTTTCCCTTCCCTCCTCCCTCCTCCCCCCCTCCCTCCCTCCCCCTCCTTCCTCCCTCCGCTCCCTCCTTCCCTCCCTCCCCCCTTTCCCTCCCCCCTCCCTCCCTCCCTCCCCCTTCCTTCCCTCCCTCCCTCCCTCCCCCTTCCTTTCCCCTCCCTCCCTCCCTTCCCTTCCTTCCCTCCCTCCCTCCCCCTCCCTCCTTCCTTCCCTCCTCCCTCCTTCCTTCCCTCCCTCCCTCCCCTTCCTCCCTCCCTCCCCCCTCCCCCTTCCCTTTCCCTTTCCCTTTCCCCCCTCCCTCCCTCCCTCCCTCCCCTCCTTCCCTCCCCCTCCTTCCTTCCCCCCCCTCCCCCCCTCCCTCCTTCCTTTCCCCTCCCTCCCTCCCTCCCCCTTCCTTCCTTCCTTCCTTCCTTCCTTCCCTCCCTCCCTCCCTCCTTCCTTCCCTCCCTCCCTCCCTCCTTCTTCCCTCCCTCCCTCCTTCCTTCCCTCCCTCCCTCCCTCCCTCCTTCCCTCCCTCCCTCCCTCCTTCCTTCCCTCCCTCCCTCCCCCTTCCCTCCTCCCTCCCTCCCTCCTTCCTTCCTTCCTTCCCTCCCTCCCTCCCTCCCTCCCTCCCTCCTTCCCTCCCTCCCTCCTTCCTTCCCTCCCTCCCTCCCTCCCTCCTTCCTTCCCTCCCTCCCTCCCTCCTTCCCTCCCCTCCCTCCTTCCTTCCCTCCCTCCCTCCCTCCCTCCTTCCTTCCTTCCTTCCTTCCTTCCTTCCCTCCCTCCCTCCTTCCTTCCCTCCCTCCCTCCCTCCTTCCCTCCCTCTCCTTCCTTCCCTCCCTCCCCCCTCCCTCCTCCCTCCCCCCTTCCTCCCTCCCTCCCTCCCCCCCTCCCTCCCCTCCCTCCTTCCTTCCCCCCTCCCTCCCTCCTTCCCTCCTTCCCTCCCTCCCTCCCTCCCCCTTCCCTCCCTCCCTCCCTCCTTCCCCCTTCCCTCCCTCCCTCCCTCCCTCCCTTCCTACAGTTATAACTTCAATACATTTCCCAGGTTCCTTCTACTTCCCTATTCCAATCCCTTCCCTTCATGACCAGTTCCCCCTCCTTCCCCGCCCCTCCCTCCGTCCCCGCCCCTCCCTCCGTCCCCACGCCGTCCAGGGGACGCCTGCAGGGCTAGCTGTCGAAGCTGTAGTTTGGTGTGTTGTTAAGTCAGCCACAGGTAGTTAGAGGAGGTGCTTGACTCTGGCTGTTCCAGCTTCACACTGGCCTGGATTCCTCTCAAATTGGTTGCCACATCTTCTTAAGTTTGGTCACCTCACAACAGTTACAATGTTGCCTTGCTGCTGCTGGTAAGTGGTAGTGGTGGTAGTAGCGGTAGTAGTGGTAGTAGCAGTAGTGGTAGTGGTAGTAGCAGTAGTGGTAGTAGCAGTAGTGGTAGTAGTAGTAGCAGTAGTGGTAGTATTGGTAGCAGTAGTGGTAGTATTGGTAGTAGTGGTAGCAGTAGTGCTAGTAGTGGTAGCAGTAGTGGTAGTAGTAGTAGCAGTAGTGGTAGTATTGGTAGCAGTAGTGGTAGTATTGGTAGTAGTGGTAGCAGTAGTGCTAGTAGTGGTAGCAGTAGTGGTAGTAGTGGTAGCAGTAGTGGTAGCAGTAGTGGTAGTAGTAGTAGCAGTAGTGGTAGTAGTAGTAGCAGTAGTGGTAGTAGTGGTAGCAGTAGTGGTAGTAGTGGTAGCAGTAGTGGTAGCAGTAGTGGTAGTAGCAGTAGTGGTAGTAGTAGTAGCAGTAGTGGTAGTAGTGGTAGCAGTAGTGGTAGTAGTGGTAGCAGTAGTGGTAGCAGTAGTGGTAGTAGTGGTAGTAGTAGTGGTAGCAGTAGTGGTAGTAGTGGTAGCAGTAGTGGTACTAGTGGAAGCAGTAGTGGTAGCAGTGGTAGCAGTAGTGGTAGTAGTAGAAGCAGTAGTGGTAGTATTGGTAGCAGTAGTGGTAGCAGTAGTAGTAGTAGCAGTAGTGGTAGTAGTAGTACTCGTAGTGATAGCAGTAGTGGTAATAGTAGTAGCAGTAGTGGTAGTAGCAGTAGTACTCGTAGTGATAGCAGTAGTGGTAATAGTAGTAGCAGTAGTGGTAGTAGCAGTAGTACTCGTAGTGATAGCAGTAGTGGTAATAGTAGTAGCAGTAGTGGTAGTAGCAGTAGTACTCGTAGTGATAGCAGTAGTGGTAATAGTAGTAGCAGTAGTGGTAGTAGTAGTACTCGTAGTGATAGCAGTAGTGGTAATAGTAGTAGCAGTAGTGGTAGTAGCAGTAGTACTCGTAGTGATAGCAGTAGTGGTAATAGTAGTAGCAGTAGTGGTAGTAGCAGTAGTACTCGTAGTGATAGCAGTAGTGGTAATAGTAGTAGCAGTAGTGGTAGTAGTGGTAGCAGTAGTGGTAGTAGTAGTAGCAGTAGTGGTAGTAGTAGTACTCGTAGTGATAGCAGTAGTGGTAGTAGTAGTAGCAGTAGTGGTAGTAGTAGCAGTAGTTGTAGTAGTGATAGCAGTAGTGGTAGTAGTAGGAGCAGTAGTGGTAGTAGAGGTAGCAGTAGTAGTAGCAGTAGTGGTAGCAGTAGTAGTAGCAGTAGTGGTGGTAGTGGTAGCAGTAGTGGTAGCAGTAGTGGTAGTAGTGGTAGCAGTAGTAGTAGCAGTAGTGGTAGTAGTGGTAGCAGTAGTGGTAGCAGTAGTGGTAGCAGTAGTAGTAGCAGTAGTGGTAGTAGTGGTAGCAGTAGTGGTAGCAGTAGTGGTAGTAGTGGTAGCAGTAGTAGTAGCAGTAGTGGTAGTAGTGGTAGCAGTAGTGGTAGTAGTGGTAGCAGTAGTAGTAGCAGTAGTGGTAGTAGTGGTAGCAGTAGTGGTAGTAGTGGTAGAAGTAGTGGTAGCAGTAGTGGTAGTAGTGGTAGCAGTAGTAGTAGCAGTAGTGGTAGTATTGGTAGCAGTAGTAGTAGCAGTAGTGGTAGTAGTGGTAGCAGTAGTAGTAGCAGTAGTGGTAGTAGTGGTAGCAGTAGTAGTAGCAATAGTGGTAGTAGTGGTAGCAGTATTGGTAGTAGTAGTGGTAGTAGTAGTAGCAGTAGTGGTAGTAGTGGTAGCAGTAGTGGTAGCAGTAGTGGTAGCAGTAGTGGTAGTAGTGGTAGCAGTACTGGTAGCAGTAGTGGTAGTAGTAGTGGTAGTAGTAGTAGCAGTAGTGGTAGTAGTGGTAGCAGTAGTGGTAGCAGTAGTGGTAGCAGTAGTGGTAGTAGTGGTAGCAGTGCTGGTAATAAATAAACTCGACACTTCTAAAGAGTTACATAGTGGCTGTGTTGTAGTGTTGGTATAAACCTTGGTAATAAATACCGACAAGTTGGTTGTGAAAGACACGTAAGCAAACACTATAACATATTTATTAGAAAACGTTTCGGTCCTGGGACCTTGATCACTTCTAACATACAGAGGTAGAAAGACATTATATATATAGGCGGAGAGTGAGGTGTGACGCACGTGACCTGACTCTCCGCCTATATATATATATATAATGTCTTTCTACCTCTGTCCGGAACAGTGCTTGAAAGAACAGTGAAATTCCAAACGCTTATATGCTGCAACAGTGAAGAATTAATTCTCCTTCAGGAGCGAGAGACGGGTCGTCTCAAGATTAAGACCCGTGCCAGGACCCTGGTCCTGGCCAACATTATACATACATGTATGTTAGAAGTGATCAAGGTCCCAGGACCGAAACGTTTTCTAATATGTCATAGTGTTTGCTTACGTGTCTTTCTAAACCATGTTGTAGTGTATCAACATGTTGTAGTGTATCAACATGTTGTAGTGTATCAACATGTTGTAGTGTATCAACATGTTGTAGTGTATCAACATGTTGTAGTGTATCAACATGTTGTAGTGTATCAACATGTTGTAGTGTATCAACATGTTGTAGTGTATCAACATGTTGTAGTTGTATCATCATGTTGTAGTGTATCAACATGTTGTAGTGTATCAACATGTTGTAGTGTATCAACATGTTGTAGTGTATCATCATGTTGTAGTGTATCAACATGTTGTAGTGTATCAACATGTTGTAGTGTATCAACATGTTGTAGTGTATCAACATGTTGTAGTGTATCAACATGTTGTAGTGTATCAACATGTTGTAGTGTGTGGAATTAGACACATGTGCAACTCTTGGGTATCTTTACTGAGGAAACGTTTCGCCACACAGTGGCTTCATCAGTCCATACAAAGGAGAAACTTGAAGAACACGAGGAGAATGAGGTAATAGTTCCTCAACCTTGAGTCGATGTGGTCAGTCCATCAATCTTGAATAGAATACGACATATGAACGGAGAAGCAACTTATATACCGTAGACAGGAGAGGTGCAGCAGTCGTAGGTGGTGTCACATTTGTCCAATGTGGAAGTAGGTCGTGCCCAAGGGTTAGGCAAGCGAAGAATTCCCAAGTATTAAGATCTCAAGAACTTGCAGTGTCTGACAGGACTGATGAAGCCACTGTGTGGCGAAACGTTTCCTCAATAAAGATACCCAAGAGTTGCACATGTGTCTAATTCAACAACATGTCGGTTCTCTGAACCATTCATCTACAATGTTGTAGTGTGTTAATATGATGTAGTGTATCAATATGTTGCAGTGTACCAACATACTGTAATATGAGTAGGTTGGTCACTTCTCTGGTGTGTGTGAGTGCTGCTCGTCCTGTGTGTGTCACTCTCTTTGGATGGTATGTCATGTTTTTAACTTCCTTCACTATTTCCTAGGTTCCATCACAATCTCCTAGGTTCATAACCCTAGCTTCCCTGGGGGTTTCCCCCTTTACGGGGTTTTCCCCCCAGTTTTGGGGGATAAACATGTTGAGAAAAATTTGTAGGGACCAGTTTGGGGGTTAAAACCATTTGGGAAGTTTTAACCCAGTTTGGGGGTTCCAACCTGATGTAGTGAAAACCCCCATTTTTGGGGTTCCCCCCAGTTTAAGTGTTAACCCCCAAGTTTGGTGGGGTTCACATGTTGTAGTGTAACCCAGTTTTTTTAACCCAACCCCATTGTTGTAAGGCCCCCAACATTTTGGGGTTTGACACCCCCCATGTGTGTGTAAAACCCAGTTTGGGGGTTCCAACAAGTTGTAGTGTAAACCAGTTTGGGGGTTCCCCCCGTTTTTGTGTTAACCCCAAGTTTGGGGGTTCCAAAAGTTTGATTTGTGGGGGTTGGCACTGGGGGGCCCAACCCCTCCTTGGGGTACCCCGGAAAAAAGTTTGGGGGCCCACCCCAGTTGGCTTTTCAACCCATTTCCTTTCGGTCCTTGAACATTTTAGGGGAAAATTGGTTGCCCACCCCTTGAGTGATGTGGGCCAGCATTCCTTTGAATAGTCGCTTTGGGGCGGGGGAAGGGCAATTTTTTTAACCCGTTGGACAGGGAGGGGCAGATTTCCGGGGTTGGGTCACATTTGTTAATGTGGAAAAAGGGCTTTCCCAAGGGTTTTTCCCAAAAAAACCCTGTTAATTCTCAAGGGCCCGGCATTTGGTTTTCTGAACAGGCCCTGATAAAGGGGGGGCCCATTTTGGGGGGCCCAACCCCCCCTTTTGGGTTCCCCAAAAGTTCCATGGGGGTTCAATTCCCAAATTTTCCCGGTTTTGGGGGGAACCACTCTACAATTTTGTAGGGGGTTTTAGGGTGGTGAACCAATTTGTTGAGTGTAACCCCAAAAAGGTTATGGTGGGTTTGGCCACCCCCACCTTGGGGTGTGTTGAGGCCGGCCTTTTCCGGGTTTTGGTGTCCCCCTCTCTTTGGGGGAGGAAATTTTCCGGGGTTTTTTAACCCCCTTCATATTTCCTTTGGTTCCACACCCCCCCTAGGTTTGAACCCAGTTCCCCCATTCCCTTGGGTGAAACCCAAAACCCTAAGTTTTAAAACCCGGAGTTCCCTTTTGGTTTTTTTTTCCATTCTAAAGTGGGGGGCCCCCATTAACTGGTGGGTTCCAAAACGGTTGCTTTTCTCCCGGAGTTCCTTTCCAACCCCAGCCCCCTCTTTTAACCCGGACCTTTTTTCCTAACCGTTGCTTTTATAACGGAGCATTTTCCAAACCCCTTAAGTTCTTTTTTTTTAACCCATTCCCTTTCCTAACCAGCCCCCTTAAATTTTTTAACCCAGTTCCTTTTAAACCCTGGTTTTTATCCCAAGTTCCCTTTCTTAACCCCCTCTTTTTTTTAACCCTGTTCCCGGGTTTCCTTTAACCCTCCCTTTTTTTATTAACCCAAGTTCCTTCTAAACCCCCTTTGCCCCCTTCTTTTAACCCAGTTCCCTTCATCCCCAATTTCCTTTCAATTAAGTAGTCCCAAACCCGGGGGTTTTTTTCCATCCCAGTTTTTAAACCCAGCCTTTCCTTCACCCCCCCTTTTTAGTTTTAAACCCAGCCTGTTTCAAACCCCCTGCCCCCAATTTTTAACCCCAAGTTCCCTTTTCCAAACCCTCCCTTCTTTTTTTAACCCAGTTCCCTTTCCCACCCTTTCCTCCCCTCTTTTTTCCAATTAAGTAGTTCCCATTCCAAAACCCTGCCCCCTTTTTTAAACCAGTTCCTTTTTTAACCCTCCTTCTTTTAACCCAGTTTCTTTTTCCAAAACCCTGCTTCCCTTAACCGGAGCCCCTTTGGGTGGTTTCCCCAAACCGGTAGCCCCTTTTTTAAGGAGGCAGTTCCCCTTTGGTGCCCCCTTCTTTAAGTTGTTTTAAAACCCCAAGTTTCCTTTCCTCCCTGCCTTTTTTTAACCCAGTTCCTTTTTTAACCCTGCCTTCCTTTTAACCCCGGCATTCTTTCCCCATTTCCTTTTTTTAACCCCAGAAAAACCCTGGTTCCCTCCCGGCCCTTTCTAATGTTTTAAACCCGGGGTTCGGGTTTTTCCCATTTCCCTTCATAAAACCCAGTTCCTTTTAACCCTATCTCTTTTAAACCCAGTTCCTTTTTAAAAAACCTGCATTTTTTAACCCCAAGCCTTTTAAAAACCCTGCCCCCTTTTTTAACCCAGTTCCTTTCCTAACCCTGCCCCCCCTTCACCCGCCCCTTCTCCCCTTGTTTTTCAAATGTTCCTTTCTAACCCCAAGTTCCCCATAACCCTGGTTCCCAAACCCCCCTTTTTTTTTAACCCAAGTTCTTTTTTAACCCTGCCCCCTTCTCCCAAGTTTTTTATAAACCCATTCCCTTTCCAAACCCTCCCTTTTTTTAACCCAGATTTCCTTTAAACCTGCCCCCTTCTTTTAACCCAGTTTCCCCTTTTTCCCTATTTCCCATTTTTAAACCCATTCCTTTAACCCTAGCTTTAAACCCGGGTTCCCTTTTTCCAAAACCCTAGTTTCCCTTCCTTCTTAACCCACCCTTCCTATAAACCCAGCTTTTCCAAACCCCTAGTTTTAAAAAACCCCAGTTTCCTTTTTTCCCACCCCTTTTTTTAACCCAGTTCCTTTAAACCACTTTTTTTAACCCAGTTTCCTTCCAAAACCCCTTTAGTTTAAACCCCCAATTCTTCCTTCCATCCCTGTAGTTTTAAAGGGGAGTTCCCTTTTCCAAACCCCCAGCCCCTTTTTTAACCCCGGGCCTCCTTCCGGGTCCCCCCTTCCTTTATTGTTTTAAACCCCAGTTCCTTTTTAACCCCCCTCCCTTTTTTTAACCCGGGGTTTCCTTTCCAACCCCTTTGCTTTTTAACCCCAGTTCCTTTCCCCAAAAATTTCCAAAAAAACCCCTTCTGTTTTAAAACCCAGTTCCTTTAAACCCTGCCTTCTTTAACCCGGCTTCCCTTTCAAACCCTAACTTCCTTTTAACCCAGTTCCTTTTTAACCTGCTTCCTTTTAACCCAAGCTTTTTTTTAACCCTCCCTTCCTTTCAAACCCAGTTCCTTTTCCCTTGCCCACATCCCTTTACTTTTTAACCCAAAGTTCCTTTAACCCCCTAAGTTTTTCCCTTTATCAAACCCCCTCCCTTCCTTATTAACCCAAGTTTCCTTTAACCACCCTTTCTTTATAACCCGGGTTTCCTTTTAACCCTCCCTTCCTTTTAACCCAGTTCCTTTAACCCTCCCTTCCTTTAACCCAAGTTCCTTTCCAAACCCCTGCTTTTCCCCCCTGTTTTTTAAACCCAGTTCCCTTTCTTTGAACCCCCCCTTCTAAGGTGATACCCATTCCCTGGTTCCACAAAACCCTGCCTTTTAAACCGGCGGGTTCCCCTGGTTCTTCCTAACCCCAGTTTCCTTTTTTAAAACCCAAAAAGCCTTTTCCTTTTTAAACCCCTTTAGTTTTTACCCCAAGCTTTCCTTTAACCCTCCCTTCCTCTTAACCCCGGGAAGCTTTTCCCAAACCCTGCTTTTAAACCCCATTTTTCCCCCCTTCATAATAAGGCTTCCCTTTGGTTTTCCCCCCCAAACCCTGCCTTTCCTTTAACCCAAGTTCCTTTTCCAAACCCTGCCCCCCTTTTTTTAAAAGGAGGCTTCCCTTTGACCCAGCCCTTTATAATTTAGGCTTCCTTTTTCCCACCCCTTCCTTTCTAAAGGTAGTTTTAACCCAGTTCCCTTTTGAACCCCTAGATTTTTAAACCCCATTCTTTCCCCCAAAAAACCCTTTTGGGTTTTTAAACCCGGGGGTTCCCTTTAACCCCCCTTTTTTTAACCCAGTTCCTTTTAAACCCTCCTTTTTTTAACCGGCTTCCTTTGGTGGTCTTTCCCCAAACCCTGCCTTTTTCCCTACCTTCCTTTTAATGTTTTAAAACCCAGTTCCTTTCCAAACCCTGCCCCCTTTATGGGGGGCGGAGCTTTCCAAAACCCCCCTTGTTTCCTTTTTTAGGCCCAGCTTTTCCCATAACCTAGTTTTTTAAACCCATTCTTTAAAGCCCATTTCCTTATATTTGGGGGCCTTTCCTTTCCAAAACCCCAAGTTTTAAACCTCTAAAAGGGTTGAAGGTTTTTCCCGGGGTCCCCAAAACCCCCTGTTTACGTGTTTTGACCCGGTTTTGGGGGGGGACACGCCTTTTTTTAAAGTAAACCCCAATTTAAAAACTGGGGGTTCCCCAAATATTATGGGAACCCGTTTGGTTGAACCCCTTGTTAAGTGGGGGAAAGGGGGTTTCTGGTGGTACAATGTTGGTTTTGTGTGGGGGCCCAAAAAATTTTGGTCCAAGAAATGCCTTGAGGGTGAGGCCCGGGCAGTTCCTGGTGGTGCCACCCCACCCCCTTGATGATTTTGAGGCCGGCGGGTTTCCGGGGTGGTGCCCCCCCGCCTCTGGGGGTTTTTGTGTGGGGAAAGGGCAGTTCCTGGTGGTCCCGAAACCATCCTCTGAGATGTGAGGGAAACCGGCGGGTTCCTGGGGTGCCACACCAGCCTCTGATGTTTGTGGGGAGGCCGGCAGTTCCTGGTGGTGCCCACCACCTTGATGATGTTTTGAGGAACCCCCAGTTCCTGGTGGTGCCACACCGCCTCTGAGATGTGTGGGGGGACCGGCAGTTCCTGGGGGTTTGCCCCCACCAGCCCCCCGTTGATGTGTGAGGGACCGGAAAGGGGTTTCCGGGGTGGTGCCACCCCGCCTTAATATGTGGAGGGCCCCGGGCAGTTCCGGGTTGGTGCCCCCCCAGCCCTGAGATGAGTGAGGACCGGCAGTTCCGGGGGTTTGCCCCCACCTCCTTAATTTTGTGTGAGGACCGGAAAAATTTCCGGGTTGGTGCCGCCCACCTCCTTAAAGAATGTGTGAGGGACCGGCAGTTCCTGGGGGTTCCCACACCCGCTCTAAAAAATTGTGTAAAAGGGCCCCGGCTTTCCTTTGGTGGTGCCACACCACCCCTTGAGATGTGTGGGGGACCGGCATTTCCTTGGTGGTCCCCACCCCCAGCCTCTGAGAGTTTGAGGCCCGGGATTTTCCGGGGTGGTGCCAACCTGCCTGGTTTACGTTTGGGGACGGGCCAGTTCCTGGGTTTGCCCCCCCCCTCTGAGGGATGGGGGAGGACCCCAGTTCCTGGGGGTTTCCCAAACCCCCTCTAAATGTTTAGTGGGGGGAACCCCCGGCATTTCCCCTGGGGGTTTTGCCAAAACCGCCTTGAAGATGTTGAGGAGGGGATTTTTTCCTGGGGGTTGCCCCCACCCCCCTCGGGATGATGTTTTGAGGCCCGGGCCCGGGTTTTTCCTGGTGGGCCACCCCAGCCTCTGATGATGTGGGGAGGACCGGCAGCCCGGGTTGGTGCCCCCACCTCTATGATGTGTGGGGAAACCGGGCCCATTTCCCCGGGTGGGGGCCACACCTGCCCCCCTGAAAATTTGTGTGGGGACCGGCGTTCCTGGGGGTTGACACCCTGCCTTGTTTGATTTTTGGTGAGGACCGGCATTTCCTGGGGGTTGCCACCCCGCCCCCTGATGAGGGTTGTGTGGAACCGGGCCCATTTCCCCTTTGGTGGTGCCCCACCCTGCCTCTAAAGATTTGTAGGACCGGCATTTCCCTTTGGGTGGGGGCCACACCCGCCTCTGATGATGTGTAAAGGACCGGCAGTTTTGGGGGGTTCCCAAACCACCTCTCTGAGGGTGTGTGGGGGACCGGCAGTTCCCTTTGGTGGTGCCAAACCAGCCTCTGTTTATGTGGGGGAAAACCGGGGCATTTCCTGGTGGGTGCCCACCGCCTCGGGAGGATGTGGGGAGGGACCGGCATTCCTGGTGGTGCCACGCCCGCCCCTGAGATGTGTGAGGACCGGGAAAGTTCCTGGTGGTGCCCACCAGCCCTGTTTAAATTGTGTGAGGACCGGCAGTTCCGGGTGGGCCCACCACCCCTTTTGATGATGTGTGGGGCCCGGGCATTTCCTGGGGGGGCCCAAAAAAGGGGGCCCTCTCCCATTTTGTGTGAAGGCCCCCATTTCCCCTTGGGGGGTTCCAACACCGGCCTCTGATGATTGTGAGGCCCCCGGGATTTTCCTGGGGGTTTGCCACACCCCCCCTCTGATGTTTGGTGGGAAGGGGCAGTTTTGGTTGAAAAACACCGCCTCTGATGATGTTGAGGACCGGCATTTCCCTTGGTTCCCCACACCTCCCTCTGATTTTGTTGGGGAACCCGGCAGTTCCTGGGGGTTTGCCACACCCCCTTTCTGAGTTTGGTGAGGACCGGGCAGTTCCTGGTGGGGGGCCACCCTGCCTTAAATTTTTGGGGAGGCCGGCAGTTCTGGTGGTGCCCCCCCAAAAGCCCTAAAGAGTGTGAGGCCCGGGCATTTCCTTTGGGTGGTCCCCACACCCCCTTTGGGAGAGGTGAGGCCCGGGCCCAAGTTCCTGGGGGTTTTCCCACACCGCCCTCAATGTTGTATGAGGACCGGCAGTTCCGGGTGGTCCCACACCGCCTCTGAAAAGGGTGTGAGGCCGGGGCTTTTCCTGGGGGGTTTTCCCAAAAACCGCCTCTGAGATGGTGAGGCCGGCATTCCTGGTGGGGGGGCCAAACCCGCCTCTAAATAAATGTTTTGAGGACCGATTTTCCTGGTGGTGCCAAAACCAGCCCCCTAAAGACGTTTGAGGCCCGGGCATTTTCCTGGTGGTCCCACCCTTTCCCCTCTGTGGAAGTTTGAGGCCCGGGCTTTTTCCTGGGGGTTTGCCACCCTCCCTTGATAGGGTTTTAAAGGGGAAAGGAAAGTTCCTGGTGGTGCCCCCCGGCCTCTAAAATTTTTTGTGAGGACCGGCAGTTCCTGGGGGGGCCAAAACCCTCCCTCGATAAATTTGTGGGGGCCCGGCATTTTCCTGGTGGGGCCACACCGCCTCTGAAAATGTGTGAGGGACCGGCATTTCCCCTGGGGGTTTTGCCACACCGCCTTGATGTGTGGAGGACCGGCATTTCCCTGGTGGTGCCACCCTTTTGCCCCCGGGAAAATGTTTTGAGGCCCGGGAATTCCTGGTGGTCCCCAACCAGCCTCTAAAGTTTGTGTAAAGGGCCCGGGGCATTTCCCTTTGGTGGAGCCACACCCCTTTGTTGATTTTGTGAGGCCCCGGCATTTTTTGGTGGTGCCACCCTGCCTTTTGATGATTTTGGGGAAGGCCGGGGTTTTCCCTGGTGGTGCCCACCGCCCTTTTGATGAGTTTGAGGCCGGAAAGTTCCGGGGGTGCCACCCCGCCTCTGATGTTTTGTGTGGGGAACCGGCAGTTTCCGGGTGGTGCCACACCAGCCTCACGATTTGTGGGGGACCGGCAGTTTGGGGGTTTGCCACCCTGCCTCTGATGAGGTGTGAGGACCGGCAGTTCCTGGTGGTTTGAAACACCTCCCTCTGAGGGTTTTTGTGTGAGGCCCGGGCCCAGTTCCTGGGGGTGCCACACCCCCTCTAGGGTTTGTGTGAGGGAAGGGCAATTTCCCTGGGGGGTGCCACACCCCTTAGATGTGTGAGGACCGGAAAATTCCCTGGTGGTTTGCCAAAAACCACCCTTTTGATGATGTGTGGGGGACCGGCATTTCCGGGTTTGGGGGTCCCAAAACCAGCCTTTGTGATTGTGAGGCCGGGGCAGTTCCTGGGGGTTTGCCACCCCACCCTCTGAGATGGTGTAAAGGAAACGGAAAGTTTGGTGGGCCCCCCCTGCCTTAAACGATGGGGTGAGGACCGGCAGCCCCCTTGGTTTTCCCACACCGGCCCCCTCCTTTGACGAGGGTGTGAGGACCGGCAGTTTCCCTGGGGGTGCCCCCCCCCTCTGAAAAAGGGGGGGAAAAAACCGGCTTTTCCTGGGGGTTTTCCCAACACCTCCCCTCTGAGATGTGTGGGGGCCCGGGCCCATTTCCCTTTTGGGGTTTTGCCACACCGGGCCTCTAAAGATGTGTGAGGCCCGGGCAGTTCCTGGGGGGTGCCAACCCCGGGGGGCCCCTTTTGACGATGTGTGGGGACCGGCATTTCCCGGGTTTGGTGCCAAAACCTGCCTTTTGACAAATGTGTGAGGACCGGAAATTTCCCCTTGGTTTGGTGCCCCCCCTTTCCCTCTGACGATTTTTGGTGAGGACCGGCAGTTCCTGGTGGGGGCCAAAACCCGCCTTAAAGGAGGGTGGGGAAACCCGGATTTTCCTTGGTGGTGCCAAAACCCTTGCCTCTGAGATTTTGTGAGGCCCGGGGAATTTCCCTTGGTGGTGCCACACCTGCTTTGGAACGTTTTGTGGGGGGACCCCCATTTTCCTGGTGGTCCCCACACCTCCCCTCTGAGATGTTTTTGGGGGACCGGCGGTTCCTGGGGGTTTTTCCAAACCCCCGCCTCTAAATTGAGGGTTGTGGAGGACCGGCAGTTCCTGGGGGTTTGCCCACACCTCCTTTCTGACATGTGTGGGGAACCGGAAAGTTCCGGGTTTGGTTGCCAAAACCGCTCGGGGACGATGTTGGGACCGGCAGTTCCCGGGTTTTGGGTTCCCCAAAACCGCCTCTGATGAGGGGTTTTGGAGGGCCCGGCAGTTCCTGGTGGTCCCACACCACCCCCTTGAGATGTTTGGGGACCGGCAGTTCCTGGGGGTTTGCCACACCTCCTCGAGGATTTTTGGGGAGGACCGGCGTTCCTGGTGGTGCCACACCTCCTCTGAAAATTGTGTGAGGGACCGGCAGTTTTCCTGGTGGTGCCCCCCTTTGCCTCTGAGATGTGTGGGGGAAACCCGGCATTTCCTGGGGGGTTGGGCCCCCCCCTGCCTCTAAACGATTGTGAGGACCGGCAGTTCCTGGGGGTTTGCCACACCTAAAACCCCCCCGATGTTTGGGGAGGAACCGGCAGTTCCGGGGTGGTCCCACCCACCCTGCCTCAAAATTTTGTTTGGGGGGCCCGGGCCCAGTTCCTGGTGGGTTGCCACACCTCCCTCTGAGATGTGTGAGGCCGGGCAGTTCCGGGTTTGGGCCCCCAACCCGCCTCTAAAGATGTGTAAAGGCCCCCGGCATTTTTCCGGTGGTGCCACCCCAGCCTCTGATGTTTTGTGGGGGACCGGCATTTTCCCGGGTGGGGCCAAAACCTGCCTCTGAGATTTTGGGAGGACCGGCAGAATTCCCTGGTGGTCCCAAACCCCTTTCCTCTGAAAATTGTGTGATACCGGCAGTTCCTGGGGGGTTTGCCACACCTGCCTTGAAAAGTTTTGAGGACCCGGGAAGGGTTTCCCTGGTGGTGCCACACCTGCCTCGGGAGTTTTTGTAGGCCGGATTTTCCTGGTGGTGCCACACCGCCTTGAGATGTGTGGGGGGCCCCGGCATTTTCCCTGGGGGTTTTGCCACACCCGCCTTTGATGAAGGGGTTTTGGGGGCCCGGCAGTTCCTGGGGGTTTTCCCAAACCCCTGCCTTTTTACGATGTGTGGGGGCCCAGGCAGTTCCCTGGTGGGCCACACCCCCCCTCTGAATGTTGAGGACCGGCAGTTCCGTGGGTTGCCAAAACCCCTCTGAGATGGGGTGGGAAACCGGCAGTTCCGGGTTTGGGGCCAACCCCCTTTCTGAAAAGTTTGGGAACCGGCATTTCCTGGGGGTTTTTGCCAAAAAACCTCCCTTGGATGTGTGGGGCCCCGGCATTTCCTGGGGGTTTGCCACACCTGCCTCTGACGATGTGTGAGGCCCGGGGCATTTCCGGTGGGGGCCCACCCCCCTGAGATGTTTTGGAGGCCCGGGTTTTTCCCTGGTGGTGCCACACCCCCCTTGGGATTTGTGAGGACGGCATTTCCGGGTGGTGCCACCCCCCTTGATGATGTGTGAGGGCCCGGCGGGTTTTCCTGGGGGTTGCCCCCCAAAGCCTCTGAGTTTGTGTGAGGACCGGAAAACCCCCTTTGGTGGTCCCACCCGCCTCTGATGATTTTTTGGAGGCCGGCCGGCCGTTCCTGGTGGTGCCACACCCCCTTTCTGAGATGGGGGTGAGGACCGGCATTTCCCGGGTGGTCCCAAACCACACCCCTTGAGATGTGTGGGGAAACCGGCAGTTCCCGGGTTTTGGGTCCCAAACCCCCCTCCTCGATGATGGTGAGGACCGGAAAAGTTCCTGGTGGTCCCAAACACCCCTCCCCTCGGGATGTGTGGGGACCGGCTTTTCCTGGTGGTGCCCCCCGGGGCCTCTGATGATGTGTGGGGGCCCGGAAAGTTCCTGGGGGGTTTGCCCCCCGCCTCTGAGGATGTGTGGGGGACCGGAAGTTCCTGGTGGTGCCACACCCCTTTCGGGACGATGTGTGGGGCCCGGCAGTTCCTGGGGGTTGCCACACCTGCCTTGAGATGTGTGAGGACCGGCAGTTCCGGGTGGTGCCAAAAACCCGCCTCTGAGATGGGTGGGGGGACCGGCGTTCCTGGTGGTCCACACCCCCCTCTGAGATGTGTGAGGACCGGCATTTTCCGGGGTGGTGCCCAAAAAACCCTCTGATGTTTGTTTGGCCCGGGAAATTTTCCCTGGTGGTCCCAAACACCCCTCGGGAATGTTTTTGGAGGCCCGGGGAAGTTCCTGGGGGTTTGCCCCCCAGCCTCTATGAAGGGTTTAGGACCGGTTTTTCCCGGGTTTGGGGCCCACACCGCCTCTGAGATGTGTGAGGACCGGAAAGTTCCTGGTGGGGCCACCCCAGCCTCTGAGATGTGTGAGGACCGGGCATTCCTGGGGGTTCCCACACCTGCCTCTGATGATTTTTGGGGAAGGACCGGCTTTTCCTGGGGGGCCCAACACCAGCCTCGACGATTTTGTGGGGGAAAACCGGCATTTTTCCTGGTTCCAACCCCAAAAACCCCTCGGGAGATGTTTTGAGGCCCCGGCATTTTCTGGTGGTCCCAAACCCCCCTCTGGATTTGTGAGGCCCCCGGCATTTTTTTCCCTGGTGGTGCCACCCCAGCCTCGGGAGATGTGTGGGGCCGGAAGTTCCTGGGGGTTTGCCCCCCACCTCCTCTAGGGGGAATTTTTTTGTGAGGCCCGGCGGGTTTCCTGGGGGTGCCCACCGCCTTAAAGATGTGTGAGGACCGGCAGCCCGGGTGGTTCCCCAAAACCCCCTCTGATGAGGGGGTGTGAGGACCGGCAGTTCCTGGTGGTCCCCACCCTGCCTTTTGGAGGGGTGAGGCCCCGGCAGTTCCTGGTGGTGCCACACCAGCCTCTGAGATGTTGAGGCCCGGGCCCATTTCCGGGTGGTCCCCAACACCTGCCTCTGTGTTTGTGTAAAGGGACCGGCATTTCCCTGGGGGTCCCCACACCGCCTCTGACGATGTGTGGGGGGCCCCGGCTTTTTTTTGGGGTGGTGCCACACCTCCTCTGATGAGGTGTGAGGACCGGCATTTCCCTGGGGGTTTGCCACA
Source organism: Cherax quadricarinatus (assembly GCF_026875155.1). Lineage (NCBI taxonomy): Eukaryota > Metazoa > Arthropoda > Malacostraca > Decapoda > Parastacidae > Cherax > Cherax quadricarinatus. Next base: position 94,735,557 of record NC_069404.1, on the reverse strand, counting down.
CCGCCTCTGAAAAGTGTGGGGGCCCGGCAGTCCTGTGGGGCCCCCACCAGCCTCTGAAAATTGTTTGGGAGGACCGGAAGTTCCTGGGGGTTTTGGCCACCCCCCTTTTGAGGGATGTTTTGAGGACCGGCATTTTCCTGGTGGTGCCACCCCCCTCTAAATGATGGGGGGGGGAAGGGACCGGCAAAAATTTCCTGGGGGGTTTGCCCCACCCCCTCTGAGGTGTGAGGCCCCGGGCATTTCCTGGGGGTTGCCCACCGCCCTGATGATGGGGTGAGGCCCGGGCATTTCCCCGGGGGTGCCACAACCCCTCGATGATGGGGTGGGGACCGGAAGTTCCTGGTGGTGCCGGGCCCAACCCCTCTGATGATGGTGAGGCCCGGCAGTTTTTGGGGGTTGCCACCCCGGCCTTTTGATATTTTTGTGGGGGCCGGCAGTTCCTGGTGGGCCCACCCCCTCTGATGATGTTGAGGCCCGGCAGTTCCTGGGGGTTTGCCAAAACCTCCCTTTCTGTTGATGTGTGGGGACCGGAAATTTTCCCGGGGGGGCCCCCCCCCACCACCCTCTAAAGTTGTGTGAGGGCCCGGGAATTTCCTGGGGTGCCCACCGCCTTTTGAGATTGTGAAAAGGGCCAGTTCCCTTTGGTTTGGTGCCACACCCCCTCTGGAAATTTTGTGAGGGCCCGGGCCTTTCCCCTGGTGGGCCAAACATCCTTTAAAAGATTGTGAGGACCGGCAGTTCCTGGGTGCCACACCTCCTTGAGATTTTGTGAGGACCGGAAATTTCCCGGGGGTTTCCCAACCCCCGCCTTGAGATGTGTGGGACCGGCGGGTTCCTGGGGGTTTGCCACATTTGCCTCGGGAGATGTTTTGGGGGGAACCGGCAGTTCCTGGGGGTTCCCACACCACCTTCTGAGGATGTGTGGGGGCCCGGAAAGTTCCTGGTGGTGGCCAACCTCCCTCGAGATGTGTTTGGAGGCCCGGGGCATTTTTCCTGGGGGTTTGCCCAACCAAAGCCTCAAAATGATGTGTTGGGGCCCCCGGCATTTCCTGGGGGTGCCACACCCCCCTCGGGAATTTTGTGGGCCCGGGCAGTTTTTTGGTGGTGCCCCACCAGCCTCTGATGGTGTGAGGCCCGGCAGTTCCTGGGGGTTTGCCACCCAGCCTCTGATAGTGTGAGGCCCCGGCAGTTCCTGGTGGTGCCACACCTCCCTCTGTTTGATTTTGTGGGGGACCGGCATTTTTGGGTGGGCCAAACCTGCCTTAAGTGTTGAGGACCGGCGGGTTTCCTTGGGGGTTTGCCACCCCTGCCTCTGAGATGTGTTAGGCCCGGGCCCAGTTCCTGGTGGTGCCCCCCGCCTCTGAGATGTGTGAGGCCCGGGAAAGTTCCTGGGGGTTTCCCCAAAACCAGCCTCTGTTTGATGTGTGGGGCCCGGGCATTCCGGGTTGGGGTCCACACCCTCCCTCTGAGATGGTGGGGGCCCCGGAGTTCCTGGGGGTGCCACACCCCTCTGACGAGGTTTTGTTTTTTTGGTTAGGGAAAAAAAACGGGAAAACGTTCTATTTTTATTCAGTTTAAAATTATAAAATCCACCTAGAGAAACCCTTGGTTAAATTTTCGTTATCACTCCTGCCGCCCGTCACTCAGCCCGGGGTTTAACCCGGCGTTCCTGGGGGTCCACCCGCCTCACGGGGGAGGCCGGGCATTCCGGGGGGCCCACCATCCCGAAAGGGTTATGGGGTTTTTTCCTAAAATCCCATTTTCTCCCCAAATTTTTAATTTTTTTTTGTCCCCCCCCTTTTCCCCTTCCCCTTTCCCCCCCCAGCCCTAATGGGAACCCATTCCTTCACCCTCCCGTTTGGGGGAAACCCATTCCCCCCCACCCCTTTGCCCCTACATTTTTAACCACCCTTCCCCCCCCACTTTACATGTGTGAACCCCCTTCCCCCCCCCTCCTTTCCCTAATTGTGAAAAACCACTTTCCCCCCCCCTTTTTCCCACACCTCCTTTTTAACCCCATTTTCCCTTTCCCCCCCATTTCCCCCCTACATGTTGAACCCACCTTTCCCCCCCCACTTTAAAACCCCCCGTACCCTATTTTTCCCCCCCATTTACACCCTGGTAACCCTCATTCCTCCCCCCCTTCCCTCCCCCTGCCCCCGCCACCATTTCCCCCCCCCCATTTTCCCAACCCCTGCCGCGCCCTCATTTCCCCCCCACCCTTCCCCACCTTCCTGCGCCCTCATCTTCCCCTCCCCCCATTTTCCCACCCGCCGCGCAACCCCTCACCCCCCCCCCACCCCCTACACCTGTTTGGGAAACATTTAAAATTCCCCTTTCCCCCCCCCTTTCCCCTACACCGCCTGCTGCAACACTCACTTCCTCCCCCCCCCTTCCCTACACCTGCCTCTGCAACACTCACTTCCTCCCCCCACATTTCCCCTACACCCCCCCTCTGCAACATTTTTCACTTCCCCCCCCACTTCCCTACACCCCTGCTCAACACTCACTTCCTCCCCCCCACTTCCCTACACTGCCGCTGCAACACTCACTTCCCCCCCCCACTTCCTACACCTGCCGCTGCAACACCACTTTTCCTCCCCCCCCCTTTCCCTACCCTCCCTCTGCAAACTCATTTTTCCCCCCCACTTCCCTACACCTGCCTGCTCCCAACACTCACTTTTCCTCCCCCCCCACCCCCTACCCCTGCCTGCTAAAAACCCATTTCCCTCCCCCCCACTTCCCACACCTGCCTGTTTTCAACACTAAATTTTTTCCCCTCCCCCCACTTCCACACCTGCCTGCTGCAACCTCACTTCCCCCCCCCCCAACTTCCCTACACCGCCGCTGCACACTCACTTTCCTCCCCCCCACTTCCCTACACCTCCCTGCTGCAACCCCATTTTCCCCCCCCCTTTCCCACACCTCCCTCCAACACTCACTTTCCTCCCCCCCTTCCTACCCTGCCTGCGCAACACTCATTTCCCTCCCCCCAATTCCCCCTACACCTGCCTGCTGCAACACTCATTTCCTCCCCCCACCTTCCCTAACCTCCTGCTGCAACACTCCCTTCCCCCCCCACTTCCCTACACCTGCCTGCTGCAACACTCACTTCCCCCCCCCCAACTTCCCTAAAAACCTCCCCTGCTGCAACATCATTTCCTCCCCCCCCCCTTCCCTACACCTCCCCTGCTGAACACTCACTTCCTCCCCCCATTTCCCTACAACCCGCCTGCTGAAACCACTCACTTCCCCCCCCACTTCCCTACACCTGCCTGCGGGCAACACTCACTTCCACCCCCCCACTTCCCTCACCTGCCTGTTTAAACACTCACTTTCCTCCCCCCCCCACTTCCCTACACCCTGCCGGGCTGCAACACTCATTTTTCCCCCCCCCCTTCCCCCACCTCCCCTGCTGCAACACTCATTCCTCCCCCCACTTTTCCCTACACCTGCCTGCTGAAAAACACTCACTTCCTCCCCCCCCCCCACACTCCCTAAAACCCTCCTTCCCCCCCCACCCCCAAACCCTTTTGTTAAACCCCTTTTTCCTTCCTCCCCCCACTTCCCTACACCTCCTGCTGCAACACTCACTCCCCCCCCCCTTCCCTCCCCCCCCCACCCCTTTCCCCCCCCCCACCCCCAATTTGCCTGCTGCAACACTCCTTCTCCCCCCCCCTTCCCTACACCTCCCCTGCTGCAACACTCACTTCCTCCCCCCAATTCCCCTACACCCTGCCTGCTCAACACCACTTCCTCCCCCCCACTTCCCTACACCTCCCCTGCTGCAACACTCACTTCCTCCCCCCCACTTCCCACACCTGCCTGCTGAAACCCATTCCTCCCCCCCCACTTCCCACACCTGCCTGCTGCAACACCATTTCCCCCCCCCCCACTTCCCTACACCTCCTGCTGCAACACTCACTTCCTCCCCCCACTTTCCCTTCCCCCCCCCCCCCCCCTTTTTTCCCAAAACCCCCCCAAAAATTTTGATCCCCCCCCCCCCCCCCCCCTTTTGAACCCCCCAAAACCCCCCCCTTTCCCCCCCACCCCCACCCCCCCCGGGAAAATTCCCCCCCCCCCCCCCAACCCCTTCCCCCCTTTCCCCCAAAACCCCCCCCCCCCAAAACCCCCCCCTTTTAACCCCCCCCCCTTTTCCCCCCCCCCCCAACCCCCCCAACCCCCCGGGGCCCCCCCCAACCCCCCCCCCCCCTTTCCCCCCCCCTTTTCCCCCCCCCAAAAACCCACCCCCCCCCCTTTTTCCCCACCCCCCCCCCCCCGGGGTTTTACCCCCCCAAAACCCCCCCCCCCCCCCCACCCCCCACCCCCCCAAAACCCCCCCCCCCCCCCCCCCCCCGGGGGGCCCCCCCCCCCCCCCCCCCCCCAAAACCCCCCCCAAAACCCCCCCCCCCCCCCCCCCAAAACCCCCCCCCCCCAACCCCCCCACCCCCCCCCCCCCCTTTTTCAAACCCCCCCCCACCCCCCCCCCCCCCCCCACCCCCCCCCTTTTACCTTCCCACCAAAACTCCCCCCCCCCCCCCCCCCCCCCCCCCCTCCCCCCCCCCCGGGGAAAACCCCCCCAAAAACCCCCCCCCTTTTGGGCCCCCCCCCCCCCCCCTTCCTTTAACCCTTTCCCCCCACCCCCCCCCCCCCGGGGTTTTCCCCCCACCCCCCCCCCCCTTTTTAAAACCCCCCCCCCCCCTTTCCCCCCCCCAAAAAAATTTTTAAACCCCCCCCCCGGGGGCCCCCCCCCCTTTTTTTTAAAAACCCCCCCCCCCCCCCAAAAAATTTTAAAAACCCCCCCCCCCCCCCCAAAAAAAACCCCCCAAAAGGGAATTTTCCCTTTTTTTTAAAATTGAAAAAAACCCCTTTTTTTTTTTTTTTTTTTTAAAAACCCCCCCAAAAAACCCCCCCCCCCCCCAAAACCCCCCCAAACCCCCCCTTTGGGGTTTTTTTAAAAAAAAAATTTTTTTTAAAAATTTTAAAATTTTTTTTAAAAATTTTTTTTTTTTTAAAAAATTTTTTTAAAAAACCCCCCCCCGGGTTTTAAAAACCCCCGGGGAAAAAAATTTTTTTTCCCCTTTTGGGGGCCCCCCCCCCCCCTTTTTTCCCAAAAAATTTTTTTTGGGGGTCGGAAAGAAAAATTTCCCCTTTTTCCCCCCCGGGGGGGAAAAAATTTTTTTTTCCCCCCTTTTTTTTTTCCCTTTTTTTAAAAACCAAAAAACCCCCAAAAAAAAACCCCCCGGGGGTTTTTTTTGGGGGAAATTTTTTTTTTTTTTTTAAAATTTTTAATTTTTTTTTTTTTAAAAAAAAAACCCCCCCAAAAAAAGGGGGGGGGCCCAAAAAAAAAACCCCCCCTTTTTCCCCCACCCCCCCCCCCCAAAAAACCCCCCCCCCCCTTTTTGGGGGGCCCCCCCAAAAAAACCAAAACCCCCAAAAAAAACCCCCCCCAAAAAAACCCCCCAAAAACGGGGGCCCCGGCCCCCCCCCCCCCCAAAAACCCGGGGGAAAATTTTTTTCCCCCCCCCTTTTTTTCCGGTTTTAAAAAACCCCCCCCCCAAAAAAAAAAAAAATTTTTAATTCCCCATTTTTTTTTTTTTTTCCCCCCCTTTTTTTTTTCCCCCCCCCCTTTTTTTTTTTTAAACCCCTTTCCCCCCCCCCCGGGGGTTTTCCAAAAAAACCCCCCTTTTCCCCCCCCTTTTTTTTTCCCCCCCCGGGGGGGGAAAAATTAAATTCCCCCCCCGGGGGGAAAAAATTTTTTTTTTTTTTTTTTTTCCCCCTAAATTTTTTTTGGGGGGGTTTTTTTTCCCCCGGGGAAAGGAAAAAAAACCCCCCCCTTTTGGGGGGGGGAAAAAATTTTTTTTTTCCCCCTTTCCCCTTTTTAAAAATTTTTTTAAAATTTTTTTTTTTCCCCAAATTTTTTCCCAAAAAACGGGTAAAGGGCCCCCCCTGAAAAATTTTTTTAAAATTTTTAAAAAAAATTTTTTTTTTTTTTTTTTTGGGGGAAAAAAAAATTTCCTAAAAAAATTTTTTCCCCCCCTTTTTTTTTTAAAAATTTAAAAAAAAACCCCCCCCGGGTCAAAAAATTTTTTTTCCCCCCCCTTTTTTTAAAAAAAAAACCCCCATTTTTTTTCTTTTTTTTTTCCCCCCCTTTTTTTAAAAAAAACCCCCAAAAAAAAACCCCCCCCCCAAAAAAACCCCTTTTTTTTCCCCGGTTTTTTGTTTTCCCCCTTTTAAACCCCTTTTAAACCCCTTTCCCCTTTTCCTTTTTGGTTTTTTTAAAAAAAATTTTTCCCCCTTTTTGGTCCCTTTTTTTCCCCCAATTTTTTTTTTTTTTTTTTTTTTAAAAAAAAAACCCTTTTTAAAAACCCCCCCCCCAAAAAAATTTCCAAAAAAAGGGGGTTTTAACCCCCTTTTTTTTTTTTTTTCCCCCCTTTTTTTTGGCCAAAAAAAAAATTTTTTTTTTTTGGTTTTTTCCCCTTTTTTAAATTTTTTTAAAAAATTTTTTTTTTTTGGGGGGGGGCCCTTTTCCCCAAATTTTTGGGGGTTTTGATTTTTTTTTTTTTTTTTTTCCCCCTAATTTACCCGGGGGGGGGTTGCAACACTCACTTCCTCCCCCCTTTTTCCCCTACACCTGCCTGCTGAAACACCATTTTTCCCCCCCCCCCATTTCCCCTACACCGCCTGGAAAACACTAAATTCCCCCCCCCCACTTCCCTACCCCTTTGCCTGTTTCCCAACACTCACTTCCTCCCCCCCTTCCCTACACCTGCCTGCGCAACACTCATTTTCCTCCCCCCACTTCCCTACACCGGCCGGCTGAAACCCACTCCCTTTCCTCCCCCACTTCCCCTAAAACCCTGCTGCTGCAACACTCATTTCCCCTCCCCCCATTTCCCCCTCACCTGCCTGCTCCCAACCCCACTTCCCCCCCCCCCACTTCCCTAAAACCTGCCGCCTGCAACACTCACTTCCCCCCCCCCATTTTCCCTACCCCTGCCGCTGAACCCACTTCCTCCCCCACCCCCCCCCCTCCCACCTGCCTGTGCAACCTCATTTCCCTTTCCCCCCCCCCCTTTCCCTTTACACCTTCCTGAAAACATTTCCACCCCCTCCCCCCCACTTCCCTGCACCTCCTTTCGCAACACCACTTCCCCCCCCAAATTTCCCCTTACACCTGCCTGCTGAAACACTCCCTTCCTCCCCCATTTCCCCCTAACACCTCCCCTTGCTGCAACACTCATTTCCTCCCCCCCACTTTCCCTACACCTGCCTGCGCAACCTCATTTCCCCCCCCCCACTTCCCTAACCTGCCTGCGCAACACTCACTTCCCCCCCCCCATTTCCCCTTTAACCTGCCCTGCAACACTCACTTTCCCCCCCCCATTCCCAACACCTGCCTGCCTGCAACACTCCTTCCCCCCCCCCCATTTTCCCCTACACCTGCCTGCTGAAACACCCCATTTCCCTTCCCCCCCTTTCCCCCTACACCGGCTGCGGGGGCAACACCCCATTTCCCCCCCCCCATTTTCCCCAACACCTGCCTGTTGCAACACTCACTTCCCCCCCCCATTTCCCCTACACCTGCCTCCCTTGCAACCCCCCCTCATTTCCCCTCCCCCCCCTTCCCTACACCTGCCTGCCCCAACACCATTTCCTCCCCCCCAATTTCCTACACCTGCCTTGCAACACTCCCTTCCCCCCCCCCCACTTCCCAAACACCTGCCGTTTGAAAACACTCACTTCCCCCCCCCCCTTCCCCCTACACCTGCCTGTTCAACACTAAACTTCCTCCCCCCATTTTCCCAAACCTCCCTTTGCGCAAAAACCATTTTCCTCCCCCACTTCCCCACCGGCCTGCGCAACACTCATTTCCTCCCCCCCCATTTCCCTACCCCTCCCTTTTTTTGCCAACACTCACTTCCTCCCCCCCCCACTTCCCTACACCTGCCTGCTGCAACACCATTTCCCCCTTCCCCCCATTTCCCCAAACACCTGCCTGTTTGCAACACTCACTTCCTCCCCCCCATTTTCCCTACACTGCCTGTTTGCAACACTCACTTCCCCCCCCCCTTTCCCCTACACCTGCCTGCTCCCAACACTCATTTTCCCTCCCCCCACTTCCCTACCCCTGCCTGTGCAACACTCACTTTTCCCCCCCCCACTTTCCCTACCCCTTTCCCTGCTGAAACACTCATTTCCCCCCCCCCACTTCCCTACCCCGCCGTGAAACACTCCCCAATCCCCCCCCCTTCCCTACACCTGCCTGCGCAAAAAACTCATTTCCCTCCCCCCCCTTTCCCTACACCCTGCCTGCTCCCCAACCCCACTCATTTTCCCTCCCCCCACTTCCCTACACCCTGCCTCCCTGCAACACCATTTCCTCCCCCCACTTCCCTAAAACCTGCCTGCTGCAACACTCACTTCCCCCCCCCATTTCCCCTACCCCTGCCTGCTGCAACACCCTTCCCCCCCCCTTCCCCAAACACCCCCCTGCTGCAACACTCATTTCCCTTTCCCCCCCCACTTTCCCTCCCACCTGCCTGCTAAAAAACACTCACTTCCCCCCCCCACTTCCACACCGCCTGCTCAACCCCTCACTTCCTCCCCCCCCCCTTTCCCCTCTTTTTTTGCCTGCTGAAACACTTCACTTCCCCCCCCCACTTCCCTACACCCCTGCTGCAACACTCACTTTCCTCCCCCACTTCCCTACACCGGCCTGCTGCAACACTCACTTCCTCCCCCCATTTCCCAAAAACCTCCCCCCCCCCCCCCGCTGCAAAAACTCATTTCCCTCCCCCCACTTCCCAAAAACCGCCTGCTGAAACACTCATTTCCCCCCCCCACTTTTTCCCTCACCGCCTGTTTGCAACATCACTTCCTCCCCCCCACTTCCCTACCCCTTTCCTGCTGCAACACTCATTTTCCCCCCCCCACCTTTCCCTACACCTACCGGGCCTGGCAACCTCATTTCCCTCCCCCCCATTTCCCAAACCTCCGTGCAACACCCCACTTCCTCCCCCCACTTCCCTACCCCTTTCCTGTTTGCAACCCTCATTTCCCCCCCCCATTTCCCCAAACACCGCCTGCGCAAAAATCACTTCCCCCCCCCCACTTCCCTACACCTGCCTCCCTGCAACACCCCACTTCCTCCCCCCCCCCTTCCCCTACACCTGCCGCTGCAACACCCCCACTTCCTCCCCCCCATTTCCCTACCCCCTCCCCTGCTGCAACACTCACTTCCCCCCCCACTTCCCAACATTTTGCCGGGCGCAACCTCACTTCCTCCCCCCCCCACTTCCCTAAAACCTCCCTTTCGCAACACTCATTTTCCCCCCCCCAAACACTTCCTACACCTGCCGCTGCAACACTCACTTTCCTCCCCCCCACTTCCCTAAAAACCTGCCTGCTGCAACACTCACTTTCCTCCCCCCCACTTCCCTACACCTGCCTGCTGAAAAACCCCTCACTTCCTCCCCCCACTTCCTCCCACCTCCCTTTGCTGCAACCCTCACTTCCTCCCCCCACCCCTACACCGGCCGCTGGCAACACTCACTTCCTCCCCCCCCCTTCCCTACACCTCCCTGTGCAACCCTCACTTCCCCCCCCCCCAATTTCCCTACACCTGCCTGCTGCAACACCCCACTTCCTCCCCCCACTTCCCTACACCTGCCTGCTGCAAACATTTCATTTTTCCCCCCCCACTTCCCTACACCTGCCTGCTGCCCAACACCACTTCCTCCCCCCATTTCCCCTACCCCTTCCTGCTGCAACCCCTCACTTCCCCCCCCACTTCCCTACCCCCTTCCCCCCCCGGGCGCAACACTCACTTCCTCCCCCCCATTTCCCCTCCACCTGCCGGCGGGGGCAACATCATTTCCCTCCCCCCACGTTCCCTACACCTGCCTCTGCAACACTCACTTCCTCCCCCCATTTTTCCCTAACCCCCTGCGGGGCAACACCAATTCCCCCCCCCCACTTCCCTAAAACCCTCCTTTCTGCAACACTCATTTTCCTCCCCCCACTTCCCTAAAAACCTGCCTGGGGAAAACACTCCCTTCCTCCCCCCCTTCCCTAAACCTGCCGGTGCAACACCATTTCCTCCCCCCCCCTTCCCCCTACACCTCCCTTTCTGCAACACTCATTTCCCTTCCCCCCCACATTTCCCCAACACCTGCCTGCTGCAACCCTCACTTCCTCCCCCACTTCCCTACCCCTCCCTTTCTCAACACTCCCCCCTTTCCCCCCCCCCCACATTCCCTACCCCCCCCCCTGCGCAACCCCCACTTCCCCCCCCCCCTTTCCCCTACACCCCCCACCCAACACCCCACTTCCCCCCCCCCCTTCCCAACACCGGCCTGCTGCAACATTTCCTTCCCCCCCCACATTTCCCCTACACCTCCTTTCTGCAACACTCACTTCCCCCCCCCCCTTCCCTAAAAACCTCCGCGGGAAAAACCTAAATTCCCCCCTCCCCCCCCCTTCCCCAACCCCTGCCTGCTGCAACACTCACATTCCCCCCACACTTCCCCCCACCCACCTGCTGCAACACCTCCCCTTCCCCCCCCACATTTCCCCAAACCCCTTTGCCTCTGCAACACTCCCTTTTCCCCTTCCCCCCACATTTCCCCTACCCCTTTTCCTGCTGAAACCCCTCACTTCCTCCCCCCACATTTCCCCCAAAACACCTGCCGCTGCAACCTCACCCCTCCCCCCCCCCCTTCCCAAACACCTGCCTGCTGCAACACTCACTTCCCCCCCCAAAAAATTTCCCCCAAACCCCTGCCTGCTGAACACCCCTTTTCCTCCCCCCACATTTCCCCTACACCTGCCTGCTGCAAACACCCTTTTTTTCCCCCCCCCAACATTTCCCCCTACACCTGCCCTGAAACACCATTTCCCTCCCCCCCCCCTTCCCTACACCTCCTGCTGAAACCCACTCATTTCCCTCCCCTCCCCCCACACTTTCCCTACCCCCTGCCTGCGAAAAACACTCAATTTCCCCCCCCCACTTCCCTACCCCTTTCCTCCTGCAACACTCACTTCCCCCCCCCCCACCCCCCTTCCCCTACACCGCCTGCTGAAACCCACTCCTTCCCTCCCCCCCCCTTCCCTACCCCCTGCTGCAAACACCCCTTCCTCCCCCCCCACATTCCCTACCCCTGCCTGCTGCAACACCCTTCCTCCCCCCCAAAATTTCCCCTACACCTGCCTGCTGAAAACAACTTTTTTCCCCCCCCCAAACACTCCCACACCTGCCTTTTGCAACACTCACTTCCTCCCCCCACATTTTTCCCTACACCTGCCTGCTGCCCACTCACTTCCTCCCCCCACACTTCCCTCACCTGCCGTTTGCAAAAACACACTTCCCCCCCCAATTTTCCCTACACCTCCCTGCTGCAACATTTCCTTTTCCTCCCCCCACATTTTTTCCCCTCCACCGGGCCGCGCAACACTCCTTCCCCCCCCCACACTTCCCCTACACCTGCCTCTCCCAACACTCCCCTTCCTCCCCCCACACCCCCACCCCTGCCTGCTGCAAACTCCTTCCCCCCCCCAAACACCCCCACCCTGCCTGCCAACACCCTTTCCCCCCCCACACTTCCCAACCCCTTCCTGCTGCAACACTCACTTCCTCCCCCCACATTTTCCCTAACCGCCTGCGGGCAACACTCCTTCCTCCCCCACCCCTTTTCCCTACACCTCCCTTTCTGCAACACTCCTCCTCCCCCCACATTTTTCCTTTCCCCAACCTGCCCCCTTCAACACCCCTTTACCCCCCCCACTTCCCTACACCTGCCTGTTTGCAACACCCCTCTTCCTCCCCCCACACTTCCCAACCCTGCCGCTGCAACACCCCTTTCCCCCCCCCACATTTCCCCTACCCCTTCTCTGCAACACTCTTTTCCCCCCCCCCCCCCAAAACATTCCCTACCCCTTTCCCGCTGAAACCACTCTTTTTCCTTTCCCCCCACACTTCCCTAAAACCCGCCTGCGCAACACCCTTCCTCCCCCCACACTTCCCTAAAACCGGGCCTGCTGCAACACTCCTTCCTCCCCCCACACTTCCCTACCCCGGGCCTGCTCAACACCCCTTTTTTCCTCCCCCCACACTTCCCTACACCTTCTCCCTTCAACACCCCTCTTCCCCCCCCCACACTTCCCTCCCACCTGTTTGCTGCAACACTCTTTTCCCTTTCCCCCCACACTTCCCTACACCCCCCCTGCTCAACATTTCCTTTTCCCTTTCCCCCCCCCACACTTCCCTACACCTGCCTGCGCAAAAACCTCACTTTCCCCCCCCACACTTCCCCTACACCTGCCTGCTGCAACACTCCCTTCCTCCCCCCCACTTCCCAACACCTGCCTCCTGCAACACTTCCCCCCCCAAAAACTTCCCTACACCGTCTGCTGCAACACCCCTTTTCCTCCCCCCCCCACTTCCCACACCTGCCTGTTTGCAACACCCTTTTCTTCCCTCCCCCCACATTTCCCTACACCGGGCCCGCTGCAACATCCATTTCCCCCCCCCAACATTTTTTTCCCAAACACCTGCCTGCTGCAACACCCCTTCCTCCCCCCATTTTCCCAAACACCTCCCCGGGCTGCAAACACCACTTCCTCCCCCCACTTCCCAACACCTTCTCCCAAACACCACTTCCTCCCCCCAATTCCCTACACCTGCCTGCTGCAAAAATCCTTCCTCCCCCCCACATTTCCCCCTAAAACCTGCCTGCTGAAACCCTCTCATTCCCCCCCCACATTTCCCCTACACCTCCCCTGCTGCAACACCCCTTTTCCTCCCCCCCCCTTCCCAACACCGCCTTCTGCAACACCCCTCTTCCCCCCCCCTTTTCCCAAACAACCTCCCCTGCTCCCAACACCCCTTTTTCCTCCCCCCACATTTCCCCTACACCCTCCCTGCGCAACACTCTCTTCCCCCCCACATTTCCCCTACCCCTTTCCTCTGCAACACTCCATTCCTCCCCCCACACTTCCCTACACCTGCCTGCTGCAACACCCCTTTTCCCTTCCCCCCCCCTTCCCCAACACCTGCCTGCGAAAACACTCCTTCCTCCCCCCCACTTCCCTACCCCTTTCCTGTTTGAAAACACCCCCTTTTCCCCCCCCACATTTCCCCTACACCTGCCGCTGCAAACACTCCTTTTTCCCTCCCCCCACACTTCCCTACCCCCCTTTCCTGCTGCAACACTCACTTCCTCCCCCCACTTCCCAAACACCTGCCTCCCTGCAACACCCCACTTCCCTCCCCCCCCATTTTCCCTACACCCCCTGCTGCAAAAACCCCTTTTCCTCCCCCCACTTCCCTAAAACCCTTGCCGCGCAACCCCTCATTTCCCTTTCCCCCCACACTTTCCCAACACCGCCTCTGCAACACTCACTTCCCCCCCCCCACACTTTCCCACCCTGCCTGCGCAACACCCCCTTTTTCCTTTCCCCCCCACTTCCCTACACCTGCCTGCTGCAACACTCACCCCTCCCCCCACACTTCCCAACACCTGCCTGCTGCAACACTCCCTTCCCCCCCCTACCCCCTTTCCCAAAACCTTTCCTGCGGCAACACTCCCCCTTTCCCCCCCCCAAAACCTTCCCCTACACCTGCCTGCTGCAACACTCATTTCCTCCCCCCCCACTTCCCTACACCTGCCTGTTTGGAAACACCCCTTTTTCCTCCCCCCCCCTTCCCCTAAAACCTGCCTGTTTGCAACACTCATTTTCCTTTCCCCCCCCACTTCCCAAACAACCTGCCTGCTGCAACACTCATTTACCCCCCCCCTTCCCAACCCTGCCTGCGAAAACACTCCCTTCCTCCCCCCAAAACCCCTAAAACCTCCTGCTGCAACACTCACTTCCCCCCCCCCCCATTTCCCCTTTCCCCAAGGCCGGGTTTCAACACCCCCACTTCCTCCCCCATTTCCCCTACACCTCCCCTTCTTCCCCTCCTTCCTCCCCCCATCTTCCCCCCTTCCCGTTCAACACTCACTTCCCCCCCCCCACCCCCTACACCGCCGTTTCAACACTCACTTCCCCCCCCCATTTCCCCCTACACCTCCTGCTGAAACACTCACTTCCCCCCCCCATTTTCCAAAAACCCGCCTCTGCAACACTCACTTCCCCCCCCCCACTTCCCAAACCCCTTCCTGCTGCAACACTCACTTCCCCCCCCCACTTCCCACCCCCCCTTTCCTGCTGCAACACCCTTTCCCTTTCCCCCCACTTCCCAAAACCTTTCCTGCGCAACACTCATTTCCCCTCCCCCCACTTCCCCCACACCTGCCTGCTGCAACACTCCCCTTCCTCCCCCCATTTTTCCCTACACCGGCTGCTGCAACACCCCTTTTCCCCTCCCCCCACTTCCCTCCCGCCCCTGCTGCAACACTCACTTCCCCCCCCCACTTCCCTACACCTCCTGCGGGCAACCCCCAAACCCCCCCCCCCATTTCCCCCCAACACCCCGCTGCAACACTCACTTCCTCCCCCCACTTCCCTACCCCTGCCTTTTTGAAAAAAATTTTCCCCCCTTCCTCCCCCCCCTTCCCTACCCTGCCTGCTGCAACCTCACTTCCCCCCCCCATTTCCCCAAAAACCTCCCCTCCCTGCAACACTCATTTTAAGGGTTTTAAACATCCCCCCCCCCCCAACTTCCCTAAAACCCTCCCTGCTCCCAACACTCACTTTTCCCCCCCCCCAAATTTCCCCCTACACCTGCCTGTTTAAACCCACTCACTTCCTCCCCCCCCATTTCCCCTACACCTCCGGCTGAAACACCCACTTCCCCCCCATTTTCCCCTACCCCTTTCCTCCCGGGCAACACTCATTTTCCTCCCCCCATTCCCTACCCCTTTCCTGCTGCAAAAACTCACTTTTCCCCCCCCCACCCCCTACCCCCTGCCTGCTGCAACACTCACTTCCCCCCCCACTTCCCTCCACCGCCGCTGCAACCTCACTTCCCCCCCCCACCCCCTACACCTCCCCCTCCCTGAAACCCCATTTCCCCCCCCACTTCCCTACACCTGCTGCTGCAACACTCCCCTTCCCCCCCCCCCTTTTTTCCCAACACCTGCCTGCTGCAACACTCACTTCCCCCCCCCATTTCCCCAAACCCCTGGCTGCTGCAACCCCTCATTCTTCCCCCTCCCCCCCTTCCCTACACCTGCCTGCTGCAACACTCCCTTCCTCCCCCCATTTTCCCTACCCCTTTCCTTTGCGGGAAAACACTCACTTCCCCCCCCCCCCTTTTCCCCTACCCCTGCCTGCGCAACACCATTTTTCCCCCCCCCATTTTCCCCTACACCTCCTGCTGCAACACTCATTTCCCCCCCCCCACTTCCCTACCCCTTTGCCTGCTGCAACCTCATTTCCCTCCCCCCACTTCCCACACCTCCCCTGCTGCAACACCCCATTTCCTTTCCCCCTTTTTCCCTAAAACCTCCCCTGCGAAACCCCTTTAATTTTCCCCAAACCCCCCCATTTTCCTCCCACCGGGCCTGCGCAACACTCACTTCCCCCCCCCAAAACCCTTTCCTACACCTCCCCCTGCGAAACACTCACTTCCCCCCCCCAAATTCCCTACACCTGCCTCTGCAACACTCATTTCCCTCCCCCACTTCCCTAAAACCTGCCTTCTCCCAACAACCTCTTTCCTCCCCCCATTTTCCCCTACACCTGCCTGTGCAAACATCATTTCCCCCCCCCACTTCCCTCACCTCCTGCGGAAACCACTCACTTCCTCCCCCCACTTCCCTACCCCTGCCTGCTGCAACCTCACTTCCCCCCCCCCCATTTCCCCTTACCCCCTGCCGCTCCCAAAAACCCACTTCCCCCCCCCACTTCCCTACACCTCCCCTGCTGCAACACCCCTTTTCCTCCCCCCATTTCCCCCAACACCGGGCCTGCCCCCAAAAAACACCCTCCCCCCCACTTCCCTACCCCTGCCTGCGAAAACACTCATTTTTCCCCCCCCCACTTCCCAAAAACCTTTGCCTGCTGAAACACCCCTCTTCCCCCCCCCAACTTTCCCCAACACCGGGCCTGTTTGAAACACTCACTTCCCCCCCCCCACTTCCCTACCCCCAAAACCGCTGAAAACACCACTTCCCCACCCATTTCCCTACACCTGCCGCTGCAAACCCCCCCCCACTCCCCCCCCCACTTCCCTAAAACCTGCCTGCTGAAACCCCTCATTTCCCTCCCCCCACTTCCCCTACACCTGCCTGCGGCAACCCCATTTCCCTCCCCCCCCTTCCCTACACCGCCTGCTAAACCCATTTCCCACCCCCACCCCCCTACCCCTTTTGCCTGCTCAACACTCACTTCCCCCCCCCACTTCCCTACACCTGCTGTTTGCAACACTCATTTCCCCCCCCCCCTTTTCCCCTACCCCCCCCCTGCTAAAAACCTCATTTCCCTCCCCCCCCTTCCCTACACCTGCCTGCTGCAACACTCACTTCCTCCCCCACTTCCCCCCCCCACCTTTCCCGCTGCAACATTTCACTTCCTCCCCCACTTCCCTACACCTTCCGCTCAACACCATTTCCCTCCCCCCTTCCCTACACCTGCCTGCTGCAACACTCACTTTTTTCCCCCCACTTCCCAAACCCTGCCTGCTGCAACATTTCACTTCCTCCCCCCACTTCCCTCCCCTGCCTGCTGCAACACCCCACTTTTTTTCCCCCCCCCACTTTCCCTACCCCTTCCTGTTTGCAACACTCATTTCCTCCCCCCCTTCCCTACCCCTTTCCCCCGCTGCAACACTCCCCTTCCTCCCCCCACTTCCCCCAACACCTGCCTCCCGCAACACTCACTTCCCCCCCCCATTTCCCTAAAACCGGGCCTCTGAAAACACTCACTTCCCCCCCCCCCACCCCCCTACACCTGCCTCCCTGCAACATTTCACTTTCCCCCCCCATTTCCCCCCTACACCCCTCCCAAAACCCACTCATTTCCCTCCCCCCCTTCCCCTTTCACCGCCTGCTGCAACACTCTTTTTCCCCCCCCCACTTTTTTTAATGTTTTTCCCCTTTTTCCCCCCCCCTTTTTTTTCACCTTTCCTGTAAATTTTTCCTTCCTCCCCCCTTTTTTTCCCAAAATTTTTGCCTTGAAAATTATTTTTTTCCCCCCTTCTTTCCCCGGGCCTTTCCTTCCCCTTATTTCCCCCCCTTTTTTTCCCCAATCCCCGGGTTAAAAATTTTTTTCCCCCCCCCCTTCCCAAACACCGGCCTCTGAAAACATTTCACTTTCCCCCCCATTTTCCCTAAAACCCTGCCTGCTGCAAACCCCTTCCTCCCCCCATTTCCCCCTTTACACCTGCCTGCTGCAACACCATTTCCTCCCCCATTTTCCCTAACCCTCCTGCTGCAACACTCACTTCCCCCCCCCCACTTCCCTACACCTCCCCTGCTGAAAACACTAAATTCCCCCCCCCCCCCCTTTTTCCTACCCCTCCGCTGCAACACCCCCTTTTTCCCCCCCCCATTTCCCCCTACACCGGGCCTTTCTGCAACACCCCACTTTCCTCCCCCCCACTTCCCTACACCTGCCTGCTGCAACACCCCCACTTCCTCCCCCCCACTTCCCTACACCCCTGTTTAAAACACTCACTTCCTCCCCCCACTTCCCTACACCTGCCTGTGCAACACCCCTTTCCCTCCCCCCTTTTCCCTACACCTGCCTTTCAAGAGCCCTCACGAACCATGCAAAAGAAACACGCCTGCTTAAAATTCTCACGGAAACTGCGCTGCTTTCATTTTAGTTATTGGGCCAGGCATCCCTGGCCAGGCTGTGCTGCCTGCTCTGTAGGGCCTGTCCCCAACACACTCCCACCCCGCTCGGTGACCCCTGTCTTTCCAACACACCCCCACCACCTGCTCTGTGATGGCCGTCACCAACACACTCCCACCACCTTTTTCTTTGAACCTTCAAAAAACACCCCCACCCCCTTTCTCTGTGATCCTGTCACCAACCTCCCCCAACCCCCAGCTCTGTGATACCTGTCCCCAACACACTCCCCCCACCTCCCTCTGTGATCCCTGTCAAACCCACCCCTCCCACCCCCTTTCTCTTTTGTTTACCTGTCACCCCCCCCAAAAAAACACCCCACCCCCCCCCTGCTCTGTGATCCCTGTCCCCCCCAAACACACCCCACCACCTCCCTTTTGTATGCCTGTCACCAACACACTCCCACCCCCCTGCTCTGAAATGCCGTCACCAAACACTCTCCCCCCACCACCGGGCTCTGTAAATGCCTGTCACCAACACTCTCCCACCCCCTTTCTCTGTGATGCCTGCACCAACACTCTCCCCCAAACCCTGCTCTTGATGCCTGTCACCAACACACCCCCCCAAAACCTGCTCTGTGATACCTGTCACCAAACTCTCCCCCAACCTGCCTGTATCCCCTTCCCACCAACACACTCCCACCACCTGCTCTGGTTTCCTGTACCAAAACACCCCACCCCCTTTTGCTCTGGATACCTTCCCCAAACACTCTCCCCCCCACCACCTGCTCGGGGAAAACCTGCCCACCAACACCCCCCCCCACCTGTCGTGATGCCCTGTCCCCCAACACTCTCCCCCCAAACCTGCTCTGTGATCCCCTGTAAACCAACCCCACCCCACCCCCCTTCTCTGTTTTACCTGTCACCAACACACTCTCACCACCTTCTCTGTGATACTTGTCCCCAAAACTCCCCTCCCACCCCTGCCCCTGGGGATCCCTTTGTCACCAACACTCTCCCCCCACCTGCTCGTGAGGCCTGTCAACAACACACCCCCCCCACCTTCTCTGTGATGCCTGTCCCCAAACATTCTCCCACCACCTGCTCTGTGATCCCTTTGTCACCAACACACCCCCACCACCTCTCTTTTGATGCCTGTCCCCAAAACACTCTCCCACCACCTGCTCTTGATCCCCTTGTCCCAACACACCCCACCCCGCTCGTGAAAACCTGCACCAACAACCCACCACCCTGCTCTGTGATCCCCTGCACCAAAACCCCTTCCACCATCTGCTCTGTGATCCCCTTCCCCCCAAACCCAACTCCCACCACCGCCCTTTTGATCCCTGTCCCCAAACACTCTCCCCCCACCTGCTCTTTTGATACCTTTCCCCAAACCCAAAACTTCCACCCCCTTTGCTCGGTACCTGTCACCAACACATTTCCCAAACCACCCCCTCTGTTTTCCCTGTCCCCAAACCCACACTCCCCCCACCTGCCCCTGTGATACCTGTCACCAAACACACCCCCCCCACCTGCTCTGTGTTTCCCTTTGTCCCAACAAACTCCCACCACCTGCCCCTTTTATACCTGTCCCCAAACCACACCTCCCACCACCTGTTTCGTGATACCTGCCCACCAACACCTCCCACCCCCTTCACCACCACCTGCTCTGTGATACCTGTCACCAACACACTCCCACCACCTGCTCTGTGATACCTGTCACCAACACACTCCCACCACCTGCTCTGTGATACCTGTCACCAACACACTCCCACCACCTGCTCTGTGATACCTGTCACCAACACACCCCACCCCCTTTGCTCTTGATGCCGCCCCAAACACACCCCCCACCACCTGCCCTTTGAAAACCTTTCACCAAACACACTCCCACCACCTTCTCTGTGATACCGTCCCAACACACTCCCCCACCGCTCGGGGAACCTTCCCAACACACTTCCCCCAAACCCCTTTCTCTGTATCCCTGTCACCAACACACTCCCACCCCCCTGCTCTTTTTATACCTGTCCCAACCAACACACCCCCCGCACCACCTG
Source organism: Cherax quadricarinatus (assembly GCF_026875155.1). NCBI lineage: Eukaryota > Metazoa > Arthropoda > Malacostraca > Decapoda > Parastacidae > Cherax > Cherax quadricarinatus. The sequence continues at coordinate 94,715,762 of NC_069404.1, read as the reverse complement.
CTCGTGACCCTTTTCCACCAAAAACACTCCCCCCCCACCGCTCTGTGATACCTTTACCAACACATTTCCCCCACCTGCTCTTTTGATCCCTGTCACCAACACCCCCACCACCTGTCTTTGATACCTGTCCCCAAACACACTCCCACCACCTGCTCTGTATACCGTCACCAACACACCCCCACCACCGGCTCTGTAAAACCTGTCCCCAAACCACACCCCCAAACCCACCTCCCTGAACCTGCCACCAACACACTCCCCCACCTGCCCGTGAGGGCCGTCACCACACACCCCCAAACCACCTGCTCCGTGAAAACCTGTACCAACACACTCCCACCACCCTTCTCTTAAATCCCTTCCCCAACACATTTCCCACCACCTGTTTCCGTGATCCCTTCCCCCCAAACCCACACCCCCCCCACCTGCTTTTGTGATGCCTGTCACCAACACACTCCCCCAAATTTGCCCCTTGTTTACCTGCCCACCAACACACCTCCCCACCTTTTAAAGCGTTTTCTTTAAAACCTTTTCCTTGGGGTTACCCCCTGCCACCTTTTTTTTGGCAAAATACTGATTTCCCCTTTTGGTATTTTAAGGTTTACTTCGGGAAACCCAATCACAGTCTTTTAAACCCCAGCAGGGCATTACTGAACTATTTTTAAGCACCTGTGATTGGCTATAATTAATGTAAAAAAATTTTTCTTCAAAATTCTTATTGGGGGTAATAGGGTACTTTTGTAGTTTTTTGATGTAACAAAAAATCCAACCTAACCTACCAAAAAGTAAAATCCCGGAAACGCCAGGCTGGGGTTTCGTTTTTTTGGGGACTACGGGGGGGGCCCATTTTTATTATTAAAAATTTATTTTTTATTTTTATTATTAATTTTAAATTTTATTATTAAAAATTTTTAAATTTTTTATTATTATAAAGGGGAAGCGCTAAAACCCGTGGGTTTATACAGCGCCTGTGGGGGGGGAAAAAAGGAAGTTATTCAGGCCCAAATTTCAGGAAACGGAGCACAATCCATTCCCCTAGTTTCAAGAGCCCCCTTTCAACTTTGGGGGAAACCTTTCCCTTTTAGGGGTACGTACGGCCAGCAGTAACAACCACTTTGATCACCCTGATCCACCGGGGCCGGGTCCAGGGAAGCGGGCCTGGGGGGCGTTAAATCCCCCGGAAAAACCCCCAGGTAGACCTCCAGGTTTTTTACACCTAATTTAAACCAAAAACCTAACCAAACCAAACCACCCCCCAAAAACGTCTCCTGGACGCTATGGAAACCTACTCTTAAAAAACTGTGTATGGATTTTTGGGCTTCCGCACCCCCTCATCTGGTTCTGGTTTTTAAATCATTCTTCACCACCCTGAAACTGAAGAAGTTTTTTCCCAAACACCCCGGGGGTTAAGTCATCAGTGTTTTTTTGCCACCTGTTACCGCTTTTCAAACACTTCCCTTTCTGTTGTATCCGGGCTCCCTTTTTAATGTCTCTCTTAAAAACCCTTTGTCTTTTTTGGGTTTCCCTTTAAAGCCTCTATTTGGGAGAAAAACCAAGATCTACCCCCCGGATCTACCGGAAGTAGATTTCAAACAGGCTGCGGGGGTCAAGGGCCCCCGCACCCCCTGCCCCTTTGACCGGGCCCCCGGGGATCAGGGAAGGGTTTAAATTTAAACTAGACTTTTTACTGGGGGCCGCATTTTATTTCCAAACCGTACAACTACTTTGGGTTATCTGTCCACTCCCTTTTAAAGGGAAACCCAGGGGTCTTTTGGGTAATTCCCCATTATGGCTGGTGGGGGGCTTTTTAACATTTTTGGGGGGGCCCCAGACACTACTTGTTTTCTTTTATCTACTAAGGGGCGACCCTACTTTTCACTGGGGGTTATTTGCACCGTCTCCCCCGGCTTTTCCTTTCTTTGGGGAGGTTTTCTGAAAGCAATTTAGGATAGTCCCCCCCTTGGGAAATTTTCCCCTGGTGTAGTTTATGATGTATTACCTCCCCTGCTCCCAGTGAGAAACAGGTCAAGTGACCCCCAAGCCCCCCAGGAGAAAAGGTGTTTTACGGAACAAAATATGTGCATAAAAGGTTCTTTTAAAATTTAATTTATCTAGTTTCTGCAGTTTCAACTGTTTTTAAATTTGGGGGTTTTGGGTTAAACATTTTTCCCACCCTAGAGAGAACCAGTCTTCTGAAAAGGATCATCATAGTTTAACTTTCTCACTTATGGAAACTTCCTAGTTGTAAAACTTTGTACTTTCCCAAACTTGTGTCTACACAAGACAGTGACGACGTTTTGTCCACCAGGGACGAAACGTCATCTGGCTTATGAATCGTCTTTAAAATAAAATGCCTTACCTGGCAGTGTGTTGTTTACATAGTGTCAGTATACTTCACCACTGTTACCTTCTAAATATGCTTTCTCAAGTGTAGGCTCCATGCTGGTGCTGTGTATTCTAAAACAAGTCTGATACACGTCGAGTACACTGAGGGGTCACTCCGACGTGTCACAAGCCTGGCATATACCACTGACGTCATGCTGTTAGATGCGCCTTTATCAGTGTTTTTACTGCAATTATTACTCCCAGATCTTCCTCAATATTCACTCTCTGTAACTTAATCGCTCCCAGTTAATGCATTTCATCTGGTCACTCCTCTGGAATAAACTTTAGTAGCCACTTGTGTGATGACTCCTGCAGCTACTTGGAGTCTTCTTGTCGCATCTCCTTCCTCTCGTGTCCTTCTTTAGTGTGACTTTGTAAATGATTTAAGTCGGACCAGATCGTCGTGGTCAGCTTCTCTCACCTACGTGCGGACTATTTTTGTATTCCTCTCACTAACTTCCTATGCATCAGCAAATACCGATGCATAGGAAGCAATTTCCTCTGGCACATCATATGCTCATGTTAGAAAGTGAGGTTCTAGTAGTGATCCTTACTATCACGCTCTCTTATGCCTGATAGGTACTCATTAATACATATGAGTATTGTGTGCCAGTTTGCTCTTGCCATCTGTGTATGACTGCTGTGGTGCTGTACTGAGTACCTTACTACAGTTGCTGTGGTGCTGTCCTGAGTACCATACTACTGTTGCTGTGGTGCTGTACTGAGTACCTTACTACAGTTGCTGTGGTGCTGTACTGAGTACCTTACTACAGTTGCTGTGGTGCTGTACTGAGTACCTTACTACAGATGTTGTGGTGTCGCACTGAGTACCTTACTACAGTTGCTGTGGTGCTGTCCTGAGTACCATACTACAATTGCTGTGGTGCTGTACTGAGTACCTTACTACAATTGCTGTGGTGCTGTCCTGAGTACCATACTACTGTTGCTTGCGGTGCTGTACTGATACCTTACTACTGTTGCTGTGGTGCTGTACTGAGTACCTTACTACAGTTGCTGTGGTGCTGTACTGAGTACCTTACTACAGTTGCTGTGGTGCTGTCCTGAGTACCATACTACTGTTGCTGTGGTGCTGTACTGAGTACCTTACTACTGTTGCTGTGGTGCTGTCCTGAGTACCATACACTGTTTGCTGTGGGCTGTACTGAGTTTCCTTACTACTGTTGCTGTGGTGCTGTACTGAGTACCATACTACTGTTGCTGTGGTGCTGTACTGAGTACCTTACTACTGTTGCTGTGGTGCTGTCCTGAGTACCATACTACTGTTGCTGTGGTGCTGTCCTGAGTACCATACTACTGTTGCTGTGGTGCTGTCCTGAGTACCATACTACTGTTGCTGTGGTGCTGTCCTGAGTACCATACTACTGTTGCTGTGGTGCTGTACTGAGTACCATACTACTGTTGCTGTGGTGCTGTACTGAGTACCTTACTACAGTTGCTGTGGTGCTGTACTGAGTACCTTACTACAGTTGCTGTGGTGCTGTCCTGAGTACCATACTACTTTGCGGGGGTGCTGTACTGAGTACCATACTACAGTTGCTGTGGTGCTGTACTGAGTACCTTACTACAGTTGCTGTGGTGCTGTACTGAGTACCATACTACTGTTGCTGTGGTGCTGTACTGAGTACCATACTACAGTTGCGTGGTGCTGACTGATACCATACTACAGTTGCTGTGGTGCGTAATGAGTACCATCTACAGTTGCTGTGGGCTGTACGAGTACCATACTACAGTTTGCTGTGTGCTGTCGAGTACCATACTACAGTTCTGTGGTCTTACTGAGTACCATACTACAGTTGCTGTGGTGCTGTACTGAGTACCATACTACAGTTGCTGTGGTGCTGTACTGAGTACCATACTACAGTTGCTGTGGTGCTGTACTGAGTACCATACTACAGTTGCTGTGGTGCTGTACTGAGTACCATACTAAGTTGCTGGGGTGCTGTACTGAGAAACCATAACTACGTTGCTGTGGTCTGTACTGAGCACCATACTACAGTTGCGTGGTGCTGACTGAGTACCATACACTTGCGTGGGCTGACTGAGAAACCATACTACAGTTGCGTGGCTGTACTGAGCACCTTACTTCAGAACTAAGATCCCAGGTCACTATCCTTTCCTTGTTTAAATTTCCATTAAATTTGCCCAAAATCCAGCATTTTGAAGGCAAATTTCATTTGGTTTTCTGCAAAGATCACATGGCGAGTTCTGTTTTTTCCCCCGGGAATTATTTTTCCAGCAACATGGCAACAATGACTGGCCACAAACACCCCCCCCCTGGCAACACCCCCCTGCAACACCCCCCCTGGCAACACCCCCCCTGGCAACACCCCCACCCCCCTGGCAACACCCCCCCGGAACAACCCCCCCTGGCAACCCCCCCCCTGGCAACACCCCCCCTGGCAACACCCCCCCTGGCAACACCCCCCCCTGGCAACACCCCCCCTGGCAAACAACCCCCCCTGGCAACACCCCCCCCTGGCAACACCCCCCCTGGCAACACCCCCCCGGGCAACACCCCCCCTGGCAACACCCCCCCCTGGCAACACCCCCCCTGGCAACACCCCCCCCTGGCAACACCCCCCCTGGCAACACCCCCCCCTGGCAACACCCCCCCTGGCACACCCCCCCCTGGCAACACCCCCCCTGGCAACACCCCCCCGGGAAAACAACCCCCCCCTGGCAACCCCCCCCCCTGGCAACACCCCCCCTGGCAACACCCCCCCGGCAACACCCCCCCTGGCAACACCCCCCGGCAACACCCCCCCTGGCAACACCCCCCCTGGCAACACCCCCCTGGCAACACCCCCCCCTGGCAACACCCCCCCTGGCAACACCCCCCCTGGCAACACCCCCCCTGGCAACACCCCCCCTGGCAACACCCCCCCGGCAACACCCCCCCTGGAAAACACCCCCCCCTGGCAAACCCCCCCCTGCACACCCCCCCTGGCAACACCCCCCCTGGCAACACCCCCCTGGCAAAAACCCCCCCGGGCCAACACCCCCCGGCAACCCCCCCCCTGGCAACACCCCCCCTGCAACACCCCCCCCTGGAAACCACCCCCCGGCAACACCCCCCCGGGCAACACCCCCCCAGCAACACCCCCCCTGCAACACCCGCCCGCAACACCCCCCCCTGGCAACACCCCCCCAACCCAACACCCCCCCGGGCCCAACACCCCCCCGGCAACACCCCCCCCCTGGAAAAAACCCCCCCAGGCAACACCCCCCCTGGAAACACCCCCCCTGGCAACCCCCCCCTGGCAACACCCCCCCTGAAAACACCCCCCCCCTGGCAACACCCCCCCCCCTGGCAACACCCCCCTGAACACCCCCCCCTGGCAACACCCCCCCCTGAACACCCCCCCCGGGCCCAAAAAACCCCCCCTGGCAACACCCCCCCCTGGCAAACCCCCCCCTGGCAACACCCCCCCTGGAACACCCCCCTGGCAACACCCCCCCCCTCAACACCCCCCCTGGCAAAAACCCCCCGGGGCAACACCCCCCCCTGGCAACACCCCCCCTGGAAAACACCCCCCCGGGCAAAAACCCCCCCTGGCAACACCCCCCTGGCACACACCCCCCCCCCCCCTGGCAACCCCCCCCTGGCAACACCCCCCCCTGGCAACACCCCCCCTGGCAACACCCCCCCTGCAACACCCCCCCTGGCAACCCCCCCCCCTGGCAACACCCCCCCGGGCAACACCCCCCCTGGCAACACCCCCCCTGGCAACACCCCCGGGCCCACAACACCCCCCTGGCAACCCCCCCCCCCTGGCAACACCCCCCTGGCAACACCCCCCTGGCAACACCCCCCCCTGGCAACACCCCCTGGCAACACCCCCCCCTGGCAACACCCCCCCTGGCAACACCCCCCTGGCAACACCCCCCCTGCAAACACCCCCCCGGCAACACCCCCCCCTGGCAACACCCCCCCTGGCAACACCCCCCCTGGCAACACCCCCCCCTGGCAACAACCCCCCCTGGCAACCCCCCCCCTGGCAACACCCCCCCTGGCAACACCCCCCTGGCAACACCCCCCCTGGCAACACCCCCCCCTGGCAACACCCCCCCTGGCAACACCCCCTGCAACACCCCCCCTGGCAACACCCCCCTGGCAAAAACCCCCCCTGGCAACACCCCCCCTGGCAACACCCCCCCTGGCAACACCCCCCTGGCAACACCCCCCCCTGGCAACACCCCCCCCTGGCACACCCCCCCTGGCAACACCCCCCCCTGGCAACACCCCCCCTGGCAACACCCCCCCTGGCAACACCCCCCCGGGCAACCCCCCCCCTGGCAACACCCCCCCGGCAACAACCCCCCTGCCCCCCCCTGGCAAACACCCCCCCTGGCAACACCCCCCTGGCAACACCCCCCCTGGCAACACCCCCCTGGAAAACACCCCCCCCTGGCAACACCCCCCCTGGCACACCCCCCCTGGCAACACCCCCCCTGCAACCCCCCCGGCAACACCTCCCTGGCAACACCCCCCTGGCAACACCCCCCCCCTGGCAACACACCCCCCCCCACTCTTCATAGATCTAAACTTACTCCCATTAAAGTACATCCACACTTTACTACTCTGCAATCTACATCTACAGGGCCTTAAAACTCCAATATTAACCTTGACCTAAAACGCTTTCTTGATAGTTTTTGACAGAACCTACAGGCATAACACCAGACACAAACATCTCTACGACATTCCCCGTGTCCGACTAAACCTTTACAAAAATTTAATGTATGTCAAAGGCCCTAAAATCTGGAATACCCTACCTGAGAACTCTAGAACTGCAGACACATTCATCACCTTCAAAACTACCATTAGAAAACATCTTATCTCCCTGATACACCCCATCAACTAACTACACGAATACCACCTGGTGGTTCACACTTACACTCACTCATTTGACCATAAACAGAAATATTAATCTCAATCTTAAAATAATGAATCCTATGATACTCCAATACTGAAACTATGTACTGTGCCAAAACAAAAGCATTCACATTGCTAAACTCACAAACTAGTATTTAGTCACTTAGCCATAATACCAGGAGATGCAACATTCCTCGATGAAAAGCAGCGGTGCTACGAGTACGCTGAGAAACAACACAATAAGTGTCAGGGGCCCAAGGCTGTTCAACTGCCTCCCAGCATACATAATTGGGATAACCAATAGACCCCTGGCTGTCTTCAAAAAGGCATTGGACAGGCACCTAAAGTCAGCACCTGACCAACCAGGCTGTGGTTCGTACGTCAATTTGCATGTAGCCAGCAGTAACAGCCTGGTTGATCAGTCCCTGATCTACCATTAGGCCTGGTCTCAGACCGGGCCGCGGGGGTGTTGACCCCCGAAAACCTCTCCAGAAAATATGCTCGGCACTATGCTCACCCTAGAGGTCCACAACCTCTGTACCCGAGAACATACACCATGTGTCTGTGTGAGTGTTTGTACTCACCTATTTGTGGTTGCAGGGGTCGATTCACAGCTCCTGGCCCCGCCTCTTCCCCAGCTGCTACTAAGTCTACTCTCTCCCTTGTCCGTGAGCTTTATTGTATCTTATTTGTGTGTGTGTGAGTGTGTGTGTGTGTGTATGTGTGTGTGTGGATGTGTGTGTGTGTGTGTGTGTGTGTGTGTGTGTGGTGTGTGTGTGTGTGTGTGTGTGTGTGGTGTGTGTGTGTGTGTGTGTGTGTGCGTGTGTGTGTGCGTGTGTGTGTGGTGTGTGTGTGTGTGTGTGGTGTGTGTGTGGTGTGTGTGTGTGTGTGTGTGTGTGTGTGTGGTGTGTGTGTGTGTGTGTGTGTGTGTGTGTGTGTGTGTGTGTGTGTTGTGTATGTGTGTGTGGTGGATGTGTGTGTTGTGTATGTGTACTCACCTATTTGTACTCACCTATTTGTGGTTGCAGGGTCGAGTCTTAGCTCCTGGCCCCGCCTCTTCACACCGGTTGCTACTGGGCCCTCCTCTCCCCGCTCCATGAGCTTTATCAAACCTCGTCTTAAAACTGTGTATGGTTCCTGCCTCCACTACGTCATTTTCTAGGCTATTCCACTGCCTTACAACTCTATGACTGAAGAAATACTTCCTAATATCTCTCTGACTCATTTGTGTGCCTTCAACTTCCAATTGTGGCCTCTTGTTCTGTGTCCCCTCCCTGGAACATCCTGTCTTTGTCCACCTTGTCTATTCCACGCAGTATTTTATATGTCGTTATCATGTCTCCCCTGACCCTCCTGTCCTCCAGTGTCGTCAGGCCGATTTCCCTTAATCTTTCTTCATAGGACATTCCCCTTAGCTCGGAACTAACCTTGTCGCAAACCTTTGTACTTTCTCTAGTTCTTGACGTGCTTTATCAAGTGCGGGTTCCAAACAGGTGCTGCATACTCCAGTAATGGGCCTGACATACACGGTGTACAGTGTCTTGAATGATTCCTTTACTAAGGTATCGGAATGCTGTTCTCAGGTTTGCCAGGCGCCCATATGCTGCAGCAGTTATCTGGTTGATGTGTGCTTCCGGAGACATGCTCGTGTTATACTCACCCCAAGATCTTTCTCCTTGAGTGAGGTTTGCAGTCTTTGGCCACCTAGCCTATACTCTGTCTGTCTGTGGTCTTCTGTGCCCTTCCCCTATCTTCATGACTTTGCATTTGGCAGGATTAAATTCGAGAAGCCATTTGCTGGACCAGGTGTCCAGTCTGTCCAGGTCTCTTTGAAGTCCTGCCTGGTCCTCATCAGATTTAATTCTCCTCATTAACTTCACATCATCTGCAAACAGGGACACTTCTGAGTCTAACCCTTCCGTCATGTCGTTCACATATACCAAAAATAGCACTGGTCCTAGGACCGACCCCTGTGGGACCCCGCTCGTCACAGGTGCCCACTGTGATACATCATTACGTACCATGACTCGTTGTTGCCTCCCTGTCAGGTATTCTCTGATCCATTGCAGTGCCCTTCCTGTTATATGTGCCTGATGCTCTAGCTTCTGCACTAATCTCTTGTGAGGAACTGTGTCAAAGGCCTTCTTGCAGTCCAAGAAGATGCAATCAACCCACCCCTCTCTCTCTTGTCTTACTTCTGTTATTTTATCATAAAACTCCAGAAGTTTGTGACACAGGATTTGCCTTCCGTGAATCCGTGCTGGTTGGCATTTATACTCCTGTTCCGTTCCAGGTGCTCCACCACTCTCCTCCTGATAATCTTCTCCATAATTTTGCATACTATACACGTCAATGACACAGGTCTATAGTTTAGTGCCTCTTTTCTGTCTCCTTTTTTAAAAATGGGAACTACATTTGCCGTTTTCCCATACCTCAGGTAGTTGCCCAGTTTCCAGGGATGTGTTGAAGATTGTGGTAAGTGGCATGCACAACATATCTGCTCCCTCTCTAAGGACCCATGGAGAGATGTTGTCCGGTCCCATTGCCTTTGAGGTATCGATGTCCCTTAGCAGTTTCTTCACCTCCTCCTCATCTGTATGTATGTCGTCCAACACTTGTTGGTGTATTCCTTGCTGGTGTCCCCATCTGGTATGTTCCCCCAGAGTCCTGTGTATGGTGTGTGTGTGTGTGTGTGTGGTGTGTGTGTGTGTGTGTGTGTGTATGTGTGTGTGTGTGTGTATGTGTGTGTATATGCGTGTGTGTATATGCGTGTGTGTGTGTCTGTGTGTATGTGTGAGGGAGAGCGAGAGAGAGAGAGAGAGAGAGAGAGAGAGAGAAGGTAATATAGATTGTCGTCCTTGATGTCTGGAAGTCTGGGTCAAGAGGCGTCTCCACCACCGCTGCCTCTTCCACCTCTTCATCACTCTCCACCTCTTCTTCATCACCCTCCACCTCTTCATCACCCTCCCCCTCTTCTTCATCACCCTCCACCTCTTCATCACCCTCCTCATCATCAATACCCTCCTCATCATCACCCTCCTCATCACCCTCCTCTTCATTACCCTCCTCATCACCCTCCTCCTCATCACCCTCCTCATTCATCATCACCCTCCTCATCATCATCACCCTCCTCCTCATCATCACCCTCATCATTACCCTCATCATCATTACCCTCATCATCATTACCCTCCTCATCATCACCCTCCTCATTATCACCCTCATCATCACCCTCATCATCAGGCTCCTCATTATCATCACCCTCCTCATCATCAGCCTCCTCCTCATCACCCTCCTCATCATTACCCTCCTCATCATCATTACCCTCATCATCATTACCCTCCTCATTATCACCCTCATCATCATCACCCTCATCATCAGGCTCCTCATCATCATCACCCTCCTCATCATCAGTCTCCTCATCACCCTCCTCATCATCATTATCCTCCTCATCATTACCCTCCTCATCATCAGCCTCCTTCTCATCACCCTCCTCATAATCACCCTCATCATCACCCTCCTCATCATGACCCTCTTCATCATCAGCCTCCTCATCATCATCAGCCTCCTCATCATCAGCCTCCTCCTCATCAGCCTCCTCCTCATCAGCCTCCTCCTCATCAGCCCCCTCATCATCATCAACCTCCTCATTATCATCAGCCTCCTATTATCATCACCCTCCTCATCATCAGCCTCCTCCTCCTCATCACCCTCATCATCATTATCCTCATCATCACCCTCCTCCTCATCAGCCTCATCATTACCCTCCTCATTATCACCCTCCTCATAATCGCCCTCCTCATCATCACCCTCCTCATCATCACCCTCCTCATCATCATCACCTTCCTCATCATCAGCCTCCTCCTCATCATCAGCCTCCTCATCATCAGCCTCATCATCATCAGCCTCATCATCAGCCTCCTCATCATCAGCCTCCTCATCATCACCCTCCTCATCATCAGCCTCCTCATCATCCTCCTCATCATCAGCCTTCTCATCATCAGCCTCCTCCTCATCATCAGCCTCCTCCTCATCATCAGCCTCCTCATCATCATAAACCTTTCCTCATCATCAGCCTCCTCATCATCAGCCTCCCTCCCACCCATCAACCTCCTCATCATCAACCTTCTCCTCATCAGCCTCTTCATCATAAAGCCTCCTCATCATCAGCCTTCTCCTCATCATCAGCCTCCTCCTCATCATAAGCCTTCTCCTCATCCTCCTCCTCCTCATCATCAACCTCTCCTCATCAGCCTCTTCATCATCAGCCTCCTCCTCATCATCAGCCTCCTCCTCATCATCAGCCTCCTCATCATCATCAGCCTCCTCATCATCAGCCTCCTCATCATCAGCCTCCTCCTCATCATCAGCCTCCTCATCATCATCAGCCTCCTCATCATCAGCCTCCTCCTCCTCATCAGCCTCCTCATCATCATCAGCCTCCTCATCATCAGCCTCCTCCTCATCATCCTCCTCATCATCAGCCTTCTCATCATCAGCCTCCTCCTCATCATCAGCCTCCTCCTCATCATCCTCCTCCTCATCATCAACCTCCTCCTCATCATCAGCCTCCTCATCATCAGCCTCCTCATCATCAGCCTTCTCCTCATCATCTCATCATCAGCTTCCTCCTCATCATCAGCCTCCTCCTCATCATCAGCCTCCTCCTCATCATCAGCCTCCTCTTCATCAGCTTCCTCCTCATCATCAGCCTCCTCCTCATCATCAGCCTCCTCTCATCATCACCTCCTCTTCATCAGCCTCCTCCTCATCATCAGCCTCCTCATCATCAGCCTCCTCCTCATCATCAGCCTCCTCATCATCAGCCTCATCATCAGCCTCCTCCTTATCATCAGCCTCCTCATCATCAGCCTCATCATCAGCCTCCTCCTCATCATCAGCCTCATCATCAGCCTCCTCCTCATCATCAGCCTCATCATCAGCTTCCTCCTCATCATCAGCCTCCTCTTCATCATCAGCCTCCTCCTCATCATCCTCCTCCTCATCATCAGCCTTCTCCTCATTATCAGCCTCCTCATCATCAGCCTCCTCATCAGCCTTCTCCTCATCATCAGCCTCCTCATCATCAGCCTCCTCATCATCAGCCTCCTCATCATCAGCCTTCTCCTCATCATCAGCTTCCTCTCTCATCATAGCCTCCTCCTCATCATCAGCCTCCTCCTCATCATCAGCCTCCTCCTCATCATCAGCTTCCTCCTCATCATCAGCCTTCTCCTCATCATCAGCTTCCTCCTCATCATCAGCCTCCTCCTCATCATCAGCCTCCTCCTCATCATCAGCCTCCTCCTCATCATCAGCTTCCTCCTCATCATCAGCTTCCTCCTCATCATCAGCCTCCTCCTCATCATCAGCCTCCTCCTCATCATCAGCCTCCTCCTCATCATCAGCTTCCTCCTCATCATCAGCTTCCTCCTCATCATCAGCCTCCTCATCATCAGCCTCCTCCTCATCATCAGCCTCCTCATCATCAGCCTCCTCATCATCAGCCTTCTCCTCATCATCAGCTTCCTCCTCATCATCAGCCTCCTCCTCATCATCAGCCTCCTCCTCATCATCAGCCTCCTCCTCATCATCAGCTTCCTCCTCATCATCAGCTTCCTCCTCATCATCAGCTTCCTCCTCATCATCAGCCTCCTCCTCATCATCAGCCTCCTCCTCATCATCCTCCTGCTCCTTCCACTGAGCTTGTTCCACCATATAAGAGGTAAGAGGGATAGTGACAGCTCGATCCTCCAGGCCAACACTTACCTTCATCTTCTCGCTTCGGAATTTTCTCTCATTTGTGGAGAAATCCCAAGTTATATCCATTTATCTCTCTCTCTCACTTATTTACACAAGGTGTTTGCAAGGTTCCTATCTAAATTTACAAGCTAATAGCTGTTACCTACATTACTTCATTTGAAAGCCTTTTTAGTTTTATGAAACATGCAAATAGGGAACAGGATGAAGTTGGAGCCAACTGTGGGCCAGTGATTTCATTTGGTCAACTGACTTAATTTCATCGATGCCATTATGCTGTAAGAACATGTTCCAGACTCGAGTCATTCTAGGAATGAATGCTCTCAGATGAAGGGATTCTTTTGAGAAGGGTACAGCCAGAGTGTAGCTGCTGTTTACTGCCCGTCTTGTTTTGTATAAACTGTCTTTTCACAGTCCGTGAAGTGAAACTAAATATGGTACCTTAACAACATTAGTCTTGTACATAACAGAAAGGACAACCACATCCCTCCGGTGAAGGCTCTTGAAATGATAGTTCTACCCACGCCGGGTCCAGGTGAGAGATGAGTCGTCTTGCTCTGTTATCTATGCTGTCAAGAAGTTGTAGATGAGATGGGGGGGGGGCAGTCCAAGAAGGTGGAGCATAATCAAGATGTTAGAATGCTTGTCCCTCATACAGATTCTTGCAGCCTCTACTGTCTATACAATGTACCCGTTAGTGCTGTTTTCTTCCTGGCCGCCATGCTTGCAAGATTTACAACATGGTTCTTCATAGTTTAGAGTCAAACTTCACCCCAAGGATATCAATTTCATGCTCCACCATTACCATCATAGTGCTTAGACACTATCATCATTTGTGTTTTCTCAGGAACAAATATTACCTGACATTGTTTACCCCAGGCTGATATAGCTATAAGCTGGAGAACAGATGTAACTTAGAGCAGGTGGCATTTCCTCTCTTGGATAAGTAAATGTCATAGTACAGTCGTCTGCATATGCATAGGATTCTGAGATGAGTTGAAGAAGGTCGGTGATGTAGATATTCGATGAAAATGGCTAAATTACATTTCTCTGTGAAACAGTTGCATCGATTGTCTTGTTGACTTTGTCCCGTTGAGAACTACGCTTAAAGATCTACCTTGAAGGCAATCACTAAGGAGGTGTAGTGCAGGGCCGGCGACTAATAGCGCTTGCAGTTTTGCCAAGAGTCCCTGGTGCTATACTTGGTCGAAAATGACAGCAGTGTTCACTGCTATTACACAGCAGACTTTGGATTCATCCAGTGACAGATGCCACATAGTGGAGAGGTTTAACAGCAGACTAGCAGATGAGTAATCTTTTCTGAAGCCATATTGACCGTCACAAAGCAGTGAGTGGTAGTCGAAAAACTCTATCAGTTGCCGTGAGATTATTGTCTCAAGAATCTTGCCAGTGATTGACAGGAGTAACACTGCTCTGTAGTTGCTAATTTCTGCTCTGCTCTTCTTGTGAACAGGGACTGCATTTGCCTCTTTCCACAGAGAAGGTCATTTACACTGTACTAGGCAGTGCTGATAGATACGAGTTAGAGGTGCTGCTAGCTGGTGTGCACATTTACTCGGTAATCTTGGGTTCACCTTATCTGTGCCTTTTTTGTGGTCCAGGAATTTAAGGAGATACACTATATCCTGTCAACTCTGACAGAGTTCTGGCGGCTAGCAAAGGTTTCCTTACTGGATCAGAAACCTTGCATCTTGGGAGCAAAGTGTTCAGTAAAGAGACTGCTAGCAGAAACGAGACAGTACCATCCTGTCCATTTAGAGGTGGAATAATTTCGTCAGATGAATAAACTTGTCGGCCCTTGGCAAAAGACCACCAGGTTTTGGAGCCCACTCTACTTGATGCCAGTTTTCTTTTTTGTGTCAGCCTCCAATCGCCAGATGGCCTACTTTTGGACTTCTTCCATTTGCCGACAGGATTGCCTGTGCAGGTTCCTGTTTTAGATAGCAGGATGCCTCTTATACCTTCTCCAAGCCTTGTACTTAGCAATAGCAGCCTCTCGACAACGAAAGCCGAACCGAGGCAGATTTGTAGCCTTCATTACATGTTGCCGGTGAGGGTAAGCTAAGTGAAGGCATTCACTTGATTATCAACGTCACCTTGGAGAAGAGCATTCACTCGGAGGCGGTAAGCTCACAGCAAAGGGTTAGTCAGTTTCCTTTTTCCCACAGCCAGATTATGCGTAGTGATTCTTCACCTCGTTCTGTTGGAATCTTCAGTGTCGTAAAGACACTGAAGATTCAGATGATCCAACATAGCCGAAAAGTTTACAAGTAACTACGCCTTCAAATAGATCACTCACTGCTGGGTCGAGGGAGGAGCCAGAAGTGTGAGTAGGGAAATCAACATAGTTTCTCATGTCAAACACTGCAAGAAGTTCATCAAAATTTCACTGTATAAGATGTTGGTTAAGGTCACCAACAATTATAATAAGTTGACATTTATGTTGAAGCAGGAGGTAGTTCACATTTTTCATCAGAATATTGATGGGGTCTGCATGTTGCCACTGAGGTCTGTACAGTGCACATGCTAGTATACAGGTACTACTGTTTATACATAGCATAAAGAACAGTATTTCTAGGTGAGTGCGGACGGCAATGGGTTGGACATGTACATTGTTAGAGAAGCACACAGCAACACCTCCTCTCCTCGCCCTTGCCTGTCTCTTCTCATTCATGAGGTGTAGCCAGCAATTTTTGCAAAATTTTTCGGAGTCCTGTCGTCCGTCTGTCCCTGTCTGTGTCTCTCTCTGTAAACATATGTGGGTAGACATACTGTCGACATCTCTCAAACTTCCATCATCAGCTGCTTGGCTGAGTCGTCGTTACCACCCCCCTGGTGTCACCTACCCTGGTGTCACCCCATGGTGCCACTCCCAGGTGTCACCCCATGGTGTCCCTGGTGTCACCCCATTGTGCCACTCCCTGATGTCACCCCATGGTGCTACTCCCTGGTGTCACCCCATGGTGCCACTCCCAGGTGTCACCCCATGGTGTCCCTGGTGTCACCCCATTATGCCACTCCCTGATGTCACCCCATGGTGCTACTCCCTGGTGTCACCCCATGGTGCCACTCCCAGGTGTCACCCCATGGTGCCACTCCCTGGTGTCACCCCATGGTGCCACTCCCTGGTGTCACCCCATGGTACCACTCCCTGGTGTCACCCCATGGTGCTACTTCCTGGCGGCACCCCATGGTGCAACTCCCTGGTGTCACCCTATGGCACCACCCCCTGGTGTCACCCCATGGTGCCACTCCCAGGTGTCACCCCATGGTGTCCCTGGTGTCACCCCATTGTGCCACTCCCTGATGTCACCCCATGGTACCACTCCCTGGTGTCACCCCATGGTGCCACTCCCTGGTGTCACCCCATGGTACCACTCCCTGGTGTCACCCCATGGTGCCACTCCCTGGTGTCACCCCATGGTACCACCCCCTGGTGTCACCCCATGGTGCCACCCCTTAGTGTCACCACATGGTGCCACCCCATGGTACCACCCCCTGGTGTCACTCCATGGTGCCATCCCCTGGTGTCACC
The DNA here is from genome assembly GCF_026875155.1 of Cherax quadricarinatus. NCBI lineage: Eukaryota > Metazoa > Arthropoda > Malacostraca > Decapoda > Parastacidae > Cherax > Cherax quadricarinatus. The sequence continues at coordinate 94,699,176 of NC_069404.1, read as the reverse complement.
CCATGGTACCACCCCTTGTGTCACCCCATGGTACCACCCCCTGGTGTCACCCCCTGGTGCCACTCCCTGGTGTCACCCCATGGTGCCACTCCCTGGTGTCACCCCATGGTGCTACTTCCTGGCGGCACCCCATGGTGCCACTCCCTGGTGTCACCCTATGGCACCACCCCCTGGTGTCACCCAATGGTACCACTCACTGGTGTCACCTACCCTGGTGTCACCCCTTGGTGTCACCCCATGGTGCCACTCCCAGGTGTCACCCCATGGTACCACTCCCTGGTGTCACCCCATGGTGCTACTCCCTGGTGTCACCCCATGGTGCCACTTCCTGATGTCACCCTATGGTACCACTCCCTGGTGTCACCTACCTTGGTGTCACCCCTTGGTGTCACCCCATGGTGCCACTCCCAGGTGTCACCCCATGGTGCCACTCCCTGGTGTCACCCCATGGTGCCACTCCCTGGTGTCACCCCATGGTGCTACTCCCTGGTGGCACCCCATGGTGCCACTCCCTTGTTGTCCACTTATGGTACCACCCCCTGGTTGTCACCAATGGTACGGATCCCTGTCGTCACCTTACCCTGTGTCACCCCTGGTGTCACCCATGGTGCCACTCCCAGGTGTACCATGGTGCCACTGGTGTCACCCCATGGTGCTACTCCCTGTGTCCACCCATGTGCCTCTCCTGATGTCACCTATGGTACCACCCCCTGGTGTCACCCAATGGTACCCTCCCTGGTGTCACCTACCCTGGTGTCACCCTTGGTGTCACCCCATGGTGCCACTCCCAGGTGTCACCCCATGGTGTCACTCCCTGGTGTCACCCCATGGTGCCACTCCCTGATGTCACCCTATGGTACCACCCCTGGTGTCACCCAATGGTCCACCCCCTAGTGTCACCCCATGGTGACCACCCCTGGTGTCCCCTCCATGGTACCACCCCCTGGTGTCACCCCATGGTGCCACCCCCTGGTGTCACCCCCTGGTGTCACCCCATGGTACCACCCCTGGTATCACCCCATGGTACCACCCCCTGGTGTCACCCAGTGGTACCACTCCCTGGTGTCACCTACCCTGGTACACCCCTTGGTGTCACCCCATGGTGCCACTCCCAGGTGTCACCCCATGGTGCCACTCCCTGGTGTCACCCCATGGTGCCACTCCCTGATGTCACCCCATGGTACCACCCCCTGGTGTCGCCCCATGGTGCCACCCCCTGGTGTCACCCCATGGTACCACCCCCTGGTGTCACCCCATGGTACCACCCCCCTGGTGTCACCCAATGGTCCACCCCCTAGTGTCACCCCATGGTCCACCCCTGGTGTCACCCCATGGTACACCCCTGGTGTCACCCCATGGTACCACCCCCCTGGTGTCACCCAATGGTACCACCCCCTAGTGTCACCCCATGGTACCACCCCCTGGTGTCACCCCATGGTACCACCCCCTGGTGTCACCCCATGGTACCACCCCCTGGTGTCACCCCATGGTGCCACTGCATGGTGTCACCCCATGGTGCTACTCCCTGGCGGCACCCCATGGTGCCACTCCCTGGTGTCACCCTATGGTACCACCCCTGATGTCACCCAATGGTACCACCCCCTAGTGTCACCCCATGGTACCACCCCCTGGTGTCACCCCATGGTACCACCCCCTGGTGTCACCCCATGGTACCACCCCCTGGTGTCACCCCATGGTGCCACTCCCTGGTGTCACCCCATGGTGCTACTCCCTGACGGCACCCCATGGTGCCACTCCCTGGTGTCACCCTATGGTACCACCCCCTGGTGTCACCCAATGGTACCACTCCCTGGTGTCACCTACCCTGGTGTCACCCCTTGGTGTCACCCCATGGTGCCACTCCCTGGTGTCACCCCATGGTGCCACTCCCTGGTGTCACCCCATGGTGCTACTCCCTGGTGTCACCCCATGGTGCCACTCCCTGATGTCACCCTATGGTACCACTCCCTGGTGTCACCTACCCTGGTGTCACCCCATGGTGCCACTCCCAGGTGTCACCCCATGGTCCCACTCCCTGGTGTCACCCCATGGTGCCACTCCCTGGTGTCACCCCATGGTGCTACTCCCTGGTGGCACCCAATGGTACCACTCCCTGGTGTCACCTACCCTGGTGTCACCCCTTGGTGTCACCCTATGGTGCCACTCCCAGGTGTCACCCCATGGTGCCACTCCCTGGTGTCACCCCATGGTGCTACTCCCTGGTGTCACCCCATGGTGCCACTCCCTGATGTCACCCTATGGTACCACCCCCTGGTGTCACCCAATGGTACCACTCCCTGGTGTCACCTACCCTGGTGTCACCCCTTGGTGTCACCCCATGGTGCCACTCCCAGGTGTCACCCCATGGTGCCACTCCCTGGTGTCACCCCATGGTGCTACTCCCTGGTGTCACTCCATGGTGCCACTCCCTGATGTCACCCTATGGTACGACCCCCTGGTGTCACCCAATGGTACCACCCCCTAGTGTCACCCCATGGTACCACCCCCTGGTGTCACCCCATGGTACCACCCCCTGGTGTCACCCCATGGTGCCACCCCATGGTACCACCCCTGGTATCACCCCATGGTACCACCCCCTTGTGTCACCTTATGGTACCACCCCCTGGTGTCACCCAATGGTACCACTCCCTGGTGTCACCTACCCTGGTGTCACCCCTTGGTGTCACCCCATGGTGCCACTCCCAGGTGTCACCCCATGGTGCCACTCCCTGGTGTCACCCCATGGTGCCACTTCCTGATGTCACCCCATGGTACCACCCCCTGGTGTCGCCCCATGGTGCCACCCCCTGGTGTCACCCCATGGTACCACCCCCTGGTGTCATCCTATGGTACCACCCCCTGGTGTCACCCCCTCCTGGTGCCCACCACCACCTCCAGCAGGAGCAGCAAAAGGTGGATGACCTTCATTATAGAACATTATGGCCCCTACCACCTGCCATTCTGTTGACATTATCACCTGATATACTGCCCCCGCCCCTTCCCCCTCACCCCTTCCCCTCACCCCTTCCTCTCACCCCTTCCCCTCACCCCTTCATCTCTTCCTCCTTTTTTTTTTTTTACTTCCCGTCTCTCCTCCCCTCCCTCGACATTCTCTCAAAACTCTCCTGGTCGGCGATGTTATCGTAAGGTCGGAGAAGACTGTGTCTGGCGGCAGCAATTAGCACAGGAGGAGGAGCTAGAACCTAACATATGTGTGACACGTACTGAGAATAACTCACTGGCTTGCTAGTTTTAGAACTGGCTTGCCAAGGGTTTGAATTACACAGCAGTGCCGAGTGTGTGGAAGTGTTCGTCAGTGACTTACTGAATTCAGTCAGTGACTGAGGTGACAGAAGACACCTCACAGGATATAATTTTCCTGACTCAAGGTGAAAGTAATACTTTAGAATAGAGTAGATGAGAGTACATTATTAATAGAGTAGATGTGAGTACATTATTAATAGAGTAGATGAGAGTACATTATTAATAGAGTAGATGTGAGTACATTATTAAAATAGTACATTTGAGGATGAGAGTACATTATTAATAGGTGTAAGACCTTACTATTACATCCTACATGAGGAAAGTATTAACTACTGAGTTAGTAGCCAGACGCTGGTGTACACTTCCACACACTCGGAGTCACTGACGTACACTTCCACACACTCGGAGTCACTGACGTACACTTCCACACACTCGGAGTCACTGACGTACACTTCCACACACGGAGTACTGGTACACTTCACCTAGTCACGACGACACTTCCACCCTCGGGTCATTGACTTAACTGCAAATATATGAGATGTAAATGGAGTCATAGTATTCACACAGTGTATGTAGGGGCAGGATGTTAGGATATGGGATAGGGGATGATGCAGGAGGAGGTAGGTAAGGATTCATAAATGTGAGGTCACTGGTGACTACACCTTCACCTCTCATTACTCCACCCACCACACTACTCACCCTCTCACTACTTTAACTAAGCATAAATAAATGGAGAAATGAGTAAATAACGGGGACAGTGAATATTACTATTCTACTCAAACACAGTTTATTATTAAGTCCTTGTACAATAATATATTTGGGAAGAGGAGTACATCATTGGGGTTTAGATAAATGGGATGGTACATATAAATAGTGAGACAGGGAACACAATCAACTAGACGAAACAGAATATAACTTACAATATGATTCAGAGGACAGTTCACCACAGGAACTAAGTCACAGGTCACAAGACCTACACAGCACGAGTACTGCTCGAAGCCAGTACTCTGCCCAATGTCTCCAACAGTCTCCTCCAGAGACTTCAGCAGCCTTCGCCCGAGCCCTGCACCCCAGCAGCAGCTCCGCTCGAAGTCTCTGCTCAGAGCTCCGCACCCAGGCCAGAGCTCCGCACGAATCTCCTCTGCTCAGCTGTTCCTTGGGCTTATATGGTGGTCCAAGCACCCTCCACAACCACGTGTACGACCTGACGCCTGGATTTGACGCCAGTGACGAACAAAGGACGTCAGACGTGGGCGTGGCTGACAGACGTTTGCCAATGCAAGGTGTGACCATATAATTGGTTAAATTAGGTCTCCCCAGAGACCTCACAAGCCCAGCTGGACTACATCACATCCCCCTTTCTCCCCCAATTTAAAATATCTGAGAACTAGGACAATTTGTCCTAAGTTATTAGACTATTTTAATCCTAACCCCTTAATTCTATTACAATACTAAGACAAAATTATGCATAATACAAAATTATTCAACTACATATATTTCCCTCAACCTTCTCATCTACCACAAGGCAGCATAATCAACACCTCGCAGTTGGCCAGCATAATAGTTGCTCTCTGGTGCAAAGCCTCCTTACCTGTTATTACAACCTAGGATTTCAAATGGCCTGTTATCCCAGGTGTAATGGGAGCAAATAAACACAGTAGAAAAAGTTTAGACTTATATTATCCTTCACCAATTATAACAGCAATATGTACACTATGTACAGTGATAAATATAGTGCACTACCACGGTAAGCAAGGCAGAAATAGAAGCCACCACAATGCAGCACGTGCTTACACCACTCTAGAATGGGAATACAAGGGCAGACAGGAGAGCGGTATCCACATAACCTCTGCGATTGTCAATCCCACCTTCTTATTGGCTAGAACCTGGTCACTAGTTGAACGATGGAGCCCATCATCAACTCTTAGCAACCTGGTTCTGCTGGTTGGGGAGATAGTCCTTAACATGAGGGTGTGTCCATGCGCCGAATAAAGGTTACGTACTCTTTGCATGCCACACCTGTCATTTCTCCTTAAACCTAAATATCGGGCTCCAGTGCCTTCCCTACTTCTACTAGAAATGCACTAGCCAATGCTAGTCACCCTCGCACGTTATCCATTGGGCCTAACCTCTCTAGGCTTCTTTGGCGTGGAAAACTGCTCCAACGGGTTGCATTCTTTCAAGTAACTGCAACTGGACCACTTCACGACCACCAAGGTCGCATTTTCAGCACACTTCACATGCACACTACAACATCTGAAAATCGAGACAGGGCAGGCATCGCAGCAAAGACCCTCCATTATCCTATGCCACTACTAGGATTCACTGGCCTCATAAAACAAGGCGGCCATAATCACTGGACCGTTTTCAAGGTCACCTTTTTTCAAACAGGTAACACTAACACTTCTGGCAAGTCAAAGTAGGCTGGGAACATCTCACACTCTTAATAGTCTCTCATGGCTGGCAGGGCATCCCGGCATACCGGTCGTACAGGTCGACCAGCAAGGCAGGATACACCTCCATACCGTCCTTGATAACAGGCTGGTCCCAGCAGCTGGAGTCCATCTCCGCGGCTCACGTCCTTCCACATCTCCGAGGATGGCAACTCCTTCATAGTAGATTCTCCTGTCCTGGCACACCAGCCAGAATCCCTCACACACCACTGCAGCATCACCGCCATCTCCTCCTCTTGAGCTAGGCAGCATCGCAGCATCACAGCACGGCTAATGCATCACAGCACGGTCCCAACATCTCAGCATCCCGGAACGGTCCCAGCATAGCAGACAGCATCACAGCACGGCCACAGCATAGCAGACAGCATCACAGCGCGGCCACAGCATAGCAGACAGCATCACAGCACGGCCACAGCATAGCAGACAGCATCACAGCACGGCCACAGCATAGCAGACAGCATCACAGCACGGCCACAGCATAGACAGCATCGCAGCACGGCCACAGCATCGCAGCACGGCCACAGCATAGCAGACAGCATCACAGCAGCCGACATCAGCAGTAGCAGGCTATGGTCAGTTGCTCGAGGTGAGGTGAGGTCACTTCAGGTCATCAACAGCAGGTGCGGTCACCCATCCCTGGCAACTGCTGGTAACTGGCGGTCCGTGGGTGATGGTCACAGGCTGGGTGACGCAGACAGACACCCACTACACTGGATGACAGACCAGGGCAGCAATACATCTACTGGGGCACATCAGCTGGGTGACTGGGCATATCAGCTGGGTGACTGGGCATATCAGCTGGGTGACTGGGCACATCAGCTGGGTGACTTGGCACATCAGGTGGACAGCAATCATAGGCAACTCTTCAGTGGGTGACAGTTGTGGGCTAGTCTTCCAAGGTGGGCTGGGTGACTTCTCATTCCTCTGTAAATATTCAATTTCGGCCAGTAATTGCTTCCCTCAAAAGTCTCACCCAAATACTGATATTCTCCACCATTTATCTCAAACCAACAACCAACTCCACCAAATATAATAATACAACCAAGCAATTATTCAGACCCACCGTCTAAAAAAAAGGTCAGTTAAGGTCACGAGGATTATAATATCATACAGATATTTACTTTCGCTTACACACACAAGAAAAAAAATGGTAGCATAAGTATAACCGAGCAGTCAAAAATAAGGCACATAGGACTGGTTCCTACTATAAAAATAATAAGAGCCACCACCGATTAGACACCATGTCATGTAGGGGGGGGGTAATGATTAGGGGAATATGGAGGTAAGAGGAGGGAGTCAGTAGGTAGGGGACAGGCGAGGCAGTAGGAGGGATGAGGGCGGAGGTAGGTAGGTAATGTGAGGTCACTGGTGACTACATCTTCCACCTTCCATTACTCTACCCGCCACACTACACTACTCACTCTCTCACTACTTTAACTAAACATAATAAAATATAAGAAATAGGAATAGCAAATAACGGGGACAGTGAATATTACTATTCTACTCAAACACAGTTTATTAAGTCCTTGTATAATAATATATTTGGGAACAGGAGAACATTATTGTGGTTTAGATAAACGGGGTGGTACATATAAGCAGTGAGACAGGGAACACAAGCAACTTGACCAAAATGAATATAACTTACAATATAGTTCAGAGGACAGTTCACTACAGGAACTAAGCCACAGGTCCCAAGACCTACACAACACGAGTACTGCTCCAAGCCAGCACTCTGCCGAATGTCTCCAACAATCTCTCCTCCCGAGACTCTCCAGCTCAGCTCTGCTCACAGGCCAGAGCTCTGCCCGAATCTCCTCTGCTCAGCTGTTCCTTGGGCTTATATGGTGGTCCAAGCACACCCCACAACCACGTGTACGACCTGACGCCTGGATTTGACTCCAGTGACGGACAAAGGACTTCAGACGTGGGCGTGGCTGACAGACGTTTGCCAAGGCAAGGTGTGACCATATAATTGGTTAAATTAGGTCTCCCCAGAGACCTCACAAGCCCAGCTGGACTACATCACACACTTGGAGTCACTGACGTACACTTCCACACACTTGGAGTCACTGACGTACACTTCCACACACTCGGAGTCACTGACGTACACTTCCACACACTCGGAGTCACTGACGTACACTTCCACACACTCGGAGTCACTGACGTACACTTCCACAAACTCGGAGTCACTGACGTACACTTCCACACACTCGGAGTCACTGACGTACACTTCCACACACTCGGAGTCACTGACGTACACTTCCACACACTCGGAGTCACTGACGTACACTTCCACACACTCGGAGTCACTGACGTACACTTCCACACACTGGACAGAGTCACTGAGGTTTACGGTGCTGTGTAACAAGAAGGAAGCTACAGGTTACGGAGGACCTGCAGGAACATCAGCACTGAGGTAACGTGTTTAGGGAAGACAAGTCTTGACTTGAGTAACGTAGGTAGCGTAAGAGTGGGGAGAGACGGAGGGGGGTGGGGGAGGAGGTAGCAGACAACCTATCACAAATGTTCCAGCTGGCAGACCAGACCACCTGGCAGACCAGACCACCTGGCAGACCAGACCACCTGGTAATGTTTGTATTTTATTCCAAAAACTTGACGAATTATCCGGTTTTTCATCAGCGGAGCATCAAGATATTACTGCATAGAGTGAACCTTGGATTAATGCAGTCATCTGGCACTGATATAGCTGAGTCTGGATTCAGTGTTGGTACTGATGATCACAATCAAGGTGTGACCCTCAAGGGAGGTTCCTTGATGCTGGTGAGGGGCTCTTGATCTGGGGAATTGGATCTGTGCTCCAATTCCCTGAATTGAGCCTGAATACCTTTCATTCCCACCCCCACAGACGTTGTATAATCCCTACAGGTTTAGCGCTCCTCATAATAATCACACTCAAGTGGAGTTATCCTGCAGTGTTAACTGTGAACTTTATGAGATGATAATTCAAAAGTACAGTGAAGAAGCTTGTGAGTCGTGTATGATACAAGTCTTGGCAGTGAGAAGGAAAACACTCTGCCAGGCAGCATCTTGTCCCTCCAAACAGTCACTCTGCCAGGCAGCATCTTGTCCCTCCAAACAGTCACTCTGCCAGGCAGCATCTTGTCCCTCCAAACAGTCACTCTGCCAGCAGCATCTTGTCCCTCCAAACAGTCACTCTGCCAGGCAGCATCTTGTCCCTCCAAACAGTCACTCTGCCAGGCAGCATCTTGTCCCTCCAAACAGTCACTCTGCCAGGCAGCATCTTGTCCCTCCAAACAGTCACTCTGCCAGGCAGCATCTTGTCCCTCCAAACAGTCACTCTGCCAGGCAACAAGTAGGTAATAACAGTCAGGTGTCTGGTAGGTTACTGAAAGTAGATAAATGGTTTAGAGAACCGACAAGTTGATAAACTAGACACATATGCAACACTTGGGTATCTTTACTGAGGAAACGTTTCGCCACACAGTGAATATTGAAGATCGGAAATAGATTGAGGTAATCAGTCCCTCAGCCTGGAGTCGATATAATCAGTCCATCAGTGGCTTCAGTCCATCAGTCTCATCAAGAATGATGGACCGATGAAGCCAGTGTGTGGAGAAACGTTTCCACAATAAAGTTGCCCAGGTGTTGGTGACTGACTTTAATATTCCTACGATGAGCCGGAACACTCGATCAGGGGATCAGAAACTCTTAGTTACTAACACGAATGAAGACTGCTGTCACACACAAGTTATGTTGGTCACTGGTGACTAGTAACAGTGTAGTGGATCATGTCAGGCTGGACACTCGCAAACACTAACCACTTCATCATTTTATTCAAAATAAACAAAAACTTGGAGATACAAAATAACATTATGATGGTTGTTACAGACCGACATTAATGAGACATCAACATGTCAGTAACATAAACTGGATCAAAACACTAAATACAGACTGTGTACAGGACATGTGGAGCGGATTTAAAATAATTGAAAGTGTGAAAAGCGATAACATACTAAAAAAGACAAAACATTAAAATAACGAAATAATTAGTTGATATCATAGGCAAAAATAATATAACGTACATCCAAAAATTCCACAGCCTGGCGACCTGGATGAATATATAACACAAGGTTATACTGAGACAGAAAGTGTAACATTAACAATGGTAAATCTGAATTTGTAAGACGAATCGAACACAACATTAATGTCAACCCAAAAGAATTCTTGAGAGTCGTCAGGATGAAAAAATAACGCGAAAAACAACGACGGTATATTTAATTGGCGAAAACTAGAGAATAATAAACAATACGAAGATGCTGGAGTGAGCAGACGAGGCCATGTTCCGGTCAGTACCTGCAGGTAAACACCAGACTAACTGCTCTCCAGCACTCCTGTGGCATTCTTCAGTTTACTGTGTGTCACTCATACCCCACACAGTGTCACTCATACCCCACAGTGTCACTCATACCCCACACTGTCACTCATACCCCACACAGTGTCACTCATACCCCACAGTGTCACTCATACCCCACACTGTCACTCATACCCCACACAGTGTCACTCATACCCACGTGTCACTCATACCCCACACTGTCACTCATACCCCACACAGTGTCACTCATACCCACAGTGTCACTCATACCCACACTGTCACTCATACCCCACACAGTGTCACTCATACCCCACAGTGTCACTCATACCCCACACTGTCACTCATACCCCACACAGTGTCACTCATACCCCACAGTGTCACTCATACCCCACACTGTCACTCATACCCCACACAGTGTCACTCATACCCCACACTGTGTCACTCATACCCCACACTGTGTCACTCATACCCCACACTGTGTCACTCATACCCCACACTGTCACTCATACCCCACACAGTGTCACTCATACCCCACACTGTGTCACTCACACCCCACACTGTGTCACTCATACCCCACACAGTGTCACTCATACCCCACAGTGTCACTCATACCCCACACTGTGTCACTCATACCCCACACTGTGTCACTCATACCCCACACTGTGTCACTCATACCCCACACTGTGTCACTCATACCCCACACTGTGTCACTCACACCCCACACTGTGTCACTCACACCCCACACTGTGTCACTCACACCCCACACTGTGTCACTCACACCCCACACTGTGTCACTCACACCCCACAGTGTGTCACTCACACCCCACAGTGTGTCACTCATACCCCACAGTGTCACTCACACCCCACACTGTGTCACTCATACCCCACACTTTGTCACTCATACCCCACACTGTGTCACTCACACCCCACACTATGTGTCACTCATACCCCACACTGTCACTCACACCCCACACTGTGTCACTCACACCCCACACTGTCACTCATACCCCACACTGTGTCACTCACACCCCACACGGTGTTTCACTCACACCCCACACGGTGTTTCACTCACACCCCACACGGTGTTTCACTCACACCCCACACGGTGTTTCACTCACACCCCACACGGTGTTTCACTCACACCCCACACGGTGTTTCACTCACACCCCACACGGTGTGTCACTCACACCCCACACTATGTATCACTCACACCCCACACTATGTATCACTCACCCCACACGGTGTGCCACACCCCACGCGGTGTGTCACACCCCACACTATGTTACACCCCACACTATGTGTCACTCACCCCACACTATGTGTCACTCACACCCCGCACTGTGTCACACCCCACACTATGTGTCACACCCCGCACTGTGTCACACCCCACACTATGTGTCACACCCCGCACTGTGTCACACCCCACACTATGTGTCACACCCCGCACTGTGTCACACCCCACACTATGTATCACTCACACCCCACTCTTTGCCTTCACATACTGTTATTTTAACCTGTGTGTGTTAGAAGTGATCAAGTTCCAGGACCCAAACGTCTTCTAATAAATATGTCCTAGTGTTTGCTTGCGTGTCTTAAAACCAATTTCTGGGTACCACTTACCAAGGTTCATACCACAACACCAGCCTTCCCAGGACACAACAGTTGTTTCCAGGTCCTGAAGCTGACGTATCAACGAGATTACAAGCCTTGAAATACTTTAACAATCTGAATATTTACAAGTCAAGTGAAGTAGCTGAGGTACTTGCTAGAATTATGAAACAATACCGACAAGTTGAAGATTAAGACACATGTGCAACAGTTGGGGGTCTTCATTCTTGAAACGTTGCTCCTATATAGAAGGTTTCTTCGGTAATACAAACGGAGATGATGTAATCAGTCCACCAACCTAGTCAGTCCTACAGCCTGGAGAAGATTTCGGTTCCAGGCTCTGGAACGATATCGTTCCAGACCCTGGAACGTTTCAGCAATAAAGATACCCAGCTGTTGCACATGTGTCTTATAAAACAATGTTTGTATTAACCTGCTTATCTTCTGGCGACAGTATTTTAAGAAGTTATTTAAGGAAGTTATAGGTGTCAGTAGACTGGAAACTGGTAAATATTAAGGCGGTACTTTAAAATTGATCCAGATTTGTGTCCTCAACTTAAGTAAACCAGTTGAGCCTAAAAGGACACAAGTGCAACTAATGTGACATTTTTATCGTGGCAACGTTTCGCTCTCCAGGAGCTTTGACGGCTTGACAAAGTTCCTGGAAAGCGAAACGTTGCTACAATAAAATGTCGCATTAGTTGCACCTGTGTCCTTAATTACCAACACAGACTTTTGTTAGGGAAAATAATTTGCTAATTTTCCTGAAAATGACTTAACCAAAAATCACAGTGGACCTCGTATCAAAACTTTGTGCCGGACTAACTTACTTTGTGCCGGACTAACTTACTATGTGCCGGACTAACTTACTATGTGCCGGACTAACTTTGTGCCGGACTAACTTACTTTGTGCCGGACTAACTTTGTGCCGGACTAACTTACTTTGTGCCGGACTAACTTACTTTGTGCCGGACTAACTTACTTTGTGCCGGACTAACTTACTTTGTGCCGGACTAACTTACTTTGTGCCGGACTAACTTACTTTGTGCCGGACTAACTTACTATGTGCCGGACTAACTTACTTTGTGCCGGACTAACTTACTTTGTGCCGGACTAACTTACTATGTGCCGGACAAAACTTACTTTGTGCCGGACTAACTTACTATGTGGCCGGACTAAACTTACTATGTGCCGACTAACTTACTTGTGCCGGACTAACTTACTTTGTGCCGGACTAACTTACTATGTGCTGGACTAACTTACTTTGTGCCGGACTAACTTACTATGTGCCGGACTAACTTACTATGTGCCGGACTAACTTACTTTGTGCCGGACTAACTTACTATGTGCTGGACTAACTTACTATGTGCCGGACTAACTTACTATGTGCCGGACTAACTTACTATGTGCCGGACTAACTTACTTTGGTGCCGGACTAATTTAAACTTTGTGCCGGACTAACTTACTATGTGCTGGACTAACTTACTTTGTGCCGGACTAACTTAATTTGTGCCGGACTAACTTACTTTGTGCCGGACTAACTTACTTTGTGCTGGACTAACTTACTTTGTGCTGGACTAACTTACTATGTGCCGGACTAACTACTTTGTGCCCGGACTAACTACTTTGTGCCGGACTAACTTACTTTGTGCCGGACTAACTTACTTTGTGCCGGACTAACTTACTTTGTGCCGGACTAACTTACTTTGTGCCGGACTAACTTATTTTGTGCCGGACAAAACTTACTTTGTGCTGGACTAACTTACTTTGTGCTGGACTAACTTACTATGTGCCGGACTAACTTACTTTGTGCCGGACTAACTTACTATGTGCCGGACTAACTTACTTTGTGCTGGACTAACTTACTATGTGCCGGACTAACTTACTTTGTGCCGGACTAACTTACTATGTGCCGGACTAACTTACTATGTGCTGGACTAACTTACTTTGTGCCGGACTAACTTACTATGTGCCGGACTAACTTACTATGTGCCGGACTAACTTACTATTGCGGACTAATTTTACTTTGTGCCGGACTAACTTACTATGTGCCGGACTAACTTACTAGGGCCCCGGACTAATTTACTATGTGCTGGACTAACTTACTTTGTGCCGGACTAACTTACTATGTGCCGGACTAACTTACTATGTGCCGGACTAACTTACTATGTGCTGGACTAACTTTGTGCCGGACTAACTTACTATGTGCCGGACTAACTTACTATGTGCCGGACTAACTTACTATGTGTTTGGACTAACTTACTTTTTTGCCGGACTAACTTACTATGTGCCGGACTAACTTACTATGTGCTGGACTAACTTACTTTGTGCCGGACTAACTTACTTTGTGCCGGACTAACTTACTATGTGCCGGACTAACTTACTATGTGCTGGACTAACTTACTTTGTGCCGGACTAACTTACTATGTGCCGGACTAACTTACTATGTGCCGGACTAAACTTACTATGTGCTGGACTAACTTACTTTGTGCCTGACAAACCCTTACTTGTGCCGGACTAACTTACTATGTGCCGGACTAACTTACTTTGTGCCGGACTAACTTACTTTGTGCCGGACTAACTTACTATGTGCCGGACTAACTTACTATGTGCTGGACTAACTTACTTTGTGCCGGACTAACTTACTTTGTGCCGGACTAACTTACTATGTGCCGGACTAACTTACTATGTGCTGGACTAACTTACTATGTGCCGGACTAACTTACTATGTGCCGGACTAACTTACTATGTGCCGGACTAACTTACTATGTGCCGGACTAACTTACTATGTGCCGGACTAACTTTGTGCCGGACTAACTTACTATGTGCCGGACTAACTTACTATGTGCCGGACTAACTTACTATGTGCCGGACTAACTTACTATGTGCTGGACTAACTATGTGCCGGACTAACTTACTATGTGCCGGACTAACTTACTATGTGCCGGACTAACTTACTATGTGCCGGACTAACTTACTATGTGCCGGACTAACTTTGTGCCGGACTAACTTACTATGTGCTGGACTAATTTACTATGTGCTGGACTAACTTACTATGTGCCGGACTAACTTACTATGTGCCGGACTAACTTACTATGTGCCGGACTAACTTACTATGTGCTGGACTAACTTACTATGTGCCGGACTAACTTACTTTGTGCCGGACTAACTTACTATGTGCCGGACTAACTTACTATGTGCTGGACTAACTTACTATGTGCCGGCTAACTTTGTCCCGGGACTAACTACTATTGCTGGACTAATTTTACTATGTCCCGGGACAATTTTGTCTGGACTAACTTACTATTGCCGGACTAACTTCAGTGCCGGACTAATTTTGTCCCGGACAAAATTTTTGTCCGGACTAATTTAATGGCTGGACTAACTTACTATGTCCCGGGGCTAATTTTGGCGGACTAACTTTGGGACCTAACTTTCTATGTCCCGGGACTAACTTACTTGGCCGGACTAACTTTGTGCCGGACTAACTTACTATGTGCTGGAAATTACATTGCCGGACTAACTTACAATTCCCGGGACTAACTTTGTGCCGGACTAATTACTAGTGTGGACTAACTTACTATTCCCGGGACAAACTTTGTGCTGGACTAACTTACTATGTGGGGACTAACTTACTATGTCTGGACTAACTA
This sequence comes from Cherax quadricarinatus, assembly GCF_026875155.1. Classification (NCBI taxonomy): domain Eukaryota; kingdom Metazoa; phylum Arthropoda; class Malacostraca; order Decapoda; family Parastacidae; genus Cherax; species Cherax quadricarinatus. Next base: position 94,683,844 of record NC_069404.1, on the reverse strand, counting down.
GTCCCGGGACTAACTTACTAGTCCGGACAAAATTTGTGCGGGGACTAACTTACTAGGCCCGGACTAACTTTGTGCTGGACTAATTTATATTCCCGGGACTAACTTTGTGCGGGACAAACTTACAAAGTGCTGGACAACTTACTATGTCCGGGACTAACTTACATTGCGGACAACTTACTATGTGCCGGACTAACTTACTATTGCCGACTAACTTTGTCCCGGGACAAACTTACTATGTGCTGACTAACTTCTATGTCCGGACTAACTTATATTCCGGACAATTTTGTCCGGGACTAATTTACAGTGCGGGGCAACTTACTATGTGCGGACTAACTTACATGTCCCGGCCCCAAAAACTTAACTATGTGCCGGGACTAACTTACTAGTGCGGGGAAAAACTTACTAGTGCCGACTAACTACTAGGGGCCCGGCTAACTACATGGCCGGCTTTTTTTGGGCCGGACTAACTTCTATGTCCCGGGACTAATTTTTGTCCCGGACTAACTTACTATGTCTGGATACTTACTAGTGCCGGACTAACTTTGTGCTGGACTAACTTACTATGTGCTGGACTAATTTACTATTCGGGACTAACTACTATGCCGGGACTAACTTTGTACCGGACAAACTTCTATGTGCCGGACTAATTGTGGGGATAACTTACTATTGCTGGACTAACTTACTTGGCCGGATAACTTACAGTGCTGGACAACTTACTATGGCCGGGACTAATTTACTATTGCTGGACTAACTTACTTGGCCGGACTAACTTACTATGTCGGACTAACTTACATGGCCGGACAAACTTACTATTCGGCTAACTTACTATGTCCGGGGATTAATTTTGTGCCGGCCTAACTTTGTCCCGGACTAACTTAATTTGCGGGACAAATTTACTATTTTGGACTAACTTACATGTGCCGGACAATTTACTATTGCCGGACTAACTTTTCCCGGCTAACTTACTATGGCCACAACTTCATGTGCCGGGACAATTTATATGTCCCGGGGACAACTTACAGTCCCGGGACTAACTTTTGTGCCGGACTAACTTAAAATGTCTGGACAACTACTATGTCGGGACTAACTTACTATGTCCCGGACTAATTTACTATTCCGGACAACTTTTGCCACAATTTACTAGGGGCCGGGACTAATTTACTATGTCGGACTAACTTACTAGTGCTGGACTAATTTACTATGTGCCGGACTAACTTACTATGGCTGTACTAATTTTACTATGCCGGACTAATTTTACTATGTGCTGGACTCTTACTATGTGCCGGACAATTTTGCCGACTAACCCTTTGGGGCCGGCTAACTTCTATGTGCTGGACAACTTACAGGGCGGACTAACTTACTATGTCCCGGGACTAACTTTTTGGGGCTGGACTAACTACTATTCCCGGACTAATTACTATGTGGGGGACTAACTACTATGTCCCGGGACTTTTGCCGGACTAACTTGTCCCGGGACAAATTTACTTTGCGGACAACTTACATTGGGCGGACTATTACTATGTCCGGGACTAACTTACTATGGGCGGACAACTTCATGTGCCGGACTAACTTTGTGCCGGAAAAATTTTGTCCCGGACTAACTTACTAGTGCCGGACTAATTTCTATGGCGGGACTAACTTACTATTGCGGGACAAACCCACATGTGCGGACTAACTTATATTGCCGGACAACTTACTTTGTCTGGAAACTTACTATGTGCCGGACTAACTTAAGTCCCGGGACTAACTTTGTGCGGACAACTACTATTGCCGGACTAACTTACTATGTGCCGGACTAACTTCTATGTCCCGGGACTAACTTACTATGTCCCGGGACTAACTTACATTGCTGGACAACTTACATGTGCCGGGACTAACTTACTATTCTGACAACTTACTATTCCGGACTAACTTACTAGTGCTGGCAACTACTATGTGCCGGACTAACTTTGTCCCGGGACAACTTGTCCCGGGACAAACTTACTATGTGCTGGACTAATTTTCTTGTGCTGGACTAACTTCATGTGCCGGACTAATTTACTAGTGCGGGCTAACTTACTAGTGCCGGACTAACTTACCATGTGCTGGACTCCCTTACTACGTCCCGGGACTAACTTTGTGCCGGACAACTTTTGCCGGACTAACTTACATGTGTGGATAACTTACATTGCTGGACTAACTTACTATTGCCGGACTAATTTACTATGTCTGGACTAACTTCTATGTGCCGGACTAACTTGTGCCGGACTAATTTTGGGCCCGGACTAACTTACTATGTCCCGGGACTAACTTACTATGTGTTGGACAACTTACTATGTGCGGGACTAACTTACTATGTGCGGACTAACTTACAGTGCCGGACTAACTACAAATTCCGGACTAATTTACTATTCCGGACTAATTTCCTATGTGCTGGACTAACTTTACTATGTGCTGGACTAACTTATAGGGTGCCGGACTAATTTACTAGTCCCGGGACTAACTTACTATGTGCCGGCAACTATTTTTGTGCGGGGACTAACTTACTATGTTTGGACTAATTTACTATGTGCTGGACTAATTTACTATGGCCGGACTAATTTACTATGTGCTGGCAATTTACTATGTGCTGGACTAATTTTACTATGTGCTGGACTAACTTACTATGTGCTGGAAAAAATTTTACTAGTGCGGGACAAATTTACTATGTGCCGGACAACTTACTATGTGCTGACTAATTTACTATGTGCTGGATAATTTACTATGTGCGGACAAAACTTACTTGTCTGGACTACTTACTAGTGCCGGACAAACTTACTTTTTGGCGGGACAACTTACTATGTCTGGACAACTACTAGGGGCCGGACTAATTTACTTTGTGCTGGACTAATTTACAATGTCCCGGGACTAATTCATGTGCTGGACAAATTTACTTTGTGCTGGACTAACTTACTATGTCCCGGGACTAATTTTACTATGTGCCGGACTAACTTACTAGGGCCGGACTAATTTACATGTCCGGACTAACTTTGTGCTGGACAATTTACTTTTGGCCGGACTAACTTACTATTGCCGGACTAACTTACATTCCCGGGACTAACTTACATGTGCCGGACAACTTATTGTGCGGGACTAATTTCTTTTCCCGGGACTAACTTACATGTCTGTACTAACTTACATTTCCGGACAAACTTACTATGTGCGGGACTAACTTCTATGGCCGGACAAACTTACATGTGCTGTACTAATTTACATGTCCCGGGACTAAATTTTACATTCTGGACTAACTTACATGTGCCGGACAAATTTACTTTGTGCGGGACTAACTTACATTCCGGACAAAACTTTGTGCTACTAACTTACATGGCGGACAAATTTACTATGTCCCGGGCTAACTTTGTGCTGGACAAACTTACTTGTGCTGGACTAACTTACTATGCGCCGGACTAACTTTGTGCTGGACTAACTTACTATGTGCCGGACTAACTTACTATGTGCCGGACTAACTTTGTGCTGGACTAACTTACTATGTGCTGGACTAACTTACTATGTGCCGGACTAACTTACTATGTGCCGGACTAACTTACTATGTGCTGGACTAACTTACTAGTCCGGACAACTACATGTCCCGGGACAAATTTTTCTATGTGCTGGACAAAATTTAAACATGTGCCGGACTAATTACTTGTGCCGGACTAATTTACTATGTGCCGGACAATTTACTATTGCCAACTTTTTTTGTCCCGGGACAACTTACTATGTGCCGGGACTAACTTTGTGCCTGACAAATTTTTGTGCCGGACTAACTTACATGTGCGGGACTAACTTACTTTTTGGCTGGACAATTTAACTAGTCCCGGACTAACTTACTATGGTGGACTAATTACAGGCCGGACTAATTTACTAGTGCTGACAAAACTTACTATGTCCCGGACTAACTTTGTGCCGGACAAAATTTTGGGCCCGGGACTAACTTACTTGTCGGCAAAACTTACTATGTGCTGGACTAATTTTATTTTTCCCGGGGCTAACTTACTATGTGCGGGACAACTTACTATGTGCCGGACTAATTTGGCCGGTAATTTTTGTGCCGGCAAACTTACTAGTGCCGGACTAACTTACATGTGCTGGACTAATTTTACTAGTGCTGGCCCTAACTTACATGTGCCGGACAAACCTTACTATGTGCTGGACTAACACTATGTGCTGGAAAAAACTACATTGCCGGACTAACTTTTTTGTGCGGACTAACTTCTATGTGCCGGACTAACTTATATGGGGGCGGACAAACTTACTTTGTGCGGACTAACTTACATGTGCCGACTAACTTACTTGTGCTGGACAAAATTTTACTTTTCCCGGGACTAACACATGTGCCGGCTAATTTTGTGCTGGCAAACTTACTAGTCCCGGGACTAACTTACTTGTGCCGGACTAATTTACTATTGCCGACTACTTACTATGTCCCGGACAACTTACTATGTCGGACTAATTTACATGGCGGACTAACTTACTATGTCTGTACTAATTTACTACGTGCCGGACTAACTTACTATGGCGGGACAACTTACTATGTGCCGGCTAACTTACAATGGCGTACTAACTTACTAGTCCCGGGGATAACTTACTATGTGCGGGACTAACTTACTAGGGGCCGGACTAACTTACTTTGTGCTGGACAAAACTTACTATGTGCCGGACTAACTTTGTGCTGGACTAACTTACTATGTGCTGGACAAACTTACTTGGCCGGACAAAACTTTTGCTGGACAAACTTACATTCTGGACAACTTACTAGGGCCCGGGCTAACTTTTGTGCGGGACTAACTTACTATGTGGGGACAACTTACTTGTGCCGGACAACTTACATTCCCGGACAAAACTTACATGTGCGGACTAATTTACTATGTCCCGGACAACTTACAGGGCCGGGACAACTTACTAGTGCCGGACTAACTTACATGTCCGGACAATTTTTGTGTGGACTAACTTACTATGTGCTGGACAAACTTTTTTTTGTGCTGGACTAACTTACTAGTGCCGGACAACTACTATGTGCCGGACTAACTACATTGCCGGGACAAACTTACTATGTGCCGGACTAACTTACTATTGCGGGACTAACTTACTATGTCCCGGGACAAACTTACTATGTGCCGGACAACTTACAGTGCCGGACAACTTACTATGTGCCGGACTAACTTTGTGGGCTAACTTACTATTCGGACAATTTATTTTTGTGCGGGACTAATTACTATTCCCGGGACTAACTTACTTGTGCCGGACTAACTTTACTTTTCTGGACTAACTTACTATGTGCCGGACTAACTTACTTTGTGCCGGACTAACTTACTTGTCCGGACTAATTTACTATGTCCCCGGACTAACTTACTATGTGCCGGACTAACTTACTAGGGGCCGGACAAACTTACTAGTGCCAGACTAATTTACTATGGCTGGACTAACTTCTAGTGCGACTAACTTACTATGTGCCGGACTAACTTACATTCCCGGGACTAAACTTACATGTCCGGACTAACTTACTATGGCCGGACTAACTTACTATTCCCGGGGACAACTTACATGTGGGCCACAACTACAGGGGCCGGACAAATTACAGTGTGGACTTTTTACTAGTGCCGGACTAACATGTGGGAAAACTTACAGGGCCGGACAACTTCTATGTGCCGGCTAACTTACATGTGCCGACTAATTTACAGGGCCGGGACTAATTCAAATGTCCCGGGACTAACTTACTATTGCTGGACAAATTTACTAGGGTGCCGATTTTAACTTACTATGGCCGGACAAATTTACTTTCCCGGACTAACTTACTAGGGGCCGGACTAATTTACTATGGCCAAACTAACTTACTATGTCCGGACTAACTTACATGGCGGGACAACTTACTATGGCCGGGACAAACTTATATGTCCCGGGACTAATTACAATGTGCCGGACTAACTTACTATGTGCCGGACAATTTTCTATGTGCCAGAAAACTAGTTTGGCCCGGGACTAACTTATTTAGTGCCGGACTAACTTACTATGTCCGGGACAAATTACTTTGTCCGACTAACTTACTTTGTGCCGGACTAACTTACTATGTCCCGGGACAACTTACATGTGCCGGTAATTTTACTATGTGCCGGGGACAACTTTGTGCCGGACAACTTACTATTGCCGGACTAACTTACTATGTCCGGGACAATTTACTATTGCGGACTAACTTATTTGTGCCGGACTAACTTCTTGTCCCGGACAAACTTACATTGCCGACTAACTTACTATGTGCCGGACTAACTTACTATGTGCCGGACTAACTTACTATGTCCGGACTAACTTACTTGGCTGGACTAACTTACTAGTCCCGGGACAAACTTACTATGTGCCGGACAACTTACTATATCCGGACTAACTTACTTTGTGCCGGACTAACACTATGGCCGGACTAATTTACTATTGCCGACTAACTTACTATGTGCCGGACTAACTTGTCCCGGGACTAACTTACATGTCCGGACTAACTTACTATGTGCCGGACAATTACAAAGTGCTGGACTAACTTACTATGTGCCGGACAAACTTCTATTCCCGGACAACTTACTATGTGCCGGAAAAACTTACTATGTCCCGGGCTAACTTACTATTGCCGGACAAAACTTACTATTGCCGGACTAACTTACTATGTGCGGACTAACTTACTTGTCCCGGACAAACTTACTATGTGCCGGATTAACTTACTATGTGCCGGACTAATTTATTTTGTCCCGGACTAATTTACTATGTGCCGGACAAAACTTACTATGTGCCGGACAACTTACTATGGGCCGGACAAAATTTGTGCCGGACTAACTTACATGTCCGGACAAATTTACATGTGCCGGACAATTTTGTCCCGGGACAAACTATTTGCCGGACAACTTTGTGCGGACTAACTTCTATGTCCGGACTAATTTTACTATGTCCGGACTAACTTACATTGCCGGCAACTTGGCGGACAACTTACTATGTGCCGGACTAACTTACTTGAACTTTTAAATTTATAACACCAAAACCTGGAGGGGGGAGAAGGGGGGGGAAAATTCTAACACATGGGCTTATCAATTTTCCACAAACCACCATTAAGGGGGTCCAGCGATAATTGTTGACCTGGAAGGGTCACCCCGAAAGAGGGGGAAAATGGCACTTATGTTAGTTAAGGACATTGATAAAAGGAAACGAGGGCAGACTTTTTCCTCAAAAAATGGCTAACGGTACTAGTTTTTTCCTAACGTCGACCTGACTAGCTTATCCCCTAGGGACTTGGGCCTGCCCACTGGGGCCCGTAAGCCGCGCATGTTCTACTTTTTTAGTTCACCAGGAATGGGTTCCCAGGGTGGTTTTACCAGGGGGGGTGTTCACCGGGGATGGTGTTCACCAGGGGGATGTTCACCAGGGACGGGTTCCCAGGGGTGGGTTTTAGGGATGGTGTTCACCGGGATGGGTTTTACCAGGATGGGTTCCCAGGGTGAAGTTCATCAGGGACGGTGTTAACCAGGGGTGGTGTTCACCAGGGGGGTGTTCACCAGGGACGGTATTTACCAGGAGGTGTTCACTGGGGATGGTGTTCAGGGGTGGTTCACCAGGGGTTGGGGTTTCCCCGGGATGGTGTTTTACCAGGGGGAGTTCCAGGGACGGGGGTTAACCGGGGGGGTGTTTACCAGGGGCAGTGTTTACCAGGGACAGTGTTCACCAGGGACAGTGTTCACCGGGGATGGTGTTCACCAGGGACAGTGTTCACCAGGGACAGTGTTCACCGGGGATGGGGTTCACTAGGGGGGCGTTTCACCAGGGACAGTGTTCACCGGGGATGGTGTTCACCAGGGACAGTGTTCACCGGGGATGGTGTTCACCAGGGACAGTGTTCACCGGGGATGGTGTTCACCAGGGACAGTGTTCACCGGGATGGTGTTCACCAGGCAGTTTCCCGGGGAGGGGTTCACCAGGGACAGTGTTCACCGGGGATGGTGTTCACCAGGGACAGTGTTCACCAGGGACAGTGTTCACCAGGGACAGTGTTCACCGGGGATGGTGTTCACCATGGACAGTGTTCACCGGGATATGTTCACCAGGGGGGCAGTGTTCACCAGGGTGGTGTTTCCCCAGGACAGTGTTCACCAGGGATGGTGTTCACCAGGGACAGTGTTCACCGGGGATGGTGTTCACCAGGGACAGTGTTCACCAGGGACAGTGTTCACCGGGGATGGTGTTCACCAGGGACAGTGTTCACCGGGAGGGGTTCACCAGGGACAGTGTTCACCAGGGACAGTGTTCACCAGGGACAGTGTTCACCAGGGACAGTGTTCACCAGGGACAGTGTTCACCGGGGATGGTGTTCACCAGGGACAGTGTTCACCGGGGATGGTGTTCACCAGGGACAGTGTTCACCAGGGACAGTGTTCACCAGGGACAGTGCCCGGGATGGTTTCACCAGGGGGCAGTGTTCAAAACCCGGGGGTGGGTTTTACCAGGGGGAGTGGCACCAGGGGTGGGGGTTTTAACCAGGGGCAGTGTTCACCCCGGGGTGGTGTACCAGGGGCATGTTCACCGGGAATGGTGTTCACCAGGGACAGTGTTCACCAGGGATGGTGTTCACCAGGGACAGTGTTCACCGGGGATGGTGTTCACCAGGGACAGTGTTCACCAGGGACAGTGTTCCCAGGGACAGTTTCACCAGGACAGTGTTCACCAGGGGCAGTGGGTTCACCGGGATGGTGTTCACCAGGACAGGTTCACCAGGGAAAGGTGTTCCCCCAGGACAGTGTTCACCGGGGGGGGGTGGTGTTCACCAGGGGCAGTGTTCACCAGGGGCAGTGTTTACCGGGACATGTTTACCCAGGGACAGTTTCACCAGGGGGGTTCACCGGGGAAATGTTCCCGGGGGTGGGTTCACCAGGACGTGTTCACCAGGGACAGTGTTCACCAGGAAAATGTTCCCAGGGACAGTGTTCACCAGGACAGTGTTCTCCAGGGGCGTGTTTACCAGGGACAGTTTCACCAGGGGCAGTGTTCACCAGGGGCAGTTTTCACCAGGGGGCATGTTCACCAGGGACAGTGTTCACCAGGGGTGGGGGTTCACCAGGGCAGTGTTCACCGGGGGTGGTGTTCACCAGGGGCAGGTTCACCAGGGAAGTGTTTACCAGGGACAGTGTTCACCAGGACAGTGTTCACCCCAGGGACATTTTTTCACCAGGGGCATGTTCTCCGGGGCGTGTTCACCGGGGCAGTGTTCCCGGGGCAGTTTCACCAGGGCAGTGTTCCCAGGGACATGTTCACCGGGGCAGGTTCACCAGGGAATGTTCACCGGGGCAGTGTTCACCAGGGGCAGTGTTCTCCGGGACAGTGTTCACCAGGGACAGTGTTTACCAGGACAGTTTTCACCAGGGGCATGTTCTCCAGGACATGTTCACCAGGGACAGTGTTCTCCCGGGGCGTGTTCACCAGGGGCATGTTCACCAGGGGAATGTTCAAAACCCGGGGGCAGTGTTTACCAGGGGGGTGTTTTACCAGGGGCAGTGTTCACCGGGGGTGGTGCACCAGGGACATTCACCAGGGACAGTGTTCCCGGGGGGGTGTTCACCAGGGACAGTGTTCACCAGGGGGCAGTGTTCACCAGGGGCAGTGTTCACCAGGGGGCATGTTCACCAGGGGCAGGTTCACCAGGGACAGTTTCACCAGGGACAGTTTCCCAGGGAAATGTTCCCAGGGACATGTTTACCAGGGGGCAGTGTTCACCAGGGGCAGTGTTCACCAGGAAGTGTTCTCCGGGACAGTGTTTTACCAGGGGCAGTGTTCACCAGGGACAGTGTTTTACCAGGGACAGTGTTCACCAGGGACATGTTCCCCAGGACATGTTTTCCAGGACAGTGTTCACAGGGGCAGTGTTTTACCCGGGGCGTGTTCACCAGGGGCAGTGTTTACCAGGACAGGTTTTTTCCAGGGACAGTGTTTACCAGGGACAGTGTTCACCAAGGGACAGTGTTCACCAGGGACAGTGTTCACCAGGGACAGTGTTCACCAGGGACAGTGTTCACCAGGGACTGGTTCTTGGACATTCCTGTGTCATAAATTATCTTGAGTTTGAGCTAACATATAAAAATAACAAAATTTATCGATGATACAAAATATAGGAGAAAACCTGCATCATCCAGAGGTGATTGTTTGATGCTGGAGAGTGAGGTTGATTGTTGTGACTTTGTAAATGATCCAAGTGGGACCGAAACGTCGTCGTAAGCTCCTTTCTCCTATTGTTCCAGTCACGGTATTGTTCCTTTTTGTTGATTATTGTTGTCAGAGACGTGGAAGCTGAGTTGCAGTGTTGACGTGTGCAAAGTACTCCAGTTGGAATATCATTATTTCATACGTGAGTATAAAATATTTGACAATAAATAAACAGAAAGAAGAAATGAAAGAGCATCTTGTAGTTATGGTCAGGAGTGACCTGGAAAGTGTTAAACAATGGCTAGTGGCAACAACTAGCACAACTAACAGAATTCTGGGGGTCGTAGCTAGAAATTCCCAGCACATAACACTAGATATCATGAAGTCTGATTTAGTTGTCAATAAACAACTGTCTGTCAGTATACAGAAGGATAGACGGGGGGCGGGGGGCGGGGGGCGGGGGCGGGGGGGAACCATTGCTTGTAAGCTGACAGTCCAGACGTTGTTACCGTCTTGTAAGTACCATAGCGGAGACGGTACAACCTTGGATTGTCAATATATAAACCACCGCAGTTCGTATCCCCTGTCCATCCTTCTGTTTATTTACCAGACGTCATATTGACTTCATAATGTAATTATTAGACAACATCTTCAATATACTGTCCATTTTTGGTCTCTAAATAGCATAAGAGATAAAGACAGAAGAGGACAGTAAGACAAGTGAAGAAAACACTCACAGTACTTTACAAGTTTTCTCTCTTAAGCGACGAAGACAATGATGAGGGGTCACTGAGAGACACTTCAAGACAGCAAGTGTTTTGATACACTTACACACGAAGTACATTTTAATGTGCAACGTTGGTCAGTACTATTACTGCAACGTTATGAAACTACTACTGCACCTCCTCCTCTTCCTCTTTTCCTCCTCCTCTTGTCCTCCTCCATCCTCTTCCTCCTCCTCGTCATGTCCTCCTCACCCCAGCATAGTGACGTCAGTATGCTGGTCCACCCACACACACACTGGTCCACCTCTGACGTCATCATGGCCACCAGCGTGACGTCACAGCTCAGTTATATTTATCAAGGTAGAAACACTGAGTATGTTGGTTATACCAACATGCTCAACATAGAAGCCATGGGATCCCCGGTATACGTCATGAGTATGTTGGTTATACCAACATGGTCAACATAGAAGCCATGGGATCCCTGGTATACGTCATGAGTATGTTGGTTAGACCAACATACACAACATACAACCATCTTGGTGGGAGCGCTAAACACATAGGGGTCTACGGGCACGTGGGACTGAGTCAACTAGGTTTAATCCGTGGAAGGGGAAGGGGCAGCTCCAGTTCATCAGATCAAGATCTGCAAGACAGTATAACATCCCCTGGAGATCATGCTATTATAACTTCTATGATCAGCTGATCATGTCAGCTGTGTCATCACAGGAAGATAATGCTGCACCAACAGTGTGATGTCTGGTGTGGCCATAGTTGTTTACCGTATTTATAGATGGCGTTGTAAGTGAAGGTTGGGGCGTGGTGGCACAGCTGTCACAGTAAATAATTATGAATCTGATGCCAAGTGGGAGTTGTCACAGTAATCACAGTTGTCATAGTAATCACAGTTGTCACAGTAATCACAGTTGTCACAGTAATCACAGTTGTCACGGTAATCACAGTTGTCACAGTAATCACAGTTGTCACAGTAATCACAGTTGTCACAGTAATCACAGTTGTCACAGTAATCACAGTTGTCACGGTAATCACAGTTGTCACAGTAATCACAGTTGTCACAGTAATCACAGTTGTCACAGTAATCACAGTTGTCACAGTAATCACAGTTGTCACAGTAATCACAGTTGTCACGGTAATCACAGTTGTCACAGTAATCACAGTTGTCACAGTAATCACAGTTGTCACGTAATCACAGTTGTCACAGTAATCACAGTTGTCACAGTAATCACAGTTGTCACAGTAATCACAGTTGTCACAGTAATCACAGTTGTCACAGTAATCACAGTTGTCACAGTAATCACAGTTGTCACAGTAATCACAGTTGTCACAGTAATCACAGTTGTCACGGTAATCACAGTTGTCACAGTAATCACAGTTGTCACGGTATCACAGTTGTCACAGTAATCACAGTTGTCACGTAATCACAGTTGTCACAGTAATCACAGTTGTCACAGTAATCACAGTTGTCACAGTAATCACAGTTGTCACGGTAATCACAGTTGTCACAGTAATCACAGTTGTCACGGTAATCACAGTGGTCACAGTAATCACAGTTGTCACAGTAATCACAGTTGTCACAGTAATCACAGTTGTCATGGTAATCACAGTGGTCACAGTAATCACAGTTGTCACAGTAATCACATTTATCACGGTAATCACAGTAATCACAGTTGTCACGGTAGTCACAGTTGCCATAGTAATCACAATTGTCACAGCAATCACAGCTGTCATAGTAATTACAGTTGTCACAGTAATCACAGTTGTCATAATAATCACAGTTGTCAAAGTAATCACAGTTGTCATAGTAATCACAGTTGTCACAGTAATCACAGTTGTCACGGTAATCACAGTTGTCACAGTAATCACAGTTGTCACGGTAATCACAGTTGTCACAGTAATCACAGTTGTCACGGTAATCACAGTTGTCACAGTAATCACAGTTGTCATAGTAATCACAGTTGTCACAGTAATCACAGTTGTCACAGTAATCACAGTTGTCACGGTAATCACAGTTGTCATAATAATCACAGTTGTCACAGTAATCACAGTTGTCACAGTAATCACAGTTGTCATAGTAATCACAGTTGTCACAGTAATCACAGTTGTCATAGTAATCACAGTTGTCACAGTAATCACAGTTGTCACAGTAATCACAGTTGTCACGTAATCACAGTTGTCACAGTAATCACAGTTGTCACGGTAATCACAGTTGTCACAGTAATCACAGTTGTCACGGTAATCACAGTTGTCACAGTAATCACAGTTGTCACAGTAATCACAGTTGTCATAGTAATCACAGTTGTCACAGTAATCACAGTTGTCACAGTAATCACAGTTGTCACGGTAATCACAGTTGTCACAGTAATCACAGTTATCACGGTAATCACAGTAATCACAGTTGTCACGGTAGTCACAGTTGTCACAGTAATCACAGTTGTCACGGTAGTCACAGTTGTCACAGTAATCACAGTTGTCACGGTAGTCACAGTTGTCATAGTAATCACAGTTGCCACAATCACAGTTGTCATAGTAATCACAGTTGTCACAGTAATCACAGTTGCCACAGTAATCACAGTTCTCATAGTAATCACAGTTGTCACGGTAATCACAGTTTTCACAGTAATCACAGTTGTCACAGTAATCGCAGTTGTCATAGTAAAAACAGTTGCCACAGTAATCACAGTTGTCACAGTAATCACAGTTGTCACAGTAATCGCAGTTGTCATAGTAATCACAGTTGCCACAGTAATCACAGTTGTCACAGTAATCACAGTTGTCACAGTAATCACAGTTGTCACAGTAATCACAGTTTTCACAATTTTCAGGGTAATCGCAGTTGTCACAGTAATCACGGTTGTCACAGTAGTCACGGTTGTCACAGCAATCACAGTTGTCACAGTAATCACAGTTGTCACAGTAATCACAGGTTTCACAATTTTCACAGTAACCACAGTTGTCACAGTAATCACGGTTGTCACAGTAATCACGGTTGTCACAGTAATCACGGTTGTCACAGTAATCACAGTTGTCATAATCACAGTTGTCATAGTGATCACAGTTGTCATAGTAATCACGGTTGTCACAGTAATCACAGTTGTCACAGTAATCACAGTTTTCACAGTAATCAGTTTTCACAGTAATCACAGTTGTCACAGTAATAACAGTTGTTACAGTAATCACAGTTTTCACAATTTTCACAGTAATCACTGTCACAGTAATCACGGTTGTCACAGTAATCACGGTTGTCACAGTAATCACGGTTGTCACAGTAATCACAGTTGTCATAGTAATCGCAGTTGTCATGGTAATCACAGTTGTCATAGTAATCACGGTTGTCACAGTAATCACAGTCGTCACAGTAATCACGGTTATCACAGTAATCACGGTTGTCACAGTAATCACGGTTGTCACAGTAATCACAGTTGTCACAGTTGCTCTATGCCGGTGACGAGGTACTTGTGGGAGACTGTGACGAGAGACTGCTGGTATTAGTAGATGAATTTAGGAAGGTATTTAAAGTTTTGGAGTGAGATTAACAAGTTAAGGAAGCCTAGAGAACAAAGGAGTTGTCAGTTAAAAATAGGGGAGGAGAGTTATTAAATGGAGAGTTAGAGGTATTGGGAATATGGAGGGAATATTTTGAGGAATTGTTGAATGTTGATGAAGACAGGGAAGCTGTGATTTCGTGTATAGGGCAAGGAGGAATAACATCTTGTAGGAGTGAGGAAGAGCCAGTTGTGAGTGAGGGGGAAGTTCGTGAGGCAGTAGGTAAAATGAAAAGGGGTAAGGCAGCTGGGATTGATGGGATAAAGATAGAAATGTTAAAAGCAGGTGGGGATATAGTTTTGGAGTGGTTGGTGCTATTATTTAATAAATGTATGGAAGAGGGTAAGGTACCTAGGGATTGGCAGAGAGCATGCATAGTTCCTTTGTATAAAGGCAAAGGGGACAAAAGAGAGTGCAAAAATTATAGGGGGATAAGTCTGTTGAGTATACCTGGTAAAGTGTTTGGTAGAGTTATTATTGAAAGAATTAAGAGTAAGGCAGAGAATAGGATAGCAGATGAACAAGGAGGCTTTAGGAAAGGTAGGGGGTGTGTGGACCAGGTGTTTACAGTGAAACATATAAGTGAACAGTATTTAGATAAGGCTAAAGAGGTTTTTGTGGCATATATGGATTTGGAAAAGGCGTATGACAGGGTGGATAGGGGGGCAGTGTGGCAGATGTTGCAGATGTATGGTATAGGAGGTAGGTTACTGAAAGCAGTGAAGAGTTTTTACGAGGATAGTGAGGCTCAAGCTAGAGTATATAGGAAAGAGGGAGATTATTTCCCAGTAAAAGTAGGCCTTAGACAAGGATGTGTGATGTCACCGTGGTTGTTCAATATATTTATAGATGGGGTTGTAAGAGAAGTAAATGCGAGGGTCTTGGCAAGAGGTATGGAGTTAAAAGATAAAGAATCACACATAAAGTGGGAGTTGTCACAGTTGCTCTTTGCTGATGACACTGTGCTCTTGGGTGATTCTGAAGAGAAGTTGCAGAGGTTGGTGGATGAATTTGGTAGGGTATGTAAAAGAAGAAAATTGAAAGTGAATACAGGAAAGAGTAAGATTATGAGTATAACAAAAAGATTAGGTGATGAAAGATTGGATATCAGATTGGAGGAAGAGAGTATGGAGGAGGTGAATGTATTCAGATATTTGGGAGTGGACGTGTCAGCGGATGGGTCTATGAAAGATGAGGTGAATCATAGAATTGATGAGGGGAAAAGGGTGAGCGGTGCACTTAGGAGTCTGTGGAGACAAAGAACTTTGTCCTTGGAAGCAAAGAGGGGAATGTATGAGAGTATCAGTTTACCAACGCTCCTATATGGGTTGTGAAGCTGGGTGATGAATGTTTGCAGCGAGGAGAAGGCTGGAGGCAGTGGAGATGTCATGTCTGAGGGCAATGTGTGGTGTGAATATAATGCAGAGAATTCGTAGTTTGGAAGTTAGGAGGAGGTGCGGGATTACCAAAACTGTTGTCCAGAGGGCTGAGGAAGGGTTGTTGAGGTGGTTCGGACATGTAGAGAGAATGGAGCGAAACAGAATGACTTTAAGAGTGTATCAGTCTGTAGTGGAAGGAAAGCGGGGTAGGGGCCGGCCTAGGAAAGGTTGGAAGGAGGGGGTAAAGGAGATTTTGTGTGCGAGGGGCTTGGACTTCCAGCAGGCATGCGTGAGCGTGTTTGATAGGAGTGAATGGAGGCAAATGGTTTTTAATGCTTGACGTGCTGTTGGAGTGTGAACAAAGTAACATTTATGAAGGGATTCAGGGAAACCGGCAGGCCGGACTTGAGTCCTGGAGATGGGAAGTACAGTGCCTGCACTCTGAAGGAGGGGTGTTAATGTTGCAGTTTAAAACTGTAGTGTAAAGCACCCTTCTGGCAAGACAGTGATGGAGTGAATGATGGTGAAAGTTTTTCTTTTTCGGGCCACCCTGCCTTGGTGGGAATCGGCCAGTGTGATAATAAAAAAATGAAAATTTAAAGAAGGATATTAAAAGAGAACACACAGAGAAGCAGGTTGATGACAGTAACAAAACTCCAAGAAACAAAACAGTTGATATCAGGGTATGTTAAAAGTGGTGTAAAATACCGACAGATACATGTTGAACACAGGACTCAGTACCTTGATATACTTGCTAGGTGAACACAGGACTCAGTACCTTGATATACTTGCTAGGTGAACACAGGACTCAGTACCTTGATATACTTGCTAGGTGAACACAGGACTCAGTACCTTGATATACTTGCTAGGTGAACACAGGACTCAGTACCTTGATATACTTGCTAGGTGAACACAGGACTCAGTACCTAGATATACTTGCTAGGTGAACACAGAACTCAGTACCTAGATATACTTGCTAGGTGAACACAGGACTCAGTACCTAGATATACTTGCTAGGTGAACACAGGACTCAGTACCTAGATATACTTGCTAGGTGAACACAGGACTCAGTACCTTGATATACTTGCTAGGTGAACACAGGACTCTACCCAGTT
>NC_069404.1:94648041-94666382 GCF_026875155.1 Cherax quadricarinatus | reverse complement strand
TGTCTTTCTGTGCCCCCGCAACTCCCCGTCTCGTTTTATTACCTGTGTTTTTCCTGTGACCGTATGAGGGTTCCCGCTCTGGCGGCCCGGGCTTGGCCCAGGCCCTTTTCCCCTTTGGGTTCCTGGTCAACATGGCTGTTGCTTTACAATGGTATAAAAAACCCACAAGTTGATGATTAAGACACATGTGCAACAGTTACACACACACACACACACACACCAAAACACACACAACACACACACACAACACACACACACACACACACACACACACACACACACCAAAACCAGGCTGACTGGTATCACTGTTTAGTAAACTTGAACTCGTCATGTTTTTTACTATCCCTGGCAGCGATGTTGAGGACTCACAAGCGCCTCCAAGACGAGCACAGTTGACCATGCTTCACTCTAAATGCTGGATGTCACGTGGTATATCAACACCACCACAACACCAAAAGTGTCCTCGCAACGCCTCTTACTAGAGCCAAGATCAAGAGCTAAGTGGACCGCCCTTTTTTAAAGTTCTTGTACCAAGGGTACTCAGACACTTTTTTTCTGCTCGACGATGGGACAAGTTACTGAGTGTAGTTGACTCCATCACTCCAGCTTGATGCCCATATTATATTCAACTCTCTCTACTACACCAGGTCACTAAATTGCATTGTTACCTGTACACTACCCGTCAAAGGAACACCTGTACACCACCAGTCAAGGAAACACCTGTACCCACCAGTCAAGGAACACCTGTACACCACCAGCACGGACACCTGTACACCAACAGTCAAGGACCACCTCTACACCAATAGTCAAGGATCGCCTGTACACCACCAGTCAAGGAACACCTGTACACCATCAGTCACGGATCACCTGTACACCAACAGTCAAGGATCACCTGTACACTAACAGTCAAGGATCACCTGTACACCAAAAGTCAAGGATCACCTGTACACCACCAGTCAAGGATCACCTGTACACCAACAGTCAAGGATCACCTGTACACCACCAGTCAAGGAACACATGTACACCACCAGTCACGGATCACCTGTACACCACCAGTCACTGATCACCTGTACACCAACAGTCAAGGAACATCTGTACACCACCAGTCAAGGAACACCTGTACACCAACAGTCAAGGATCACCTGTACACCACCAGTCAAGGATCACCTGTACACCAACAGTCAAGGATCACCTGTACACCAACAGTCAAGGATCACCTGTACACTACCAGTCAGGATACCTGCACCACCAGTAAGGATCACCCGTAACTCCATCAAGGTCACCTGACACCAGTCAAGGATCACCTGTCACCAACAGTCAAGGATCACCTGTACACCACCATCAAGGTCACCGTACCCAGTCAAGGATCACCGTAACTGCCAGTAAGGATCACCTGTACACCAACAGTCGGTCACTTGTAATACCTAAGGTCACCTTCACCCCAGTCAAGGATCATCTGTAAACCCCCAGTCAGGATCACTTTCATACTACAGTCAAAGGGTCATCTGACACCCAAAAGTCAAGGGTACGTACACCAACATCAAGGAAATTGTAACCCCCCAGCCAAGGACTTGTACCCAAAAGTCAAAGGTCACCTGTACACCCCCAGTCAAGGATCATTGTACACCCCCCATCAAGGAAACATTGTACACCAAACAGAAGGATCACCTGTAAACCCCCAGCAAGATCACTTTTTAACCCTCCAAGGGTCATCTTCACCCAAAAGTAAGGATCACCTTTCACCAAAAAGTCAAGGGGAACTTTACCCCAGCCAAAGGGTCATTGTACACCAACAGCAAGGATCACCGACACCAACCTCAAGGGTCAATTTTTCACCACCAGCAAGGTCATTGTACAAACCATCAAGGTTACCCGGCACCAACGTCAAGGATCACTTTTACACCACCCGTCCAAGGGTCA
Organism: Cherax quadricarinatus; assembly: GCF_026875155.1. Lineage (NCBI taxonomy): Eukaryota > Metazoa > Arthropoda > Malacostraca > Decapoda > Parastacidae > Cherax > Cherax quadricarinatus. The sequence goes on along the minus strand of NC_069404.1, from coordinate 94,664,462 downwards.
TCTGTACACCAAAAAGTAAGGCATTTACACCAATCAAGGATCATCGAACCACCCGTCAAGATCACTTGTACCCCAGTCAAGGATCTCTTACACCAACAGGTTTAAGGATCTCTGTACACCACCCGTCAAGGATCATTGTACACCACCGCAAAAGGTCATCGTACAACCAAAAAGTCAAGGGGTCACTGTACACACAGTCAAGGGTCATCTGACACCCGTCAGGATCTTGTCACCAACAGTCAGGATCATCTTACACAACGTCAAGGAAACCTTTTCCCCAACAGTCAAGGATCTTTTGTAACAACATCAAGGATCATCTGTAAAACAACAGTCAAGGATCATTGTACACCAACGCAAGACTCGTACAACAGTCAAGACATCTGTACACCCAACGTCAAGGGTCATCTGACACCAAAAGTCAAAGGGCATCTGTACACCACCCGCAAGGTAAACGTACAAAACAGTCAAGGCAGTACACCAACAGTCAAGGTCATCGACACCAACAGTCAAGGATCATCGTACAAACAGTCAAAGGGTCATCTGTAAACAAAGTCAAGGATCCTGTACACCACCCGTCAAAGGGTCATTGTACAACAACAGTCAAAGGGTCATTTTACACCAACAGTCAAGGATCATTGAAACCCAACAGTCAAGGATCATCTGTACACCACAGCAAGGATCATTGTACCCCAACAGTAAAGGATCATCTGTAAAACCCAAAGTCAAGGACCTGTACACCAACAGTCAAGGGATCATTGTACCCAACAGTCAAGGATATTGTACCCCAAAAACAAGGATATCTGTACCCCAACAAAAGGATTTTTTAATTCCTAAAATACTGAATAAAGTGAAGTCTAAGAGTATATACACTGAGATACACACACAACTGGTTTAGGGAGGGGAAATCCGGGGTTTCACAAACCTACGGGAGTTCTAGGACTGGTGACACAGAAGACAAGAGAGAAGGGGGGGGTGGATTGCATATTTTTGGGACTGCGAGGCTTTTAACAGTTCCCCCAAGAGATTGGGTGAAAAAAAGGGGGAGGCCCAAAGCGGGGAAAACAGGAAGGCCTAAATGGTTAGGGAATATTGTCAGGAAACACAGCGATCAGGGTAAGGGCGAGGTGCGGAGGGGGCACCTGTGACCAGGGGGGGGTCCCGCAGGGTCAGTCCTGGACATCTGTTTCTGGTTTTTGTGAACGAAAATTAAAAAAGGAATAGACTTGGGGTGTCCCGTTTGCAGAAGTAAAAGTTGTGAGAAAAATTTCATTCGATCGAAGACCAGGCAAAAACTACAAAGGGATTGGACAGGCTGGACCGGGGTCCGCATTGGCTCCTGGAGTTCTCCCCAAGTGCAAAGTCATGAAGATTGGGGAAAGGGCAAAGAAGCCGCGACGGAGTACAAAACAGGGGGCCCGGACTACAAACCCATCAAGGAAAAAATCTTGGGGTGAGTATAACACCCGGGAATTCCCGAAGCGCACATCGCCAATAACTGCTGCGCTTGGGCCCTAGCAAACCTCAGAAAAGCTTCCGACTCTTAATAAAGGGAAACGTTCGGATCCTGTACACCCTGTACGTTAGGCCCCTATGGGGGTATGCGGCACCCGTTTGGGAAACCCCCACCTACCCAAGCACGTAAAAAAAACTAGAGAAAGTGCAAAGGTTTTTCAAAAAGACTAGTCCCAGAGCAAGAGGGATGTCCTACGGGAGAGGTTAACGGGAAATCAACCTGACACACTGGGGGACAGGAGAGATAAGGGGAATGAAACGACATCAAAATATGAGAGGAATTACGAGGGGGACAAAGACGGATGTTCCAGAGATTGGGCACAGTAACAAGGGGGCACAGTTGGAAGTTGAAGACACAGATGAATCACAGGGATGTTAGGAGGTATTTCTTCAGCCACAGAGTAGTCAGTAAGTGGAATAGTTTGTGGAAGCGATGTAGTGGAGGCAGGATCCATACATAGCTTTAAGCAGAGGTATGACAAAGCTCACGGCTCGGGAGAGTGACCTAGTAGCGATCAGTGAAGAGGCGGGGCCAGAGCTCGGACTCGACCCCCGCAACCTCAACTAGGTGAGTACAACTAGGTGAGTACCACATACACACACACACACACACACAACACATACACATACACACACACACACACACACACACACACACACACACACACACACACGCACATACGCACACACACACACTCACACACACACGGTGGCCAGGAGCTGAGTCTCGACCCCTGCAACCACAATTAGGTGAGTACACACACACATACACACACACGTGCACACACACATACACATACACACACACACACACACAGAGTAGGCGCCTGTGACGAGTGGGGTTCCACAGGGGTCAGTCCTAGACCAGTGCTGTTTCTGGTATTTGTGAACGACATGACGGAAGGAATAGACTCCGAAGTGTCCCTGTTTGCAGATGACGTGAAGTTGATGAAAAGAAGCAATCGGACGAGGACCAGCAGAACTACAAAGGATCTGGACAGGCTGCAGACCTGGTCAGAAACTGGCTCCTGGAGTTCAATTCCACCAAGTGCAAGTCATGAAGATTGGGGAAAGCAGGAAGACCGAGACGGAGTACAGTCTAGGGGGCCAGAGACTACAAAGCTCACTCAAGGAAAAAGATCTTGGGGTGAGTATAAACAGGACACATCTCCTGAAGCGCAGATCAACCAAATAACTGCTGCAGCATATGGGCGCCTAGCAAAACTCAGAACAGCATTATGACATCTTAATCAAGATCGTTCGGACCCTTACACCGTGTACGTTAGGCCCATATTGGAGTATGCGGCACCAGTTTGGAACCCACACCTAGCCAAGAACGTAAAGAAACTAGAGAAAGTGCAAAGGTTTGCAACAAGACTAGTTCCAGAGCTAAGGCGTATGTCCTACGAGGAGAGGTTAAGGGAAATCGACCTGACGACACTGGAGGACAGGAGAGATAGGGGGGACATGATAACGACATATATAAAACGAGAGGAATTGACAAGGTAGAGACAGAATGTTCCAGAGATGGGACAGCAACAAGGGGACCAGTTGGTAGTTGAAGACACAGATAATCACAGGGATGTTAGGAAATATTTCTTCAGCCACTGAGTAGTCAGAAAGTGGAAACAGTTTGGAATCGATGTAGTGGAGGCAGGATCCATACATGAGCTTTAACAGGTATGATAAAGCTTATGGTGCAGAGAGTGACCCAGTAGCGGCCCCGTGAAGAGGCCGGAGCCAGGAGCTATTACTCGACCCTACAATCACAACTAGGTGAGTAACACACACACACAACTCCGGTGAATATACACTTATACAAATTAGCTGTAAATATTTCAGGTGATAAATATTGTAAAAAATACCTGAGAGTGTTGAAACTATGTGTAAGGAAACCCGAAATTTTGTTATTATTATTATTATTACTATTATTATTATTATTATTATTATTATTATTATTAATTAGGAAACCCTAACGGGTGCTCTAAAATGGTTACCAGATTTTTAATTAGGAATCCGTACCTTCAGTTGTTACCGGAAGAGGGGAAAAGGGAGTTAGGGAAATTTTCCCAGCACGGGAAAGGAAAATTTTGGGGGGACCAAAAACAACTTTAAAAACAGGAGTTTGGGGAAACCCCCAAGTTGAAATTTCAGGATTTGGGAAAAACAACAAAAGGGGATAGGGGATTTTAAACAAAACCCCCGGGAAAAAACAATTTTGAAAATTTTTAAAAATAAAAATTTCGGAAGTGGGAAAAATTGGAAGAAAAAAGGGATAATATAAATTTTAAAATTATAAAATTATTGGGAAAAGGGTGCCCAAAAGGGCAGAAAAGGGACCAGGAGGAAGCCCTTTTTCCCAAAGGGATTAAATTTTTTTTTCCCCCTTTTAAATTAACATTTTTTTTGTTTTTAAAAAAATTTAAAGGTTGAAAAATTATTGTTCCCCTAAGGAGAACTTTTTACGCCCCTTTTTTTTATTATAAACAAAAATTTTTTTTTTTTATAAATTAGGTAAAAAACGGGTGTTTTTGTTTTTTTAATTAGGAAACCCCCTTTTTGGACCTTTTTTTTTTTTATTTTTTAAATTTTATAAATTTATTAAATTTTGTTCCCTCTCTTTTTAAATGTTACCAGATTTTTTTTTCCCCTTCCTTCATTTTTCCCCCGGGGTTTTGTTTTTCCTTCTCTCCTTTCATAATGTGAAACCACGGGTAGTGTACCTGTTTTTTCCTCTCTCTCCTTCATCTGTAGTCCACGGATGTACCTGTTTTTTCCCTTTCCTCTCCTTCATAACTGTGAGTACCACGGGGTTTTTGGTACCGTCTTGTTCCTCTCTCTCCTTATAACTGTGATACCACTGGTAGTGCCCCCCTTTTGTTCTCTCTTCCTTAAAAACTGGGTCCCACTGGTGTTACCTGTTTTTTCCCTCTTTTCCCCTTTCTAACTGTGAGTACCCTTATGTACCGTTTTTTTCCTTTCTCCTTCATAATGTGGTACCACGGAGTGTACCTGTTTTTGTTCCTCTCTCCCCTTCATAACTGTGAGACCACTGGTGTTACCTGTCTTGTTCCTCTCTCTCCTTCAAACTGTGAGTACCACTGGATGAAACCTGTTGTTCCTTCCCCCTTTCATAACTGGATACCAGGGTAGTGCCCGTCTTGTCCCTCTTCCTTATAACTGGATAAGGTAGGGTACCTGTTTTTTCCTTCCTCTCCTTCATAACTGGAGCCCACTTTATGTACCTGTTTTTTTCCCTCTCTCTTTCTAACTGTGAGTCCCACTGGTGTGTACTTTTTGCCCTCTCCTTCTAACGTGAACCCTGGTAGTGTACCTGTTTGTTCCCTTTCTCCTTCATAACTGTGAGTACCCTGGTAGTGTCCTGTTTGTTCCTCTCTCTCCTTCATAACGTGATACACGGGAAGTGTACCTTCTTGTTCCTCTCCTCCTCATAACTGTGATCCCACTGGTAGTGTACCGTTTTGTTCCCCCTTTCCTTCAAAAATGTATACACGGGTAGTGTACCTGTTTTGTTCCTTCTCTCCTTCTAACTGTGAGTACCACTGGAGTGTACCGTTTGTTCCTCTCTCCCTTTCATAACTGTGGTACCACGGTAGTGTACCTGTCTTGTTCCCTTCTCCTTCATAACGTATACCAGGGTGGCCCGGGTTTTTTTCCCTTCTCTCCTTCATAACTGTGAGTACCACGGGGAGGTCCCTTGTTTTTCCCCTCTCTCCTTCTAACTGTGGTACCACTGGTAGTGAAAACCTGTCTTTTTCCCTCTCTCTCCTTCATAACGGAGACCACGGGTAGGTGTATTTTTTTTTCCTTTCTCCTTCATAACTTGAGTACCATGGTAGGGTACCTGTTTTTTTCCCCTTCTCCCCTTCAAACTGGAGTCCCTTGTGTTTTTTTCCCCCTTCTCCTTATAACGGGTACCACATTTTCCTGTTGTTCCTCTCTCCCCTTAAAAACTGTGGTCCACGGTATTTCCTTCTTGTTCCTCTTTTCCCTTCATAACTGGAACCACGGTGGTACCTTTTGTCCCTCTTCCTTCAAAACTAACCACTTTTACGCTTGTTTTTCCTTCTCTCCTTCTAACGGAGTCCACGGAGTTACCTTTTGTTTTCCTCTCTCCCTCATAACTGTGATACCACTGGTGGGTTTACCTGTTTTCCCCCCTTTCCTTCTAACGTGAGTCCCCATGGTAGTGTACCTGTTTTTTCCTTCTCTCCTTCATAACTGGAGACCAGGTAGTGTACCTGTTTGTTCCTCTCTTCCCTTCAAAAAGTGTTACCACGGGTATTTTACCGGGTTTGTTTCTCTCTCCTTATAACTGTGATACCACTGGTAGTGTCCCTGCTTGTTCCTCTCTCCCCTTCAAACTGGAGTCCACGGGTGGTCCCTTCCCCCCCTCCTTCAAAACCTGTGAGTCCACATTTACCGTTTTGTTCCCTCCCCCTTTTCATAACGGGAGTACCACTGGTATGACCTTCTTGTTCCTCTCTCCCCTTTCATAACTGGGTACCACTGGTAGGGTCCCTTTTTTCCCCCTTTCCCTTTAACTGTGAGCCCAAATTTTTACCTGTTTGTTCCCTTCTCCCCTTCATAACTGTGATACCACTGGTAGTGTCCCCTGTTTGTCCTCTCTCTCCTTCATAATGGGGTCCACGGTAGTGTACCTGTTTGTTCCTCCCCCTTCATAACTTGGTACCACTGGGTGTCCCTTTTTGTTTCCTCTCCTTAAAAAGGATACCACTGTGGGTTACCTGTTTGTTCCTCCCTCCTTCAAACTTTTAAAAACCCTGTGTGTCCGTTTGTTCCTCCCCTTAAACTTGGTTCCCCGGGTAGTGTCCCTTTCTTGGGTTCCTCTCCTTCAAAACGGGGATCCACGGTAGTGTACCTGCTTGTTCCCTTTTTCCCTTAAAACGTGAGTACCACGGGTATGTACTGTGTTTTCCTTTTTCCCCTTCATAACTGTGATACCCTGGAGGTACCTGTTTTTCCTCTCTCCCCTTCATAACGGGATCCTGGAGTGTCCCTGCTTTCCCTCTCCCCTTCATAACGGAGTACCACGGGTAGGGGTTTTCCTCCTCCTTCATAACTGTGATAAAAACAGTACCGTTTGTTCCTTTCTCCTTCATAACTGTGAGTACCACTGGTAGTGTACCTTTTTTTCCTCTCTCCTTCCATATAACCCCGGGGTTTTTTTTTTAAACGTAGTGTACCTGTTTTTTCCCTCTCTCTCCTTCAAACGGGAGTACCACTGGTAGTGATTTTCTTGTTCCTCTCTCTCCTTCATAATGGAGTACCACTGGAGTGTATGTCTTGTTCCTTCTTTCCTTATAATGTAGTACCAGGGTAGTGTACCTGTTTGTTCCCCTTCTCCCCTTCAAAACTGTGAGTACCACTGGTGTGTACCTGTTTGCCCCTTTTTTCCCCCTTTCATAACTGTGAGTACCAGGGTAGTGACCTTTTGTTCCCCTTTCTCCCTTTCATAACTGTGATACCACATTACCGTTTGTTCCTCTTTCCCTTCATAATGTGAGTACCACTGGTAGGTACCTTTTGTTCCTCTCCTCCTTCAAACTTGAGCCCAATTTTACCTGTTTGTTCCCTCCCCCTTTCCTTCATAACTGTGGTCCCCGGTAGTGTCCCTGTTTTCCCTCCCTTCAAAAACGGAGTACCATGGTAGTGTCCCTGTTTGTTCCCTCTCTTCCTTTTCTAACGGGTACCACTGGTAGTGTACCTGTTTGTTCCTTCTCCCCTTCAAAACTGTGGTCCCCGGGTAGTTACCTGTTTTTTCCCTTTCCTTCCTTCAAAACGTGAGTACACGGGTAGTGTCCCTGTTTGTTCCTCTCTCTCCTTCTACTGTGAGTCCATGGTATTACCGTTTGTTCCCCCTTTTCCCTTCAAACTGTGGTACAGGGGTAGTGTACCTGTTTTTTCCTCTTTTCCCCTTCTAACTGTGAGTCCATGGTATGTACCTGTTTGTTTTTTCCTCTCCCATAACGTGATACACTGTAGGTACCTTTTTGTTCCCCCTCTCTCCTCATAACTGTGAGTACCATGGATGTACCTTCTTTTCCCTTCTCTCCTTCAAAAACCGGGGTACCTTTTGGTTTTTTTAAAAACCGGAAAAAATTTTAGTGTTTTTTTGTTTTTCTCTCTTAAAAAAAGCCCACTGGAGGTTTTTTTTCCCTCCCTTCTAACTGTGATACCACTGGAAATGTACCGTTTGTTCCCTCTCCCTATAACTGGGAGTACCACTGGTAGGGGTACTGTCCCCTTTTTTCCCATAACTGTGAGTACCACAGTACCTGTCTTTTTTCCTCTTCTCCTTCATAACGTGAGCCCCCGTGTTTCCCTGTCTTTTCCTCCTCTCCTTCAAAACTGTATCCCACGGGTAGTGTACCTGTGTTGTTCCTCTCTTTCCTTCATAACTGGAGTACCACGGGGTAGTACCTTGTTTTTCCTTTCTCCCTTATAACTGTGGAATACGGGGTATGTACCTGTTTTTTTCCTCTCTCTCCTTCTAAACTGTGAGTCCCACTGGTATGTACCGGGTTTTTTCCTCTCCCCTTCAAAACGTGATTTCCCTGGAGTGTCCCTGTTTTTTTCCCTCTCTCCTTAAAACTGTGGTCCACGGTAGTTACCGTCTTTTCCTCTCTCCTTTATAACTGGAGTACCCTTTTAGTGTACCTGTGTTTTTTCCTCTCTCTCCTTATAACTGTGAGTCCCACGGGAGTGTACCTGTTGTTCCTCTTCCCCTTATAACTGGGTTTCCATTTTATGTACCCCTCCCCCTTCATAACTGGAGTACCACATCCTGTTTTGTTCCTCTCTCTTTTTCAAACGTAGCCCACTGGTTGACCTGTCTTTTTCCTCTCTCCCCTTTTTAATAATGTATACCCGGGTAGTGAAACCTGTGTTGTTTTCCTCTTTTTCCCTTTTCATAACGGGGCCCCACGGGGTAGTGTACCTTTTTTCCTTCTCCCCTTCTAAGTGAGCCCCACGGTAGTGACCTTGTTTTTCCTCTTTTTTCCTTCAAAAACTGGATCCCCGGGGTAGTGTCCTGTTTTTTCCTCTTCCTTTCATAACTGTGAGTCCCACGGTAGTGTACCTGTTTGTTCCCTCTTCCTTCAAACTGGATCCACTGGTGTGTACTTGTTGTCCTTCTCCTTAAAAAAATGTGAGTACCACTGGTGTGTACTGTTGTTCCTCTTTTCCTTCATAACGGAGTACACTGTAGTGAACTGTTTGTTCCTCTTCCTTATAACGAATCATGGATGTCCCTGTTTTTCCCCTTTTTCTCCTTCATAACGGGAAATCCCACGGTAGTGAAACCTTCTTGTTCCTCTCTCTCCTTCATAACGGGATACTACTGGTATGTCCCTGTCTTGTTCCTCCCCTTCCTTCATAACTGTGAAAAAACCATGTATGTCCCTGTCTTTGTTCCTCTTTCCTTCAAACTGGATACAGGGTAGTGTACCTGTCTTTTTTCCCTTCCCCTTTCAAACTGAGTACTACTGGTATGTACCTGTCTTTTTCCTCTCTCTCCTTCAAACTGGAATCCCAGGTAGTGTACCTGTCTTGCCCTCTTCTCCTTCATAATGGAATACTGTAGGTACCGTCTTGCCCTTTCTCTCTCCTTATAACGTGAGTACTATGGTAGTTACCTGTCTTTTTCCCCTCTCTCCCTTTCATAACGGAATACCATGGTATGTACCTGCCCCTTTGTTCCTCTCTCCCCTTCATAGCTGGAGTAAAAAGAAAAAGTTTTTCGGTATACAAAAATACATTTTTACTGAATTACATACATACCATATGTGTAGAAAACCTGGGATAACCAAAAAAAGTCAACAGAGTGACTTTTCCTTTGGGGGTCCTTTTTACCTTATTTTTTAAATAAAAAGGTTTAAAAAATTTTTCTTTTATTCTATAATGAATAACACTTATTATCATACTAAAAAATATTACTACCGAGGGCATTACTGAATAAAGGGAAAATTTAACGTAGTTAGCTAAAAAATTGAAATCATTCCTCCCCTTTTTGTAGCTACAATTTTATCAACACCTTTGGGCCCCTTCTTTAACTGGTTCACGCTATGACTGGCTTTGACATTGCGGGCAGTCTGTTCCCTTCCTTTATTACTTACAATAAAAGGTTTTGAAGCCTGGCCCTGCTGGGGACTACAAAGTTTTCTCCCTCCCCCTAGTAAATGATTGCTTTGGTTTCCCCAACCTTGACAAAATTGACAGCAAGAATTCTGGCACGGTTTTTGAGCAATTTTATAAAAATGATTTAGCTTCAGTTGTTTTTCCTGTCTTCAACATTCAGCATATCCAACTGCTTAAATTATCCTGGCCAAAATGTTTTCTTGGCCCAGCCCAGGATGAAACTTACATTTGTTCTGGGGGATTTGCAGTCTACTTTCAGTTTTTTTGTCAAGGCAGAGTACCCAAAAAGAGCACGTAATCCATATGGCTTTTATAGGGGCTAAAATAGGGTCCTGCAGCCCATAGGTAACACTGTGTTGTCTATACAGAACTCATTTGGGATCGCTTTTTTACACAAGTTCCCCACAATTCTCCTGCATGCATGGGTCAAAGGGGGTTTTCCCCCCTATTTTACTGATGAAACCAAAATGATGGGCCACCATTACTTAACATTAAAGTTATTTACCCTTCTCATTTGTGTTTCCCAAAGAGAATGGCTTCTTTTTTTTCCCCAGGGGTAAGAAGTTTTTTTGTCTACTAACATTTGCGAGGACTCCAGTTCCCGTGTTAAAACATTTTGCAATTGTGGGTCTTTACCTGACACTAACAAGCATGTCATCTCATACAGTAGGAGTTTGCATTGAACGATAGGCATACTTTGACATAACAAGAATAAAAGGGACCCAAAACACCTTTAGGAACCCACATGTTATCGGCAGGGGTTTGATTCTGTTTTGTTTTTTTGACTATTTGCCCTGTTTCAAGGTGGACTAAACCCGTCACAGAACCAACCGATAGCTTAATTTTTTTAACAATAATTGTGGTTTACAGTAACGAAGGCCTTTTGCAGGGCTAAGGTTCCATACCTATGAGGTTCCCCCCTTTTTACATTTTTAGTTCTCAGGGTAATCCTCAGATTTTAAAAAGGGAGGTGTCGGTTTAGTAGGTCTTCTAAAACCGATTTATAGCTATGGAAATGTTGTTTTCTTAAGGATTAATACTTTAGAATACACCGCCCTCCTAAATTTTTGATATTATACTGAGTAACTAAAAGGCCATAGTTCTTACATCAGACCACATTTTTCTTTAAGAAGGGTAATCCTTGGGCCCCCTTGAACCCCTCCGGACGGTATTTGTGGTGATTGAAGATTTTTTTTATGGAGCAATAGGGTTTACAGTTCAGAAGACCATCTTTGGAATTAACGGGAGTTTCAGGGCCCTTTCTCTTTGTTGGGTTTAAACCCGCTTAGTTTTTTTTAAAAAGTCTGAGATACCTTACAGTTGACAACGTTTGGGTTTTCCCCCTTTTTGGTATTTTTTTTGAAATTTTTCAGAGTCTGTGTTAAAGGTATTTGTGCGCTGGTATTGACTTACTAGGGTTTATCAAAAAATGTGTGTTTAAATTAAAACCCCTTTCCACCTTAAAAGTTTTGTGGCATACCTCATTTTGATAGTGAGTACTATGTTAAACCTTCTATGGCTTATGGTTTTACCCCAACTGTTTTAGTTTTGCCAGAGCTTCTGGGGGTTTTGCTTATACCTTCAATTTTTGAGCAGTAGTGCTTTTTCCTTTGCTCCTTTTTAAAATTTTACCTGTTTTTTTCCCCCTTTGGAATTCATTTAGTGCTGCAAATCCTGCTTTTGCTTTAAATCTTTTTAGCAGGGTCTCTGAAATTTTATTATCTAATATCTCATTTTAAGGGGTTTTTTCTTTTAATCCCAACCCCCTTTTAAAAGGGGCAATATTATCAAGGATGGAGTGAACATTGTTTTGAATTTTTCCCCCGGCATCGTTTTTCGCCCCTGCAAATTTTTCTCTGTCCATCCAATTGTGTAGCCTATTTTCCAGGTTCTTTACGTATTTCTAGTTTACCTCATTTTTATTGTCCGTGACCTTCCTATCCCTAGTGATTTTCCTGGGCAGTAAATGATTTAAATACACTAAGGCCCTTTGGGAATGGCCTACGACTAATGTTTCACGCGGTTACAAAAATAGTGGTCAATTAGGGGGCTGAAACTGGTGATCCGGGTTGGTGTATTTAATTTGTTGAGTGTAACTATTCAATCCTAGAATTTCTTATACCTTTTTCATAGCCCGTTATTTTGCTGCTGAAAACAGATATTTAAAACGCACAGTATTATTGTTCGCAATTTTTTTCATCCGGGCAAACTGGAAAAATTCTAAGAACGGGCCTGGTAGGAGGGCGGGAACAGTTTTCCCATAAAAATGGGTTTGGTCTTAGGAAGCAGCACTTCAAAACCTAAATCTCCATTTTTTGTTATTTAAATCAGGTCTTTGGGGTTTTAAGCTAAATCATTTTTTAATGTAGGCACATACTCCACCCCCCTTTCGTTCCTTCTAAGCGTTTTATATTGTAACATCATTTTACCTCGTCGTCATACCCTACACCCACCAAAATTCCCCGGGTGGTTAAACTGCCCCCCTAATTTTTTACTAGAATCCTAATCTCTGCCAATTTAGGAAGAAGGACTTGCATTGACAGAATAAAGTGAAGGCCTGTTTTTCATAAAAAAAACATAACACATATATGGGAATGGGGGCATTTATTAAAAAAAGGGAAATCAAAGTCATCCTGCTAAAGGGGAACGTGCCAAAGTGCATTTGTTACACACAAAATGAAATTTTGGACCGTTCTAAATTGACATAATCCACTGCCCCACCCCTTACACATTTTACAAAGGTGCCCTTTTCTGTTTTTCGCGTACTTTAGTACAGTGTATGCACCTTTTGGGATGTTTGAGTAAAATGGCTGTATTTCTCACATTGACCCTTTTATGCATTTCATAAGGAGTTAAGGTTTTCATTCCTACTACTAGACCTCATTATCGCTTCTTTTTTCTTCTTTTTTTGCCTCTGAAAAAGTTTGAGGCCGGATTAATTTTTGGTATCACCACTTAAGAGCGCTTCAAAAGAGCTGTGACCAAAGGTAGTACCAGGTAGTCCGTTTGTTCTCTCTCCCTTCATAACGTGAGTCCACTGGTAGTGTACCTGTTTTTTCCCTTCTCTCCTTCATAACTGTGAGACAGGGTGTGACCTGTTTGTTCCTCCCTTCCCCTTCTAACTGTGAGTCACGGGTAGTGTCCTGTCGTTCCTCTCTCTCCTTCAAAACTGTGAGTACTATGGTAGTGTCTGTTTGTTCCTCTTTTCCCTTTCAAAAAAGTGAGTGCCATGGTAGTGTCCCTGGTTGTCCTCTCTCCCCTTCATAACGGGGTCCCAGGGTAGGTACTGATTGTTCTTTTCTCCCTCGACCATGTTTTATCTGACAGTTCTTTTCGGTTAAATTAAATTAGAGGAATGAAGGTAGAATTTGAAGCGGAAAATTTGGGTGTTGCGGGTTCTTCGAAGGATAGAAAAAAGGGTCACAGTGCAACTAATGCGGCATTTTTATTGTGGCAACGTTCCCTTCCGGGAATTTGTCACTTGACAAAGCTCCGGGAGAGAAAAACTTTTCCCAAAATAAAATTTTGCATTGTTCCCTTGTGTCCTTTTCCCTAACTTTTTGTGGGTAATTCTACAAATTATTACAGAAACGTAAGAAATGGGTGGGGTGAGTCCTGGGAAGAGGGGAGGACGGGATGAAGGAGGTTTGAGGGGTGGGAGCTTGAGCATCCTCAGGCATGTCTTCAGTTTTTAGATCGATGGAACAAATTTTTTGGGGGGGAAGGAGGGGGAAAGGGATTGGACGTGTTTTTGGAGCAAAAGGGGTTTAGCGGATTGAGTCCTGGAGGTGAAAAGGGCCGGCTAACCTAGGGGTGCCGATATTGCGTTCAGGGACTTCGAAATGTGATGTTTAGCTTACTTCTGGCCAGAATATATTTAAATGAGGTGAATTTGTTTTCTTCTTAGGGCTCTTAAGAAAAAAAGTGCACAAATCTAGAACTGGAAAAAGTTCTGCAGGTGTGGAAACCGGAAAGTTTTTGCAGGTGTGGAACCTGGGGAGTTTGCAGGTGTGGAACCTGGAAAAGTTGCCAAGGGGAGAAAACCCGGAAAGTTTTGCAAGTGTGGAACCCGGAAAAATCTCACCAGGGCATTCCACTTTCCAGTTCCCAAACCCCTCCCCCCCCTACTACCCGATTTATGGAGTGTTTTTTCATAAGAACTTTTTGCCCGTAGCGAGGAAAAAACAAAGGGACATCGACTCTTCAACTCACTGAGAATTAAGAGTTGCTGCTAAGGAGCAGTTTTTCTGTTCTCTTCCTTGAAAGCGTTCCTTCGGGAGTGGGAGAGGGAAAATCCGGCAAAAGGGCATCAGGCAACGGAGATCCCGCAAAGGGGCATCAAGCAACGGGGGCATCCCGGGAACAAGAGATCAGGGAACGGGGGCATTCCCGGGAGGCTGCAACAGGGAACAGGAAAAGGGTGGTTCTTGGTTCTTAACTACGCCCCCCGGTGGCTGCTGTCTTAAAAAATGAGTCCAATTCAACTGTGAGTTTTCCCAGGAAAAGTTAACATCCTCACCCGGGTTTTTTCCCTTGGGGCATAGTCTTTTTATGGCCGGACTCCAACTAGTTTGGGGTTTTTACAAATGATGAGCAAAGGTGGAGTGTGGTGACGGGTAACAGTAAGAATCTTTTCCTGGGCCACTCCACTGACACTCTTACATTCTAATACTCTCTGCAATATTTTTGTATCTACAAAAATCCTCTGGAGTACAACAACAGTTCTTGCACCACTATTTGCTTCCAGTAACACATTGTGGTTGAGAGAAGCGTTTCTGGCACCGCCAGAACACTGTCTCTTAACAGCAGCGTAGATACAGGTAGCAACCATCACAGGCTTGTCTGTTTCGCTGAGTTTAACCCAATTTTTACCATATACAGGTGTCCTGGGAGACAGGAATGTTCATTACAGGTGGGATATACACCAGAACCAGACGGGGATATTCTCTTCAAGTAAGATATACGCCATGACCAGAAGACTTGTTTTGGTAATTTAAAACAGTCTTTATTACAGGTTCTTTATTACAGTAGTGGATGGTCAGACATTCACTTGCTGTACCAGTGAAATTATTTACCTCTTGCTGCTGCTGCTGCTGCTGCTGTTCCTAATGTAAGTGGTGGTGCTGTCTGGTGATGGTGGTGGTGCCCGCATAAATAATTGAGGTTGCCTCCTCTAAGTTGATGGTGCTCTCCCAGTTCCTGCTGCCTCTCAGACGTGACGACATGCTGGTGGGCCTCAACACCTACAACTCTGATTGACTCACTAACATGCCGTCAAACACCAAGAGACGTGATCCAAACACAGTGAGACATGATCCAAACACCGCGAGACATGATCCAGACATGTTTGTAACACCTCAGGCCGCCTACAAATAGAGTAATATAATATATAATGAAGCTAAAATCTCCGTAAGTCTAGAACCACAGGGTGTCTCGTAAGTCTAGAACCACAGGGTGTCTCGTAAGTCTAGAACCACAGGGTGTCTCGTAAGTCTAGAACCACAGGGTGTCTCGTAAGTCTAGAACCACAGGGTGTCTCGTAAGTCTAGAACCACAGGGTGTCTCGTAAGTCTAGAACCACAGGGTATCTCGTAAGTCTAGAACAACAGGGTGTCTCGTAGGTCTAGAACCACAGGGTGTCTCGTAAGTCTAGAACCACAGGGTGTCTCGTAAGTCTAGAACCACAGGTGTCTCGTAAGTCTAAGAACCACAGGGTGTCTCGTAAGTCTAGAACCACAGGGTGTCTCGTAAGTCTAGAACCACAGGGTATCTCGTAAGTCTAGAACCACAGGGTGTCTCGTAAGTCTAGAACCACAGGGTGTCTCGTAAGTCTAGAACACGGGGTGTCTCGAAAAGTCAAGAACCACAGGGTGTCTCGTAAGTCTAGAACCACAGGGTATCTGTAAGTCTAAAACCCAACGGGGTGTCTCGTAAGTCTAGAACCACAGGGTATCTCGTAAGTCAAGAACCACGGGGGTGTCTCGTAAGTCTAAGAACCACAGGGTCTCGTAAGTCTAGAACCACAGGGTATCTCGTAAGTCTAGAACCACAGGGTGTCTCGTAAGTCTAGAACCACAGGGTGTCTCGTAAGTCTAGAACCACAGGGTATCTCGTAAGTCTGGGAACCACAGGGTGTCTCGTAAGTCTAGAACCACAGGGTGTCTCGTAAGTCTAGAACCACAGGGGTCTCGTAAGTCTAGAACCACGGGTGTCTCGTAAGTCTAGAACCTCGGGTGTCTCGTAAGTCTAAAACCCAAACAGGGTGTCTCGTAAGTCTAGAACCACAGGGTGTCTCGTAAGTCTAAAAACCACAGGGTGTCTCGTAAGTCTAGAACCACAGGGTGTCTCGTAAGTCTAGAACCTCAGGGTGTCTCGTAAGTCTAGAACCACAGGGTGTCTCGTAAGTCTAGAAACTCCAGGGTGTCTCGTAAGTCTAGAACCACAGGGTGTCTCGTAAGTCTAGAACCTCAGGTGTCTCGTAGTCTAGAACCACAGGGTGTCTCGTAAGTCTAGAACCACAGGGTGTCTCGTAAGTCAGAACCACAGGGTGTCTCGTAAGTCTAGAACCACAGGGTGTCTCGTAAGTCTAGAACCTCAGGGTGTCTCGTAAGTCTAGAACACAGGGTGTCTCGTAAGTCTAGAACCACAGGTGTCTCGTAAGTCTAGAACCACAGGGTGTCTCGTAAGTCTAGAACCACAGGGTGTCTCGTAGTCTAGAACCACAGGTG
>NC_069404.1:94421503-94645041 GCF_026875155.1 Cherax quadricarinatus | reverse complement strand
ACTGGATCTTCAGTGTGCTTCATCAGTGCTTCACGGGGATGCTCAGTGTGTTTCATCATGCTTCACGGGATGCTTCAGTGTGCTTCCATGTTCACGGGGGATGCTTCAGTGTGCTTCATCATGCTTTCACGGGATGCTTCAGTGTCTTCATCAGTGCTCCGGGGATCTTCTTTGCTTCATCATGTTTCACGGGGATGCTTCAGGTTTATCGTGCTTCACTGGATCTTCATGTCTTCATCATGCTTACGGGGTGCTTCATGTGCTTAAAACAGTGCTTCACTGGGATGCTTCAGTTGCTTCATCAGGGCTTCACTGGGATGTTTCAAGTGTGCTTAAAATCATGTTTCCCATTTGGGATCTTCATGTGCTTCACAGTGCTTCACTGGGACGTTTCAATTGTTTCATCAGTGCTTCACGGGGAAAGCTTCAGGTGCTTCTCATGCTTCACTGGATTTTCAGTGTGCTTCATCAGTGCTTCACGGGGATCTTCAGTGGCTTCATCTGTTCCTGGGATTTTCAGTGTTTTCATCGTGCTTCGCTGGGATGCTTCATTGTGTTTCATCGGGGCTTCACTGGGGGCTTCATGTGCTTCATCAGGCTTCACGGGATCTTTCATGTCTTCACAGGCTTCACGGGGATCTTCAGTGTGCTTCACATGCTTCACTGGGTGCTTCAGTGTGCTTATCAGTGTTCACTGGGACTTCATGTGCTTCATCAGTGCTTCAGGGGGAAACTTCAGTGTGCTTCATCATGCTCACGGGCCCCTCAATTGCTTCATCATTGCTTCACGGGGATTTTCGTGTGCTTCTCTGCCACGGGATCTTCAGTGGTTCATCATGTTTCACTGGATGCTTCAGTGTGCTTCATCAGTGTTTTCACTGGGACTTCAGTGGCTTCATCATGCTTCACGGGATGTTTCAGTGTGCTTCATCATGCTTCACTGGGATTTTCAGTGTGCTTCTCATGTTTCCCTGGGATGTTTCAGTGTGCTTCACATCCCCTTCACGGGATCTTCAGTGGCTTCACATGCTTCACGGGGATCTTCATTTGCTTCACATGTTTTCACGGGGAGCTTCATGTCTTCACATGCTTCACGGGGATGCTTCAGTGTGCCACCCGACTGTGATTTCATTTAAATTATTGATCATGCAGTAAAGTTATTTTTTAAAGATATTAATTGTGACTTCTCTCATTACACCCCCCTATCGCTACCTGTTTTTTTTGTCTTGTATGTATCATACATAATACATACATACATACAACACCTCATACTAACATTGCAACCCAAAAAAACAGTACACACAATACAATATATATTATTTTTAATATATAAATTTATATATATATAAAATAAATATTATGTGTGTGTGTGTGTGTGGTGTGGTGTGTGTGTGTTGTGTTTTATGTTGTGTATGTGTTGTGTATGTGTTGGTTGTGTGTGTGTGTTTGTTGTTTGTGTGTGTGTGTGGGTCAAAAAACCACGGAGGATGGAAATCCCAAGCTGAGGTACTTTCACACGTCTCCGTGCCCCCTTTAGGAGCTATGCAATTTGCAGATTTTGGGGCGGAGGAAATGACAGATCAGTTTAATTTTGACAAATGTAAGGTTGTAATATTTGATTCGGGGATTTTTGTCACACCCCACACAGGACAATGAATACTTACGACGTTCGGTCTAACTTGTACATTAAATAGTAACACACGTACTCCCAGTCACGTAATTCCCATCACTTTCTGCCCATCACGGTACGTCCCAACGGACGTCCCAGCACGGACTGACCCAGTCACGTACTGCCCATCACTACGTCCCAGTCACAGTCTGCCCAGTCACGTACTGTCCCAGTTTTCGAACGTCCCAGTCACGGGACGCCCCTCACGGTCCTTCCCCTCCGGTACTGTCCCATCACGGTACGTCCCCGTCACGGTACGTCCAGTTACGGTACTTTCCCCGCACGGTACTTCCCATCACGGTACTGACCAGTCACGTACGTCCCATCAGGAAATGTCCCCCGTACGGGACGTCCCATTACGGACTTCCCAGTCACGGTACTGTCCCATTACGGTACTTCCCAGCCGGACTGTCCCAGTCACGGGACGTACCAAATTTTTTTTTACGGTACGCCCCCCTCAGGGACGTCCCATCACGGGACTGTCCCCCCTCACGGACGTCCCAGTCACGGTACTGTCCCCCTTACGGACGCCCCGTCACGGGACTGTCCCATCACGGACTGTACCAGTCACGGTACTGTACCATTTTCACGGACTGTCCCATCATGGAACTGTCCCAGTCACGGTACTGTGCCATCAGGACTGTACCACACGGGACTGTACCTCGTACCTTCCGTTCGGTCGCAGTAACACAAGCCAAGACAACACTTCATAATGACAACAATAAAAAAATAAGAATCTTTCTTTACGTCAGGAAGTTAATTAATAAAATAATTAGAAAACGAGAAGAAAATGTGAAAATTTGGGGATATTTATTGTTAAACGTTTGCCCCACGTGGCGATAAAAAAATCATAGGGCCCAAATCAAATTTATTTAATTTTGTTATTGAATTTTTGTCCAAATATTTAATGGGCAAAAAATTCCTGAAAATATAACCCAGAAGAATGACGAAGTTGATCCCACGTATGAAAGTCTTCCAGCGAGGTCAACCTGACGGCACTCAACTTACCTCTCTGGAAGAACAGCCTCAGGGGGTTCCCCACCCTCAGCACCAAGTTTTCCCCCCCCTCATGCACTCAGGGGGTTCCCCCACCCCATGCACGCAGGAGGTTTTCCCCCCCCTCATGCACTAACAAGGGCCCACAAAACCCTCAAGCCGTCAGGGAAATCCCCCCCCCCTCATGCACAAACTAAATCCCACACCCTCATTCACCAGAAGACCCCACCCTTATGCACGTCGGGAATCCCAAAACCCCCATGCACGGCGGAAGTCCCCCACCATCAGCCGCAGGAAGTCCCCCCCCTTATCACGCAGGGGGTCCCCCCCCCCATGCACGCAGGAATCCACACCCTCATCACTTCAGGAATCCCCCCCCCACAAAAGCACGTAACTAACCCAAACCCCCATGCACGTCAGGAATCCCCACCCTTATGCACGTCAGGGAAATCCCCCACCCTCATGCAAAACTAAATCCCACACCCCATGCACGTCAGGAAAACCCCTACCCATGCACGTCGAAGTCCCCAAAACCCCCATGCACGTCAGGGAATTTTCCCCCCCCACAGCACGTTTAAACCCCACCCCTTATGCACCAGGAGGGCCCCCCACCCCATGCACGTCGGAAGTCCCACACCCCACCGTCCCCGGAAGTCCCCCACCACAGCACGTAACTAAATCCCACACCCTCATGCCTCAGGAAGTCCCCCCCCCTTATGCAGTCAGGAATTCCCCCACCCTCAGCACGCAGGAAATCCCTACCCTCATGCACTCAGGAATTCCCACCCTTAAAAAACGCAGGAAATCCCCCCCCTCAGCACGTCAGGGAAATCCCCCCCCCCCGCACGTCAGGAAGTCCCCCCCCCTTATGCACTCAGGGAAAACCCCCACCCCATGCACGTCAGGAAGTCCCCCCCCCCCCAGCACGTCAAGAAAACCCCCCCCTCAGCACGCAGGAAAAGGGCCCCCCCATCATGCCCCGTCAGGGAAATCCCCCACCCTCAGCACGTCAAAATCCCCCATCCTCATGCACGTTTGGAAATCCCACACCCTCAGCACGCAGGGAAATCCCCCCCCCTCATGCACGTAAATAAATCCCACACCCCAAAACACGTCGTAAGTCCCCCACCCCCTTATGCACTCAGGAAGTCCCCCCCCCTCAGCACGCAGGGAAATCCCCAAACCCCCGCACGTCAAAGTCCCCACCCTTAAAACCTCAGGAATCCCCCCCCCCCCCAGCACGTCAGGAATCCCCCCCCCCTCATGCATCAGGGAAATCCCCCACCATCATCACGTCAGGAAGTCCCCCGCCCTCAAAGCCGTTTGGAAGTCCCCACCCTCATGCACGTCAGGAATTCCCCACCCCAATTTACGTCAGAATCCCCACCATCCACGTCAGGGAAATCCCCACCCTCATGCACGTCAGGAAATCCCTCCCCCACCACGTCAGGAATCCCCACCCCAACACGTCAGGAATCCCCACCCCATCACGCAGAAAATCCCCACCCTCTCACGTCAGGAGTCCCCCCCCCATGCACTCCCGGGAACCCCCCCCCTCATCCGTAGGAAGTCCCCCCCCCTCCATGCACGTCAGGAATCCCCCACCCTCACACGCAGAGCCCCCACCCTCATCACGCAAAAACCCCCACCTCATGCACTCAAATTCCCCCACCCCCCACACGTCAGAAACCCCCACCCATGCACGTCAGGAAGTCCCCCCCCCAGCCTCAGAAGTCCCCCCCCTCATGCACCAGGGAAATCCCCCCCCCCTGCCGTCGGAAATTTTCCCCACCCTCTCACGTCAGGAAGTCCCCCACCATCACACGTCAGGAATCCCCCCCTCATGCCGTCAGGGAAATCCCCACCTCACACACAGGAAGCCCCCCCAAACCCTCTGCCGTCAGGAAGTCCCCACCCATGCACGCAGGAAGTCCCCCACCACATGCACGCAAAATCAACCCCCACAGCACGCGAAGTCCCCCACCACGCACGTCAGAAATCCCCCCCCTATGCACGTCAGGGAAACCCCCACCACTGCACGTCAGGAATCAACCACCCCATGCACGTCAGGAAGTCCCCCCCCATCAGCACTCAGGAAATCCCCCCCCCCATGCACGCCCGGGAAACCCCCACCACAGCACGGCAAAAATCCCCACCCATGCACCAGAAGTCACCCCCCCATGCACTCAGGGAAATCCCCACCCTCATCACGTCAGAAAAACCCCCACCCTCATGACTCGGAAGTCCCAACCCTCATGCACGCAAATCCCCCACCTCATGCCGCAGGAAGTCCCCACCCCAGCACGTCAAAATCCCCCCACCCCATGCACCCGGAATCCCACCACATGCACGTCAGGAAACCCCCCCCCTCATGCCGTCAGGAAGCCCCCACCATCAGACGTCAGGAAAACCCCCACCCCATGCCGTCAGGGAAACCCCACCACAGCACTCAGGAAGCCCCCACCCTCATGCACGTCAGGAAGTCCCCCACCATCATGCACGTCAGGAAGTCCAACCACCATCATGCACGTCAGGAAGTCCCCCACCATCATGCACGTCAGGAAGTCCCCCACCCTCATGCACGTCAGGAAGTCCCCCACCCTCATGCACGTCAGGAAGTCAACCACCCCATCATGCACGTCAGGAAGTCCCCCACCATCATGCACGTCAGGAAGTCAACCACCATCATGAACGTCAGGAAGTCCCCCACCATCATGCACGTCAGTAAGTCCCCCACCATCATGCACGTCAGTAAGTCCCCCACCATAGAATTAGGGAAGCTTTGACTGAAGAGTGAAAATAGAAAGCAGGAATAAATAAAGGGGATATCAACAATGTGATAAAAATCTCCCACCAAGACAGGACTGACAGCAGTGGGCTCAAGTGGCAGGAAAAATTAGGTTTAGACAGGATGTTGACAACAGGGGGTTAGACAACAGAACTGTAGACGAGGGGGAGAGGGGGGGGGGAGACCTCTCCAGCAGTCTCAGTGAAGCGAGAACTTAGGTAGCCTTAATTAAATAGGGGCTGGAGAGGTAGGTGTGAGTTAGACCTGCCCAGTTTGGGCCAGTCTGCCTTCTTCAGTATTGTTACATTCTAATGTTATATTAAGATCGTGCATGACCTGATAAGAACAATGAATATTAGGAATGGAGAATTAGACACATGTACAATATCTGGATATCTTCATGTTTCGCCATTCAGTACCTTTTTTAATACAAATTAAAGGACATAATTTGAAAACAGTAGATACAAAACATAAGGTAATCAGTCCCTCAGCCAATCAACACATCATCAGGAGCTTGCAATGTTGCATGACAGAGGAGGTCCAAGCAAATATGTTGGAGAGAAACGTCTTACCTCGAGCAAAGATCTTTCCCCTGAACATATTTGCTTCGACTTTCTCCACTTTCCTACAACATTGCATGCGCCTGATGATGTGTTGATTGCAACACGAAAGACCTAGAGCTATCACTTAACTCTCTCCGTAGTTGTTTTGCATCTTGTATCGGTTGTTCGCAATAATTACATAATGGTAAATATCAATTAATTATCACATAATAATGGAACTTTGCTGTGACGAAACCTGAAGCAGCCGTAGCTGACCGACCTTCACTTGATCTCGTTGTCCTTCTCTCTCAGAGAAATAAATAAAATGGTTATAAAGGGGTGAACTGTTAAGCCAGCGGAAGGCCTCGGTCAAATGACCAAAATATCTGAGATACTACCACTGTGAAAACACTCGTTATTATGTAACAAACAACTATTTTAAAACCCACCCATCTCACGCCACTAAACCTCTCATACCTCTCCCTTACTCTCCTCCGCCTGACTCTCTCCTTCCTGGCCAGTCTTACCGTCCCTCTCACCACTTAACACTTGTAACTATAGTTATTGTTCAACTTAAGTCTGCCAGCTCAGACTGACTCTCCTGTCACCACCACCACAACCAGATACCATCACCACCACCAGATACCACCACCACCACCAGCACCACCACCAGATACCATCACCACCACCCCACCAGATACCAACACCACCACCACCACCACCAGATACACCACCAGATACCCACCACCACCACACCACCACCAATACCATCACCACCACCACCACCACCAGATACCATCACCACCACCACCACCAGATACCATCACCACCACCAGATACCACCACCACCACCACACACCACCACCAGATACCATCACCACCACACCACCAATACCATCACCACCACCACCACCAGATACCATCACCACCACCAGATACCACCACCACCACCAGATACCACCACCACCAGATACCATCACCACTACTACTACCACCACCACCACTACCAACCACTATCACTACCACCACAGCCACCACCACCAGATACCCACACCATCATCACAACTACCACCAGATACCATCCACCACCATCACAACCACCACCACCACCAGATACCATCACCACCATCACCACCACCACCA
Source organism: Cherax quadricarinatus (assembly GCF_026875155.1). NCBI lineage: Eukaryota > Metazoa > Arthropoda > Malacostraca > Decapoda > Parastacidae > Cherax > Cherax quadricarinatus. Next base: position 94,637,903 of record NC_069404.1, on the reverse strand, counting down.
CCAGATACCATCACCACATAACCATCACCACCATCACTACCATCATCACCACCACCACATACCATCACCACCACCAGATACCATCACCACCACCACATACCATCACCACCACCACATACCATCACCACCACCAGATACCATCACTACCAAAACCACATACCCATCACCACCACCAGATACCATCACCACCACCAGATACCAACACCACCACCAGATACCATCACTACCGCCACATACCATCACCACCACCAGATACCATCACCACCACCAATACCATCACCCACCACCAGATACCATCACCAGATACCAACACCACCACCAGATACCATCACTACCCCCAGATACCATCACCACCACCAGATACCATCACTACCACCACATACCACCCCCACCAACTACCACATCACCACCAACATACCATCACCACCACCACATAACCATCACCACCGACCACATACCCCATCACCACCAGATACCATCACCACCACCACATACCATCACCACCACCACCACCAATACCATCACCACCACCACATACCATCCCACCACCACCAGATACCATCACCACCACCACATACCATCACACCACCACCACATACCATCACCACCACCAATACCAACACCACCACCAGATACCATCACCACCACCAATACCATCACCACCACCACCACCACCACCAATACCAACACCACCACCAGATACCAACACCACCACCAGATACCAACACCACCCAGATACCAACACCACCACCAATACCAACACCACCACCAATAATAACACCACCACCAGATACCATCACCACCACCAGATACCATCACCACCACCAGATAACATCACCACCACCAGAAACCATCACCACCAGATACCATCACCACCACCACATACCATCACCACCAGATACCATCACTACCACCAATACCATCACCACCACCAGATACCATCACCACCACCAGATACCAACACCACCACCAGATACCATCACTACCACCAGATACCATCACTACCACCAGACACCATCCACCACCACAGATACCACACCACCACCAATACCATCACCACCACCAGATACCACACCACCACCAGATACCATCACTACCACCAGATACCATCACTACCACCAGACACCATCCCCACCACCAGATACCATCACCACCACCAGACACCATCCCCACCACCAGATACCATCACCACCACCAGATACCATCACCACCACCAGATACCAACACCACCACCAGATACCATCACTACCACCAGATACCATCACTACCACCAGACACCATCCCCACCACCAGATACCATCACCACCACCAGATACCATCACCATCACTAGATACCATCGTTATTTTCTTCACTCAAGCGCACAACAACGGCAGCTCTCGGGACAACAGTTCTGTTGACACCTGCTGTTCCTACTTACCTGTCAGTAAAATAGGTACCTGGGTGTTAACCTACTAACTAACACCCAGGTCCCATCCTGGGGGCAAAACTGACCCAGTTTGCCCGAAATGCTATACATAACAAGGGGCTTTCTATACAGTAGTATGTCACTTATGTCAGCAAGGTCTGTATACCTTGTACATGTATTTGTAGCAATAAAGATTATTATTATTATTATTATTATTATTACTATTATTATTATAATTATTATTATTATTATTATGTTTACATGAGTCTCACTCTGCATCAGCTGGTGGCACACGCTCCCTGAAGCGCTGCCTGCAAGCAACCCCACAGCTGCCGACGGGCAGCAGTAGACAGCCAGCAGCCTGCATGATGTTCTATGCTGTAGTTGCATGAACTGTAGGCAGTGGCCCCTCCTGCTGCTGCAGCTGCTGCTGCTGCTGCTGTTGTCTGCACCTATGATGGATTAGTCTCACGATCATTGTAATCAGCCTGAGGTCAGTGGACGTCCTCAGTGACCTGCTCGTCACTACTACACATCTAACAAAAAAAAAAAAAAACTGTATTACTGATTTTTTTTCTTAAATTTTCCCCCTGTGGTTCTAGACTTACGAGAACTACCCTGTGGTCCCTAGACTTACGATGACACCCTGTGGTCTAGACTTACGAGACCACCCATGTGGTTCTAGACTTACGAGACACCCTGTGGTTCTAGACTTACGAGCCTCCCTGTGGTTCTAGACTACGAGACACCCTGTGGTCCTAGACTTACGAGACACCCTGTGGTTCTAGACTTACGAGACACCCTGTGGTTCCTAGACTTACGAGACACCCTGTGGTCCTAGACTTACGAGACACCCTGTGGTTCTAGACTACGAGACACCCTGTGGTTCTAGACTTACGAGACACCCTGTGGTTTCTAGACTTACGAGACACCCTGTGGTCCTAGACTTACGAGACACCCTGTGGTTCTAGACTTACGAGACACCCTGTGGTTCTAGACTTACGAGACACCCTGTGGTTCTAGACTTACGAGACACCCTGTGGTTCTAGACTTACGAGACACCCTGTGGTTCTAGACTTACGAGACACCCTGTGGTTCTAGACTTACGAGCCTCCCTGTGTGGTCCTAGACTTACGAGACACCCTGTGTTCTAGACTTACGAGACACCCTGTGGTCCTAGACTTACGAGACACCCTGTGGTTCTAGACTTACGAGACACCCTGTGGTCCTAGACTTACGAGACACCCTGTGGTTCTAGACTTACGAGCCTCCCTGTGGTCCTAGACTACGAGACACCCGTGGTTCTAGACTTACGAGACACCCTGTGGTTCTAGACTTACGAGACACCCTGTGGTTCTAGACTTACGAGACACCCAGTGGTCCTAGACTTACGAGACACCATGTGGTCCTAGACTTACGAGACACCCTGAAGTTCTAGACTTACGAGACACCCTGAGGTTCTAGACTTACGAGACACCCTGAGGTTCTAGACTTACGAGACACCCTGAGGTTCTAGACTTACGAGACACCCTGTGGCTATAGACTTACGAGACACCCTGTGGGTTCAGACTTACGAGACACCCTGAGGTTCTAGACTTACGAACACCCTGAGTTCTAGACTTACAAGACACCCTGTGTTTCTAGACTTACGAGACAACCCTGTGGTTCTAGACTTACGAGACACCCTGTGGTTCTACACTTACGAGACACCCTGTGGTTCGACACTGTACGAGAAAACCCTGTGGTTCTACACTTACGAGACACCCTGAGTTTCTAGACTTACGAGACACCCTGTGGTCCTAGACTTACGAGACACCCTGTGGTCCTAGACTTACGAGACAACCCTGTGGTTCTAGACTTACGAGACACCCTGTGGTCCAGACTTACGAGACACCCTGTGGTTCTAGACTTACATCCTCCCTGTGGTGCTAGACTTACGAGACACCCTGTGGTTCTAGACTTACGAGACACCCTGTGTTCTAGACTTACGAGACACCCTGTGGTTCTAGACTTACGAGACACCCAGTGTCCTAGACTTACGAGACACCATGTGGTCCTAGACTTACGAGACACCCTGAAGTTCTAGACTTACGAGACACCCTGAGGTTCTAGACTTACGAGACACCCTGTGGCTATAGACTTACGAGACACCCGTGGTTCTAGACTTACGAGACACCCTGAGGTTCTAGACTTACGAGACACCCTGTGGTTCTAGACTTACGAGACACCCTGAGGTTCTAGACTTACGAGACACCCTGTGTTCTAGACTTTACGAGACACCCTGAGTCTAGACTTACGAACACCCTGTGGTTCTAGACTTACGAGACACCCTGTGGTTCAGACTTACGAGACACCCTGTGGTTCTAGACTTACGAGACACCCTGTGGGTTCAAAGATTTACGAGACACCCTGTGGTTCTAGACTTACGAGACACCCTGTGGTTCTAGACTTACGAGACACCCTGTGGTTCTAGACTTACGAGAACACCCTGTGGTTCTAGACTTAACGAGACACCCTGTGGTTCTAGACTTACGAGACACCCTGTGGTTCTAGACTTACGAGACACCCTGTGGTTCTAGACTTACGAGACACCCTGTGGTTCTAGACTTACGAGACACCCTGTGGTTCTAGACTTACGAGACACCCTGAGGTTCTAGACTTACGAGACACCCTGTGGTTCTAGACTTACGAGACACCCCTGTGGTTCTAGACTTACGAGACACCCTGTGGTTCTAACTTACGAGACACCCTGTGGTTCTAGACTTACGAGACACCCTGAGGTTCTAGACTTACGAGACACCCTGTGGTTCTAGACTTACGAGACACCCGAGGTTCAAGACTTACGAGACACCCTGTGGTTCTAGACTTACGAGACACCCTGAGGTTCTAGACTTTACGAGACACCCTGTGGTTCTAGACTTACGAGCACCCCTGTGGTTCTAGACTTACGAGACACCCTGTGGTTCTAGACTTACGAGACACCCTGTGGTTCTAGACTTACGAGACACCCTGAGGTTCTAGACTATACGAGACACCCTGTGTTCTAGACTTACGAGCCAACCCTGTGGTTCTAGACTTACGAGACACCCTGTGGTTCTAGACTTACGAGACACCCTGTGGTTCTAGACTTACGAGATACCCTGTGGTCTAGACTTACGAGACACCCTGTGGTTCTAGACTTACGAGACACCTGTGTTCCTAGACTTACGAGATAACCCTGGGGTTCTAGACTTACGAGACACCCTGTGGTTCTAGATTTAAACGAGACACCCTGTTGTTCTTGACTTACGAGATACCCTGTGGTTCTAGACTTACGAGACACCCTGTGGTTCTAGACTTACGAGATACCCTGTGGTTCTAGACTTACGAGACACCCTGTGGTTCTTGACTTACGAGACACCCTGTGGTTCTAGACTTACGAGACACCCTGTGGTTCTAGACTTACGAGACACCCTGTGGTTCTAGACTACGAGATACCCTGTGGTTCTAGACTTACGAGACACCCTGTGGTTCTAGACTTACGAGACACCCTGTGGTTCTAGACTTACGAGACACCCTGTGGTTCTAGACTTACGAGACACCCTGTGGTTCTAGACTTACGAGACACCCTGTTGGTTCTAGACCTACGAGACCCCTGTTGTTCTAGACTTACGAGATACCCTGTGGTTTCTAGACTTACGAGACACCCGTGGTTCTAGACTTACGAGACACCCTGTGGTTCTAGACTTACGAGACACCCTGTGGTTCTAGACTTACGAGACACCCTGTGGTTCTAGACTTACGAGACACCCTGTGGTTCTAGACTTACGAGACACCCTGGGGTTTCTAGACTTACGGAGATTTTAGCTTCATTATATATTAATATTACTCTATTTGTAGGCGGCCTGAGGTGTTACAAACATGTCTGGATCATGTCTCGCGGTGTTTGGATCATGTCCACTGTGTTTGGATTCACGTCTCTGGTGTTTGACGGCATGTTAGTGAGTCCAATCAGAGTTGTAGGTGTTGAGCCCACCAGCATGTTCGTCACGTCTGAGAGGCAGCAGGAACTGGGAGAGCACCATCAACTTAGAGGAGGCAACCTCAATTATTTATGCGGGCACCACCACCATCACCAGACAGCACCACCACTTACATTAGAAACAGCAGCAGCAGCAGCAGCAGCAAGAGGTAAATAATTTCACTGGTACAGCAAGTGAATGTCTACCATCCACTACTGTAATAAAGAACCTGTAATAAAGACTGTTTTAAAATTACCAAAAAAAAGTCTTCTGGTCATGCGTATATCTTACTTGAAGAGAATATCCCCGTCTGGTTCTGGTGTATATCCCACCTGTAATGAACATTCCAGTCTCCCAGGACACCTGTATATGGTAAAAAATTGGGTTAAACCCCAGGGGAAACAAAAAAGCCGTGATGGTTGCTACCGTACTACGCGCTGTTAAAAAGACAGTGTTCTTTTGGGGGCCAGAAACGTTTACCCCTCAACCCCAATGTGTTACCCGGAAGCAAAAATTTTGGGCAAGAAATGTTTTTTTGTACTCCCCAAGGATTTTTGTAAAATCCAAAAAAAATTGCAGAGAGTAATTTGAAGTAAGAGTGCAGTGGAGTGGCCCCGGGAAAGATTTTTCTTAAATGTTCCCTACCAAAAAAACCCCTCCCCCCCCAATCTGTGTGCCCCATCATTTGTGGGAAATACCAAAAAACTAGTTGGAGTCCCCGGCCATAACACAGAAATAATTTCCAAGGGAAAAACTCTGGGAGGATTTTAAAAAATTTCCTGGGGACCACCAAACTTGAATTGGACTCAAAAATTTTAAAACACAGCAGCCCCCCAGGGGGCGTAGTTAAAAAAACCAAGAAAAACCCGGCCCCTTTTCCCCTTTTGGCCCGTTGCAGAAAATTTCCCGGGAAAGCCCCCCCGTTGCCTGTGCTTTTTGTTGAGGCCGGGTGCCTTCCCTTTCTTTAAAGCTCCCTTTTCCGGATGCTCCCGTTCCTTTAAGCTTCCCCGTTGCCGGAAAGGGTTTTCCCCCCCCACTCCCGAAAAGGGAACGACTTTCAAGGAAGACAACAGAAAAACTGCTCCTTACAGCCAAAAATCTTAAATTTGTCAAGAAGGAAGCAGTCAAATTAAAACCTTTTTTGTTTCCTCGCTACGGGGGAAGTTCTTATGACCAAAAAACTCCCAAAATACTGGGTAGGGGGGGAAAAGGGTTTTTGGATACTGGCTGAAAGTGGAAAAACCGGAAAAGAGACTTTTTCCCGGGTTTCCCCACTTTCAGAACTATTTCCCGGTTTCTCCCCTGTGCAACTTCTCCAGGTTTTCCCCAAACCCCAGGGAACCCCCAGGTTTCCCCCACCTTTCAAAAACGTTCCAGGTTTTCCCCACCTGCAGAAACTGTTCCCGTTTCCCAGACTTTTGCAACTTTTCTTTTTAGAAATAAAAGCTTAAAGAAGAAAACAAAATTCCAACCATCATTCTAAAATTTTTATGTTCCCGCCCGAAGTAACTAACACCCCTTTCGAAGATCCTCTGAACTGCAATATCGGCACTCCCCCCCGGGTGAAGGGACCGTGCCCCCTTCCCCCTTTCCCGGACCCCGTCCTGCTAACCTGTTTTGCTCCAACAACACCCCAAAAAATTTCCCCCCCCTTCCCCCCAAAAAATTTGGTCCCCACCGTACTAAAAAACTGACAGACATGCCTGATGGATGCTCAAGCTTCCCCCCACCCAAAAACCTTCCCCTTTTTCCCGTCCCCCCCAAATCTTCCCCAGGGCTCACCTACCTATTCTTCCCCAAACGTTTCTGGGAATAATTTGGGGAGAATTACCGACAATAAGTTTTGGTAAAAAGGACAAAAATGGGAAACTAAACAAACATTTTATTAAAGGGAAAAGGAAAGTTTTGCTCTCCCCGGGGTTTTTGGTTTAAGCTGACAAAGTTCCCGGAAGGGGGAAACGGTTTTCCACAATAAAAAAATGGGCCCCCCATTAAGTTTTCAAATTGTGACCCTTTTTATCTATCCTTCCAAAAGAACCCCTTTAAACCCCCAAACCCCATTTTTTCCGCCCCAAATTCAAAACCCTTCCCCTTCCTCAATTTAATGGGCTAACCGAAAAGAACTTCAGATAAAACATGTCTTTAGGAAAAAGAACAATAAAAGGTACACTAAACCGTGGGACTCACAGTTAAAGGGAAGGGGAGAGAGGAACAAAACAGGAAAACTACCCAGTGGCACTCAAAATTTTGAAGGGAAAAAGGGGGAACAACACACGGGACACTCCCAAATAAGTACCCACAGTTTTTGAAAAGGGGGAAAAGAGGAACAAGACAGTTACAAAATTTCCAGTATAAATCACCCGTTTTTGAAGGAAAAGGGAGGAACAAGACAGGGAAAACTACCCCGGTTGGGGAAAAAACTCAACAGTTAAAAGAAGGGAGAGAGAGGAAAAAACACAGGGACACTACCAGTGGTACTCCCCCAGTTATGAAGGAGAAAGGGAACAAACAGGAAAACTTCCAGGTTAAACCAGTGGTACACAGCTCTTAAAGGGAGCGCCTTTTGTGGGGAAACCAAATTAATCCAGGACCTCAAACTATTGTACAGAGGGAAAACCGACAGAAATGACAGCGATAATGACGGGCTAGTAGCAGGGAAAGATAAACCTTTAAATCCTTATGTAAAGCATTTCATAGGGTTTAATGTAACAAACAGCCCTTATTATCCCCAAACAATACCAAACGGGCATAAAACGTACTAAAAATACGCATGAAAAACAGAAAAAAGGGACCTTATGTAAAATGGTGAAAGGGTGGGTTTCATGATGGATTTAAGTACAATTTAAAGCAAACGGGCCAGAAAAACATTTTGGTGAAAAATGCCCTTTGGCACAGTTAAAACCCCTTTTTTGGGAGGAGAAAAAATTGATTTTAAACCCAAAAATTTAATACAAAAACCCATTTGCCATATATTTTATGATTATGGGGGTTGGGTTTTATGAAAACCGGGCCCCCCCCTTTAACAAATTTAATGCAAGATCACTTCTTCCTAAATTTGGGGAGGAAATTTGGGTTTTAGCTAAAAAAAAATTAGGGCCGGGGCAGTTATAACCCATCTCGGAATCTTGGGGTTGGGTGATACGGTGACTGACGAACAAGGTCAAAATAGATGGGTTTCAATATTTAAAAAACTTAGTAGGAAAAAGAAAGGTGGGGGAGTAAAGTGCCCTACAAATTAAAAAAAAGACTTAGCTTACAACCCAAGACCTATTTAAAAAAACAATAAACGGGGATTCTTTTGGTTTTTTAAGTTAAAGGGGCTTTCCAAGACCAAACCCATCTTAGTAGGAACTAGTTTAAACCCGGGCCCCCCTACCCAAAACCAGTTCTTAGAAGTCTTTTCCCCGAGCCCTTTTCCGGAGCGGGGAAAACAATTGCGGGACAATAATACTTTTGCGACTTTTAAAATCGTTTTTTTCAGCAGCAAAAAAACGGCTAAGCAAAAGGTATAAGCAAATTCCCCCGGGGTTTTAAATAGTTACACTCAACTAATTAATACACCAAACCCCGGGTCACACAGTTCTCACCCCCCTAATTGGGCCACATCTTTGTAACCGCGGGTGAGAACATTAGTCCCGTCAGGTCATTTATCCAAAGCCTTAGTGATCAAATTTTTTAAACATTTACTGCACCCGGAAAATCACTAAGGGGTAGGATAGGCCTACAAAAGGACAATAAAAAAAAGAGGGCAACAAAAAACTACAGTAAAGAAAACACTGGGGAAAGGCAAAACAATTGTGCTGGGAAAAGAGAAAAACAATTTTCAAAGGACGGGAAACGAAGCCCTGGGAAAAAAATTTAAAAAAAAATGTTCACCTACCATCCCCTTGGGGTAATATTGCCCCATTTAAAAGGGGGTTTGGAAACAAAAGAAGAAATGAAACCCGGATGAATTTCTGGGGATATTAGAAAAATATGAAATTTTAAAAGACCAGCTGCCCAAAAAGATTTTAAAACAAACCGACAGGAAAAAATTTTCAGGGACTAAAAAGAATTCCAAAAGGGGAAAGGGAAAAGAGTACAGAGACTTTCAAAAAAGGGGCAAAGGCAAAGCAAATAACTGCCAAAAAAAGAAAAGTATAAGCATAACCCCCAAAAAAAGCCGGGGAAACCCCCCCAAAACAGTTTTGGGGGATAGGGCCCTAAACCCGTAGATAGGTCCCAAAAATAGTAATCACAATTCGATAATGAGGGATGGGCCCCAAACATCAAAAGGGGGCAAATTTCTTTAATTCATACTACAAAAATCTGTTCCTCAACACAGAAAGCAAATACCAGCGCATCAAATACCCTTTTAAAACAGACTTTTGATAAGTTTCAAACATACTATACCAAAAAAAAAGGGGTAACCCCAAAAAGTTGTAAACTAGTAAGTGTATCTCAAGACTTTTTTCAAAAAAAACAAGGGAGGGTTCAACCCCCAAATAAGAAACACAGGGCCCCGATAACATCCCGTCTAAGTTCCTAAAAGAAAGGGTGCTTCCCGAACTTCAATCCCCATTGCTTCAAAATAATCAAATTTTACAATCCCCCAAAAACCGTACCGGGAGGGGTTCCAAAGGGGGCCAGGTTTTCTCCTACTTTAAGAAAAAAAAGAGGTCTGAAAGTAAAACAAAATATAGGCCGTTAGGAATAAAAAATAAAAACTAAAAAACAAAAAGGGCGGTGTATTCTCCCAAATAATTTAAAAACCTTAATGACAAAAACAATCTCCATAGCTATCAATCCGGGGTTTAGAAGATCCAAATCCCAAACCCAACCCCCCCTTTCCCCCTTTTTAATCTGATGGATTTCCTGAAAACTGAAAATGTCAAAGGGGGAAACCCATAGGTATGGTAAACCAAACCCCCAAAAGGCCTTCGATACGTCAACCACAATAAAATTTGAAAAAAACTTTAACTATCGGTTTTAGGGTTTTTGTAAACTGGTTTTTTGGTCCTACCTTAGCAACAGGAAACAAATAGTCAAAATCAACAAAACAGAATCCAAAACCCCCCAAATACATTGGATTTCCTCAAGGTAGTATTCTGGGTCCCTTATTTTTCTTATGTTTTTGCAATGATATGCCTTCAGTGTCAAGTTGCAAACTCCTACTGTAAAAGCAAAGAAAAGTGCTTCTGTTAGTGTCAGGGAAAGACCCCCCCAAAATATAGCTAAAGTTTAACACGGAACTGGAGTTTCCCGCAGCAAATAGGGTTTGTGACAAAAACGGGCATTAAAACCTAAGGGGAAAAAAGGGAAACCATTCTCTTTGGCACGAAACACAAAATGGGGAAGGGTAAATAACTTTAATGTTCCCAATTTTAAAAGGTGAGCCCATCATTTTGGGGTTTTATCAGTAAAATATTTTGGGGGGAAAACCCCTTTTGACCCCCTGGGATGCAGGAAATTATAAGGGGGGAAAATGTTTGTAAAGAAAACGAAAAAGCCCGACTGGGGAAATTCCCGTATAGACAAAACACAGTGTCACCTACTGAGGCTCGCAGGAAACCCTAAGTTTTACCCCTAACAATGCCATATGGGTTTACGCTTGCTCTTCTTGGGAAATCCCGCCCCCTTTACAAAAAAAATGAAAGATAGACTGCAAATCACCCAAACCAAAATTTGAAAGAAAATTTATCCTGGGGGGGGACCAAGAGAACATGTAAGGGGCCCGGGTGAATTAAAAGCATTGGCTTCTGAATTTTTGAAGACAGAGTAAAACAACGAAGCTAAATCAAAGTTTTTTTAAAAATTTTCCCCCCCCACAAAAAGTGTCCAAATATCTTGCTGTCAAAATTTTGGGCAAGGTTGGGAACCCCAAAACAAAACCTAGCCCAGGGGGAGGGGGGGCCCAAATTTGTTTGTTTCCCCACAGTCATTTCCAGGGGGTTTCAAACACCTTTTTAAAAATTTTACGTTAAAAAAGGAATGGAAAAGACTGCCCCGCACATGGGAAAAACCATTTATAACGTGAACCGTTCAAGAAGAGGGGCCAAAAAGGGGTTCTATGTGTAGCTACAGAAAGGGGGGAATGATTTTCTATTTTTTAAACTAACATACGTGTAAATTTTAAACCTTTTTCCTGTAATGACCCCCCGTGTAGTAGATAGTCTTTTTTTGATATAATAAAAATGTTTTTCTTCATTAAAATAAAAAGAAAATATTTATTTAAACCCTTTTTATTATAATAAAAGGGAAAAAGGAAACCCCCAAAGGAAAAAAAAATCACTCTGTCTAAAATTTTTTTGGGTTTTCCCAGGGTTTTCTACACATAAAGCTTGCAATGTAAAAATTCTTTTGTAACTGTATTTGTGTATAAACCGAAAAAAAACTTACTTACTTAAATTCTCACAGCTAAGGGAAAGGGGGAGAAAAGGAACAAGACAGGGGAAAAACTACCAGTGGTTTTTTCACAGTTAAGGGAAAGGGGGAGGAGGAAAAAAGACAGGTTTCACTACCAGTAGTACTCACAGTTTAAGAAGGAGAGAAAAGGAACAAACAGGTTTCACTACCAGTATACTCCCCAGTTTTTAAGGAAAAGAGAGGAACAAGACAGGTACACTAAACCCTGGTAACACAGTTTTGAAGAGGGGGAGAGGAACAAGACAATTTCACTACCAGTAGTAAATCAGGGAAATTTAAAAGGGGAAAAGGGGGAACCCAAAACAAAGGTTTCCTACCAGTAGTTTCTCACAGTTATTAAGGGGAAGAGAACAAGACAAAGGGACCTACCAGTGGTTTTTCACAGAGAAAGGGGGAAAAAGAGGGGAACCCAAAACAGGTACACTACCAATATACCTTTACAGTTATGAAGGAAGAAAAGGAACAAGACAGGTTTACAAAACCGTGGTATTCCCAGTTAGAAGGAGAGAGAGGGGAAAAAGACAGGAAAACTACCCGTAGTAATTCAGTTTTTAATGAAAAGAAGAGGAACAAGACCGGTACACTACCAGTAGAAATCACAGTTTTGAAGGAGAAAGAAAGGGAAAAACACCCGTAAAACTACCCCGGGTACTCACAGTTTATGAAAGGGAAAAGGGGGAACAACACACGTACACTACCAGTGGTACCCACAGGTTTTTGGGAAAGGGGAAGGGGAGGGAAAAAGACAGGGAAAAACCCACCCGTGGTATCACCAAAGGGGAAGGAGAAAACAAGAAAAGGTACACTACCAGTGGGAAAACCCCAAATTAAAGAAGGGGGAGAGAGGAACTCACAGGTACACAAACCCTTGGGACTCCCAGTTATGAAAGGGGAGAAGGGAAAAACACAGGGACACAAACCCGTGGTACTCACAGTTTTTGGAAAAGGAAAAAAGGAACAAAACAGTTAAAACTTTCCCGTGGTACTTTACGTTTTGAAGGGAGAGAGAGGAACAAACAGTACACACCAATACTCCCCAGTTGAAGGGAAAAAAAAGGGAACCCAATAAGGGGGGGGACGTAGTACCACAGTTTTTGAAGGAGAAAAGGGGGTACCCCCTACCAGTTACTCCCATTTTTGAAGGAGAAGGGGGGAACAAGGCAGGTACACTAAACCCGGGACTCACAGTTTTTGAAGGAGAGAGAGGAACAACACATTAAAACTAACCCTGGTAATCACAGATATGAAGGGGGAGAGAGGAACAAGACAGGTTCCCCTACCAGTGGTACTCACATTTATAAAAGAGAGAGGGAAAAAGACAGTACACTACCATTTGTAAATCACAGTTATGAAAAGGGGAAGGGAAAAACACAGGGGAAAACTACCAGTGGTACTCACAGTTAGGAAAAAGAAGGAACAAAAACCCCCCTAAAACCCAAACCCGTAGTAATCACAGTTTGAAAAAGAGAGGAATAGGGAAAAAACACATTTAAAACCCAGTGGTACTCCCCAGTTATGAAGGAAAGGGGAAGGGAACAACAAAAGGTTTACTTTCCAGGGGTACCACGTTAAAGGAAAGAGGAAAGACAGGTAAACTACCGGGGTACTCACCCGTTTTTGAAGGAGAGAGAGGAACAAGACAGGTACTTTTGGAACCACAGTTATGAAGGGAGACGGGGATACCACTACCAGTGGGTTCTCCCCGTTATGAAAGGAGAAAGGAACCCCGACCGGGCACTACCAGTGGGGGAAATCACAGTTTTGAAAGAGGAAAGGGAACCAAAAACAGGTCAAATACCTGGGAAAACCCAGTTTTTTGAAGGGAGAGAGGGGAACAAAACAAAAGGGACACTACCAGTGGGACACCCAGTTATGAAGGAGAGGGGTGGAAAAAAAACAAAGGTACACCCACCAATGATACTCAAAAAGTTATGAAAGAAGAAAGGAACAAGACAATAAAAAACCAAAGGTACTCACATTTTTGAAGGAGGAAAAAAAAAAAAGAAAGGGAAAAAGACGGTACCTCCCCGTGTAACTCACCTTAAGAAGGGAGAGGAACCCAAAACAGGTTTCACTAAACCCGGGTACTTTCCAAATTATGAAGGAGAAAGAGGGAAAAACAAAAACATTTTCAACTAAAACCCGTAATTTCTCACAGTTATGAAAAGGGGGAGAGGAAAAAAAAAACAGGAAAACCCACCAAAAGGGGACTCACAGTATATGGGAAGGGGAGAGAGTAACCCAAACAGGTACACTCCAATGGTACTCAAAAGGAAAAAATGAAGGAAGTAGGGAAAAACCCAGGTACACTACCCGTGGTACTTTTACAAATTTGAAGGACCAAAATAGGAACAACACAGGTACACTACCAGTGGGACTTCCCCAGTTTTGAAGGAAAAGAGGAAAAAACACAGGTACACCCCATGGGACCCCACATTATGAAGGGAAAGGAACAAACCGGGGGAAAATAAACCCGTTTGGTACCACAGATTTTGAAGGAGGGGAGAGGGAAAAAAGACAAAGTGAAAGGGGGGGTGGGAAATCACAGTTTATGGAAAAAGGGGAAAAAGAGGAACAAGACAGGAACAAAACCCGTGGTACTACTATTATAAAGGGGAGAGGGGAACAACACAGGTACCCCTACCATGGGAAATCACAGTTATGAAGGATGATTAAAGGGAAACAAACACCCCCGGGACACCCACCAGTGGGATAACCCAGATTTTGAAGGGAAAAGAGGGAGGCCCAAAACAGGTAAAACAACCATGGGAAAATCACAGTTATGAAGGGGAAAAGAAGGGAAAAAAAGACAGGGACAAAAACCAAATGGTACTCACCCCTTAAAGGGAAAGGGGAAAAGGAAAGGGAAAAAGAAAAGGGAAAACTACCAAAGTACTCCAGTTAGAAGGAGAAAAGGGGGAACAAGAAAAGGGACAAAATCCCCTTGGGACCCAAATTTTTAAAAGGGGAAAAAGGGAACAAAACAGGGTTTGGCGTGGGGAAAACCCCCAGTTAAAGAAGGGAGACTGTGAGTACCACAAACCAGTGGGTACTCCCCCGTTTTAATGAGGGGAAGGGGGAACAAGGGGGAAGGGACACAAACCAAATGGTACTCCCAAATTTTGAAAGGGGAGAGAGGGGAAAAACACAGGTAAACAACCAGTGGGTATTCCCCAGTTATGAAGGAAAAAAGAGGAACAACACACTTCACTACCAGTGGAAATCCAAAAATTTTTGAAGGAGAGAAGGGGGCAAGACAGGTAAAACCCCCAAATTATAATCATTTTGAAGGGGAAAAGGAAAAAAACAGGTAAAAACTACCATAGTACTCAAAAATTTTGAAGGAGAAAGAGGAAAAAACACACGTAAAACTACCCGTGGTAAATCCCCAATTTTGAAGGGGAGGGGAGGAACCCAAACAGTACACTACCATGGGGACCACAGTTTTAAAGAATTTTAAAAGGGAAAAAGGACAGGGGCCCCTAACCCCGGGTACTCCCCAATTTTTGGGAAAGGAAAAGGAACCAAAAACAGGTACACAAACCCGTGGTACTCACAGTTTTATGAAGGAAAAGGAGAACCCCCCCGGGTCCAAATACCAGGGTAAATTCAAAAGTAAAAAAGGGAAAAAGGAAAACACAGGTAAAACTACCAAAGGGACTCACATTTTTTGAAGGAAAAAAGAGGAACAAAAACAGGTACACAAACCCGTTTGGGAATCACAGTTATGAAGGAGAAGGGGGAACAAGACAGGTACAATACCAGAGGGACTCCCCCAGTTATTAAGGAGAGAAAAGGAACAAAACAGGTACTGTTGGGGACTCACAGTTTTTGAAGGAGACCGGATAAACCCCAAAACCGTGGTACCCCAGTTTAAAAAAAAAGGGGAAGAAAGGGAAAAAGGGAGGTTTTCACTACCAGTGGACTCACAGTTATGAAGTAGAGAGAGAGGAACACCCCAGGGACAAATACCAGTGGTACAACACCCCGTTATGAAGGGGAAAAGAAGGGGAAAAAACATACACTACCAGTGGGGTTTACAAATTATGGTGGGGGGGGGGAAAGGAACAAACAGGTACACTACCATTTGGGACTCAAGTTAATGAAGGGGAAAGGGGACCCAAACAGGAAAACTACCAGTGGTCCCACAATTTATGAAGGAGAGAGAGGAACAACACGGAACCCCCTACCAGTGGTACTCCCACGTTAAAAAAAGGGGAGAAGGAACAACAAAAGGACCCCTACCAGGTTTCCCACAGTTAAAAGGAAAGGAGGGAAAAACACAGGTAAAAATACCAAATGGTACCACAGTTATGAAGGAGAGAGAGGAACCCAAAACCGGGATACTACCGGGGGGTACTCACAGTTAAGAAAAGAGAGAGGGAAAAAAGACAGGTACTTTTGGCTCAAAAGTTATGAAGAAACTGGGGAGTCCCACTACCATGGAAATCCCAGGTTTTTGAAGGGATAGAAGGGAAAAAACAGGAACCAAAACCAGTGGTACCACAAATTTTTGAAGGGGAAAAGAGGAACAACACAGTAAAACAACCCTTTTTACCCCCTCCCAGATTTTGAAGGAGAGAGAGGAAAAAAAACAGGGACACTTTCCAGTGGAAATCACATTTAAAGAAGGAGAAAGGGGAACAACACAAATAAAACCCACCCCATGAAACCCCCAAATTATGAAGGGGAAAAGAGGGGAAAAAGACAGGTACAAATAACAGTGGTTTCTCACATTATGAAGGGAGAGAGAGGGAAAAGAACCCGGTACACTACCAGTGGGGACTCCCCAGTTAAAAAAGGAAGAGGAACAAACAGGTCACTACCAGTGGTAACTCACAGTTAAAGAAGGGGAGTAGGAACCCAAAACAGGTACACTACCAGTAGACTTTACCAAATTATGAAGGAGAGAGGGAACAAGACAGGGACCCTACCAGTGGGACTCACAGTTTGTGAAAAGGGGTAGAGAGGAAAAAAACCCGGGACCTACCCCCCTTTTCTCACAGATTTTTAAAGGGGGAGAAAGGAACAAAAACAGGTAAAAACTACCATTTGGGACCCAAAAAGTTTTTGAAGGAAGGGGAGGGAAAAGACAAGGGAAAAACTACCCAAATGGTTAAATCACAGTTTTGAAGGAGAAAAGAGGAAAAAAAAGACGGTACACTACCAGTGGTACCAAAACAGTTTTGAAGGAGAGAGAGGAAAAAACAAAGGTAAAACTACCAGTGGGACTCAAAAGTTATAAAAAAGAGATAGGGCCCCCCCAGGGACACAAAACCCGGGGTTTCTTTAAAGTTAAAAAGGAAAAGAGAGGGCAAGACAGGTACACTACCAAAATGGGAAATTTACAGTTAGAAATTAAAAAGCAAAAAGGAGGAAACAAAAGAAGGTAAAAAAAATAAACCACCCTAGTACTCACAGTTATGAAAGGGGGAGAGGGAAAAAAACAGGGTAACCCCACCCGAGGAACACAGTTTTTTGGGAAGGAAGAGAGGAACAAGGGCAGGGACACTACCAGTGGTACTCAGCAGTTATAAGGAGAGAGGGGAAAGCCCGGGTACACTACCAGGGTACTCACAGTTATGAAGGAGAGAGAGGAACAAGACAGGTACACTACCAGTGGTACTCACAGTTATGAAGGAGAGAGAGGAACAAGACAGGTACACTACCAGTGGTACTCACAGTTATGAAGGAGAGAGAGGAACAACACAGGTACACTACCAGTGGTACTCACAGTTATGAAGGAGAGAGAGGAACAACACAGGTACACTACCAGTGGTACTCACAATTATGAAGGAAAACGTCCCAGAAAGGAAAACAATTCCGGTAACAACTGAAGGTACGGATTCCTAATTAAAAATCTGGTAACCATTTTAGAGCACCCGTTAGGGTTTACCTAATTAATAATAATAATAATAATAATAATAATAATAATAATAATAATAATAATAATAACAAAATTTCAGGTTCCTTACACATAGTTTCAACACTCTCAGGTATTTTTATACAATATTTATCACCTGAAATATTTACAGCTAATTTGTATAAGTGTATATTCACCGGAGTTGTGTGTGTGTGTGTACTCACCTAGTTGTGATTGTAGGGGTCGAGTAATAGCTCCTGGCTCCGCCTCTTCACTGGCCGCTACTGGGTCACTCTCTGCACCATAAGCTTTATCATACCTGTTTAAAGCTATGTATGGATCCTGCCTCCACTACATCGCTTCCCAAACTGTTCCACTTCGTGACTACTCAGTGGCTGAAGAAATATTTCCTAACATCCCTGTGATTCATCTGTGTCTTCAACTACCAACTGTGTCCCCTTGTTGCTGTCCCATCTCTGGAACATTCTGTCTCTACCTTGTCAATTCCTCTCAGTATTTTATATGTCGTTATCATGTCCCCCCTATCTCTCCTGTCCTCCAGTGTCGTCAGGTCGATTTCCCTTAACCTCTCCTCGTAGGACATACGCCTTAGCTCTGGAACTAGTCTTGTTGCAAACCTTTGCACTTTCTCTAGTTTCTTTACGTTCTTGGCTAGGTGTGGGTTCCAAACTGGTGCCGCATACTCCAATATGGGCCTAACGTACACGGTGTACAGGGTCCTGAACGATTCCTTATTAAGATGTCATAATGCTGTTCTGAAGTTTGCTAGGCGCCCATATGCTGCAGCAGTTATTTGGTTGATCTGCGCTTCAGGAGATGTGTCCTGTGTTATACTCACCCCAAGATCTTTTTCCTTGAGTGAGCTTTGTAGTCTCTGGCCCCCTAGACTGTACTCCGTCTGCGGTCTTCTCTGCCTTTCCCCAATCTTCATGACTTTGCACTTGGTGGAATTGAACTCCAGGAGCCAGTTTCTGGACCAGGTCTGCAGCCTGTCCAGATCCCTTTGTAGTTCTGCCTGGTCCTCGTCCGATTGCTTCTTTTCATCAACTTCACGTCATCTGCAAACAGGGACACTTCGGAGTCTATTCCTTCCGTCATGTCGTTCACAAATACCAGAAACAGCACTGGTCCTAGGACTGACCCCTGTGGAACCCCACTCGTCACAGGCGCCTACTCTGTGTGTGTGTGTGTGTGTGTGTATGTGTGTGTGTGTGTGTGTGTGTGTGTGTGTGTGTGTATGTGTATGTGTGTGTGCACGTGTGTGTGTATGTGTGTGTGTACTCACCTAATTGTGGTTGCAGGGGTCGAGACTCAGCTCCTGGCCCCGTGTGTGTGTGTGTGTGTGTGTGTGCGTATGTGCGTGTGTGTGTGTGTGTGTGTGTGTGTGTGTGTGTGTATGTGTATGTGTGTGTGTGTGTGTGTGTGTGTATGTGTGTACTCACCTAGTTGTACTCACCTAGTTGAGGTTGCGGGGGTCGAGTCCGAGCTCTTGGCCCCGCCTCTTCACTGATCGCTACTAGGTCACTCTCCCTGAGCCGTGAGCTTTGTCATACCTCTGCTTAAAGCTATGTATGGATCCTGCCTCCACTACATCGCTTCCCAAACTATTCCACTTACTGACTACTCTGTGGCTGAAGAAATACCTCCTAACATCCCTGTGATTCATCTGTGTCTTCAACTTCCAACTGTGTCCCCTTGTTACTGTGTCCAATCTCTGGAACATCCTGTCTTTGTCCACCTCGTCAATTCCTCTCAGTATTTTGTATGTCGTTATCATGTCCCCTCTATCTCTCCTGTCCTCCAGTGTCGTCAGGTTGATTTCCGTTAACCTCTCCTCGTAGGACATACCTCTTAGCTCTGGGACTAGTCTTGTTGCAAACCTTTGCACTTTCTCTAGTTTCTTTACGTGCTTGGCTAGGTGTGGGTTCCAAACTGGTGCCGCATACTCCAATATGGGCCTAACGTACACGGTGTACAGGATCCTGAACGATTCCTTATTAAGATGTCGGAATGCTGTTCTGAGGTTTGCTAGGCGCCCATATGCTGCAGCAGTTATTTGGCTGATGTGCGCTTCAGGAGATGTGCCTGGTGTTATACTCACCCCAAGATCTTTTTCCTTGAGTGAGGTTTGTAGTCTCTGGCCCCCTGGATTGTACTCCGTCTGCGGTCTTCTTTGCCCTTCCCCAATCTTCATGACTTTGCACTTGGTGGGATTGAACTCCAGGAGCCAATTGCTGGACCAGGTCTGCAGCCTGTCCAGATCCCTTTGTAGTTCTGCCTGGTCTTCGATCGAATGAATTCTTCTCATCAACTTCACGTCATCTGCAAACAGGGACACCTCAGAGTCTATTCCTTCCGTCATGTCGTTCACAAATACCAGAAACAGCACTGGTCCTAGGACTGACCCCTGCGGGACCCCGCTGGTCACAGGTGCCCACTCCGACACCTCGCCATGTACCATGACTCGCTGCTGTCTTCCTGACAAGTATTCCCTAATCCATTGTAGTGCCTTCCCTGTTATCCCTGCTTGGTCCTACAGTTTTTGCACCAATCTCTTGTGTGGAACTGTGTCAAACGCCTTCTTGCAGTCCAAGAATATGCAATCCACCCACCCCTCTCTCTCTTGTCTTACTGCTGTCACCATGTCATAGAACTCCAGTAGGTTTGTGACACAGGATTTCCCGTCCCTGAAACCATGTTGTGTGTGTATCTCAGTGTATATACTCTTAGACTTCACTTTATTCAGTATTTTAGGAATTAAAATATCCTTGACTGTTGGTGTACAGATGATCCTTGACTGTTTGTGTACAGATGATCCTTGACTGTTGGTGTACAGATGATCCTTGACTGTTGGTGTACAGATGATCCTTGACTGTTGGTGTACAGATGATCCTTGACTGTTGGTGTACAGATGATCCTTGACTGGTGGTGTACAGATGATCCTTGACTGTTGGTGTACAGATGATCCTTGACTGTTGGTGTACAGATGATCCTTGACTGTTGTTGTACAGATGATCCTTGACTGGTGGTGTACAGATGATCCTTGACTGTTGTTGTACAGATGATCCTTGACTGTTGTTGTATGTACCTTACTGTTGGGGTACAGTATCCTTGACTGTGGTGTACAGAGATCTTGACTGTTTTTTGTACGATGATCCCTTTATGGTGGTGTACAGAGATCCCTTACTGTTGGTGTACAATGATCCTTGACTGGGGTACAGATGATCCTTGACTGGTGGTGTACAGATGATCCCTTTATGTTGGTGTACAGATATCCTTTACTGTTGTTGTACAGAGATCCTTGACTGGTGGTGTACAGATGATCCTTGCTGTTGGTGTACAGTGATCCTTGATGTTGGTGTACAATATCCTTTACTGTTGGGTACAAGTATCCTTGATGTTGGGTACAGATGATCCTTGACTGTTGGTGTACACTATCCTTGACTGTTGGTGTACAGATGACCTTGATGGTGGGGGTTTCAGTGATCCTTTACTGTTGGTGACAGATGATCCTTTACTGGTGGGACAAGTGATCCTTGACTGGTGGTGTAAGTGACCTTTATGTTTGGGGAAAAGAGATCCTTGACTGGGAGTGTACAAGTGCCCTTTACTGGGGGTGTACAATGACCCCTTGATGGGGGGTGTACAGGGGATCCTTATGTTGGGTACGATGATCCTTGACTGGGGTGTACAATGATCCCTTTATGTTGGTGTCAGGTGACCTTGACTGTTGGTGACAAATCCTTGTGGTGGTGTACAAGGATCCTTGCTGGTGGTGTAAGGTGTCCTTGATGTTGGGGTACGATATCCTGGTGGGGTGACAAGTTATCCGATGTTTTGGGGTACAGGTGACCTTTACTGTTGGGGTACAATGATCCTTGACTGGGAGTTGAAAATTTATCCTTTACTGGTGGGTACAGATGATTTGACTGGGGTGTACAGGTGATCCCTTTACTGGTAGTTACAATATCCCTGACGTTGGGGTACAGGTGATCCTTGACTGGCATGTACAGGTGATCCTTTTACTGGTGTAAAGGGGTCCCTTAATGGTGGGGTACAGGTGTCCTTTACTGTTGGTGTACAGGTGATCCTTTACTGGTGTACAGGTGATCCTTGCTGGTAGTTCAGGTATCCTTGACTGGGGGTGACAGGTGATCCCTTTACTGGTAGTGTCAGGTGATCCCCTTTACTGTTGGTGTACAGGGATCCTTGACTGTTTGGTGTACGGTAATCCTTACTGG
This sequence comes from Cherax quadricarinatus, assembly GCF_026875155.1. NCBI lineage: Eukaryota > Metazoa > Arthropoda > Malacostraca > Decapoda > Parastacidae > Cherax > Cherax quadricarinatus. Next base: position 94,615,966 of record NC_069404.1, on the reverse strand, counting down.
TGGGGTTACGGTGATCCCCGACTGTTTGGGGTCTAACCGCTTTTTGGGGATCCTTGACTGGTTGGGTACGGTACCTTGCGGGGTACGGTGACCTTGATGGTGGTGTAAGGTGATCTTGACTGGTGGTTTTTTTTTTTTTTTGTGTTGTGTACAGGGATCCTTGACTGTTTGTGTACAGGTAATCAGTTGACTGGTGGTGTACAGGTGATCCGTGACTGGTGGTGGTACATGTGTGTATCCTTGACTGGTTGGTGTACAGGTGATCCTTGACTGTTGTGTTACAGGTGATCCTTGACTGTTTGGTGTACAGGTGATCCGTGTACTTTTGGTGTACAGGTGATCCTTGACTGTTAGTGTACAGGTGATCCTTGACTGTTGGTGTACAGGTGATCCGTGACTGATGGTGTACAGGTGTTCCTTGACTGGTGGTGTACAGGTGATCCTTGACTTTTGGTGTACAGGTGGTCCTTGACTGTTGGTGTACAGGTGATCCGTGACTGGTGGTGTACAGGTGTTCCTTGACTGGTGGTGTACAGGTGTTCCTTGACTGGTGGTGTACAGGTGTTCCTTGACTGGTAGTGTACAGGTAACATGCAACTTTAGTGACCCTGGTGTAGTAGAGAGAGTTGAATATAATATAGGCATCAAGCTGGAGTGATGGAGTCAACTACACTCAGTAACTTGTGCCACTCGTCGAGCAGAAAAAAAGTGTCTGAGTACCTTGGTACAAGAACATTAAAAAGCGGTCCACTTAGCTCCTTGATCTTGGCTCTAGTAAGAGGCGTTGCGAGGACACTTTTTGTGTTGTGGTGGTGTTGATATACCACGTGACATCCAGCAGTAGAGTGAAGCATGGTCAACTGTGCTCGTCTTGGAGGCGCTTGTGAGTCCTCAACCTCGCTGCCAGGGATAGTAAAAACATGACGAGTTCAAGTTTACTAAACAAGTGATACCAGTCAGCCTGGTGTGTGTGTGTGTGTGTGTGTGTGTGTGTGTGTGTGTGTGTGTGTGTGTGTGTGTGTGTGTGTGTGTGTGTGTGTGTGTGTGTAACTGTTGCACATGTGTCTTAATCATCAACTTGTCGGTTTTTTATACCATTGTAAAAGCAACAGCCATGTTGACCAGGGAACCAAGAGGAAAGCCTGGGCCAAGACCGGGCCGCCAGAGCAGGAACACTCTCGATACAGGTCACAGGAAAAATCACAGGTAATAAAACGAGACGAGAGTTCGTCTGGGCCACAGGAAAGACAAGTGATGTGAGTTTGTTGAGATGAGTGAAGAGCAGTGAGACTCTGTGGTCGTATATACATATCATTATTAACCTGTGTTGCTAATTCTTAATGAGTTACAGAGGCGAGTCAGTTGGTGAGTGACTGGATGAGTCTACACTGTAAACTAACTAGTGACTGGATGAGTCTACACTGTAAACTAACTAGTGACTGGATGAGTCTACACTGTAAACTAACTAGTGACTGGATGAGTCTACACTGTAAACTAACTAGTGACTGGATGAGTCTACACTGTAAACTAACTAGTGACTGGATGAGTCTACACCCGTAAACTAACTAGTGACTGGATGAGTCTACACTGTAAACTAACTAGTGACTGGATGAGTCTACACTGTAAACTAACTAGTGACTGGATGAGTCTACACTGTAAACTAACTAGTGACTGGATGAGTCTACACTGTAAACTAACTAGTGACTGATGAGTCTACACTGTAAACTAACTAGTGACTGGATGAGTCTACACTGTAAACTAACTAGTGACTGGATGAGTCTACACTGTAAACTAACTAGTGACTGGATGAGTCTACACTGTAAACTAACTAGTGACTGGATGAGTCTACACTGTAAACTAACTAGTGACTGGTTGAGTCTACACTGTAAACTAACTAGTGACTGGATGAGTCTACACTGTAAACTAACTAGTGACTGGATGAGTCTACACTGTAAACTAACTAGTGACTGGATGAGTCTACACTGTAAACTAAAATAGTGACTGGATGAGTCTACACTGTAAACTAACTAGTGACTGGATGAGTCTACACTGGGAAACTAACTAGTGACTGGATGACTCTACATTGATGAAGTAAACTAACTAGTGACTGGATGAGTCTACACTGTAAACTAACTAGTGACTGGGTGAGTCTACACTGTAAACTAACTAGTGACTGATGAGTCTACACTGTAAACTAACTAGTGACTGGATGAGTCTACACTGTAAACTAACTATGACTGGATGACTCTACATTGATGAAGTAAACTAACTAGTGACTGGATGAGTCTACACTGTAAACTAACTTGGACTGGTGAGTCTACACTGTAAACTAACTAGTTTACTGGATGAGTCTACACTGTAAACTAACTAGTGACTGGATGAGTCTACACTGTAAACTAACTAGTGACTGGATGAGTTTACACTGTAAACTAACTAGTGACTGGATGAGTCTACACTGTAAACTAACTAGTGACTGGATGAGTCTACACTGTAAACTAACTAGTGACTGGATGAGTCTACACTGTAAACTAACTAGTGACTGGATGAGTCTACACTGTAAACTAACTAGTGACTGGATGAGTCTACACTGTAAACTAACTAGTGACTGGATGAGTCTACACTGTAAACTAACTAGTGACTGGTTGAGTCTACACTGTAAACTAACTAGTGACTGGATGAGTCTACACTGTAAACTAACTAGTGACTGGATGAGTCTACACTGTAAACTAACTAGTGACTGGATGAGTCTACACTGTAAACTAACTAGTGACTGGATGAGTCTACACTGTAAACTAACTAGTGACTGGATGAGTCTACACTGTAAACTAACTAGTGACTGGATGAGTCTACACTGTAAACTAACTAGTGATCTGGATGAGTCTACACTGTAAACTAACTAGTGACTGGATGAGTCTACACTGTAAACTAACTAGTGACTGGATGAGTCTACACTGTAAACTAACTAGTGACTGGATGAGTCTACACTGTAAACTAACTAGTGACTGGATGAGTCTACACTGTAAACTAACTAGTGACTGGATGAGTCTACACTGTAAACTAACTAGTGACTGGATGAGTCTACACTGTAAACTAACTAGTGACTGGATGATCTACACTGTAAACTAACTAGTGACTGGATGAGTCTACACTGTAAACTAACTAGTGACTGGATGAGTCTACACTGTAAACTAACTAGTGACTGGATGAGTCTACACTGTAAACTAACTATGACTGGATGAGTCTACACTGTAAACTAACTAGTGACTGGATGAGTCTACACTGTAAACTAACTAGTGACTGGATGAGTCTACACTGTAAACTAACTAGTGACTGGATGAGTCTACACGTAACTAACTAGTGACTGGATGAGTCTACACTGTAAACTAACTAGTGACTGGATAGTCTACACTGTAAACTAACTAGTGACTGGATGAGTCTACACTGTAAACTAACTAGTGACTGGATGAGTCTACACTGTAAACTAACTAGTGACTGGATGAGTCTACACTGTAAACTAACTAGTGACTGGATGAGTCTACACTGTAAACTAACTAGTGACCCGGATGAGTCTAAAACTGTAAACTAACTAGTGACTGGATGAGTCTACACTGTAAACTAACTAGTGACTGGATGAGTCTACACTGTAACTAACTAGTGACTGGATGAGTCTACACTGTAAACTAAACTAGTGACTGGATGAGTCTACACTGTAAACTAACTAGTGACTGGATGAGTCTACACTGTAAACTAACTAGTGACTGGATGAGTCTACACTGTAAACTAACTAGTGACTGGATGAGTCTACACTGTAAACTAACTAGTGACTGGATGAGTCTACACTGTAAACTAACTAGTGACTGGATGAGTCTACACTGTAAACTAACTAGTGACTGGATGAGTCTACACTGTAAACTAACTAGTGACTGGATGAGTCTACACTGTAAACTAACTAGTGACTGGATGAGTCTACACTGTAAACTAACTATGACTGGATGAGTCTACACTGTAAACTAACTAGTGACTGGATGATCTACACTGTAAACTAACTAGTGACTGGATGAGTCTACACTGTAAACTAACTAGTGACTGGATGAGTCTACACTGTAAACTAACTATGACTGGATGAGTCTACACTGTAAACTAACTAGTGACTGGATGAGTTTAAAACTGTAAACTAACTAGTGACTGGATGAGTCTACACTGTAAACTAACTAGTGACTGGATGAGTCTACACTGTAAACTAACTAGTGACTGGATGAGTCTACACTGTAAACTAACTAGTGACTGGATGAGTCTACACTGTAAACTAACTAGTGACTGGATGAGTCCTACACTGTAAACTAACTAGTGACTGGATGAGTTTACACTGTAAACTAACTAGTGACTGGATGAGTTACACTGTAAACTAACTAGTGACTGGATGAGTCTACACTGTAAACTAATTAGTGACTGGATGAGTCTAACACTGTAAACTAACTAGTGACTGGATGAGTTACACTGTAAACTAACTAGTGACTGGATGAGTCTACACTGTAAACTAACTAGTGACTGGATGAGTCTACACTGAAACTAATAGTGACTGGATGAGTCTACACTGTAAACTAACAGTGACTGGATGAGTCTACACTGTAAACTAACTAGTGACTGGATGAGTCTACACTGTAAACTAACTAGTGACTGGATGAGTCTACACTGTAAACTAACTAGTGACTGGATGAGTCTACACTGTAAACTAACTAGTGACTGGATGAGTCTACACTGTAAACTAACTAGTGACTGGATGAGTCTACACTGGGAAACTAACTAGTGACTGGATGAGTCTACACTGTAAACTAACTAGTGACTGGATGAGTCTACACTGTAAACTAACTAGTGACTGGATGAGTCTACACTGTAAACTAACTAGTGACTGGATGAGTCTACACTGTAAACTAACTAGTGACTGGATGAGTCTACACTGTAAACTAACTAGTGACTGGATGAGTCTACACTGTAAACTAAACTAGTGACTGGATGAGTCTACACTGTAAACTAACTAGTGACTGGATGAGTCTACACTGTAAACTAACTAGTGACTGGATGAGTCTACACTGTAAACTAACTAGTGACTGGATGAGTCTACACTGTAAACTAACTAGTGACTGGATGAGTCTACACTGTAAACTAACTAGTGACTGGATGAGTCTACACTGTAAACTAACTAGTGACTGGATGAGTCTACACTGTAAACTAACTAGTGACTGGATGAGTCTACACTGTAAACTAACTAGTGACTGGATGAGTCTACACTGTAAACTAACTAGTGACTGGATGAGTCTACACTGTAAACTAACTAGTGACTGGAGAGTCTACACTGTAACTAACTAGTGACTGGATGAGTCTACACTGTAAACTAACTAGTGACTGGATGACTCTACATTGATGAAGTAAACTAACTAGTGACTGGATGAGTCTACACTGTAAACTAACTAGTTTACTGGATGAGTCTACACTGTAAACTAACTAGTGACTGGATGAGTCTACACTGTAAACTAACTAGTGACTGGATGAGTCTACACTGTAAACTAACTAGTGACTGGATGAGTCTACACTGTAAACTAACTAGTGACTGGATGACTCTACATTGATGAAGTAAACTAACTAGTGACTGGATGAGTCTACACTGTAAACTAACTAGTGACTGGATGAGTCTACACTGTAAACTAACTAGTGACTGGATGAGTCTACACTGTAAACTAACTAGTGACTGGATGAGTCTACACTGTAAACTAACTAGTGACTGGATGAGTCTACACTGTAAACTAACTAGTGACTGGATGAGTCTACACTGTAAACTAACTAGTGACTGGATGAGTCACACTGTAAACTAACTAGTGACTGGATGAGTCTACACTGTAAACTAACTAGTGACTGGATGAGTCTACACTGTAAAAATAACTAGTGACTGGATGACTCTACATTGATGAAGTAAACTAACTAGTGACTGGATGAGTCTACACTGTAAACTAACTAGTGACTGGGTGAGTCTACACTGTAAACTAACTAGTGACTGGATGAGTCTACACTGTAAACTAACTAGTGACTGGATGAGTCTACACTGTAGACTAACTAGTGACTGGATGAGTCTACACTGTAAACTAACTAGTGACTGGATGAGTCTACACTGTAAACTAACTAGTGACTGGATGAGTCTACACTGTAAACTAACTAGTGACTGGATGAGTCTATACTGTAAACTAACTAGTGACTGGATGACTCTACATTGATGAAGTAAACTAACTAGTGACTGGATGAGTCTACACTGTAAACTAACTAGTGACTGGATGAGTCTACACTGTAAACTAACTAGTGACTGGATGAGTTTTACACTGTAAACTAACTAGTGACTGGATGAGTCTACATTGATGAAGTAAACTAACTAGTGACTGGATGAGTCTACACTGTAAACTAACTAGTGACTGGATGAGTCTACATTGATGAAGTAAACTAACTAGTGACTGGATGAGTCTACATTGATGAAGTAAACTAACTAGTGACTGGATGAGTCTACACTGTAAACTAACTAGTGACTGGATGAGTCTACACTGTAAACTAACTAGTGACTGGATGAGTCTACACTGTAAACTAAAATAGTGACTGGATGAGTCTACACTGTAAACTAACTAGTGACTGGATGAGTCTACACTGTAAACTAACTAGTGACTGGATGAGTCTACACTGTAAACTAACTAGTGACTGGATGAGTCTACACTGTAAACTAACTAGTGACTGGATGAGTCTACACTGTAAAAATAACTAGTGACTGGATGAGTCTACACTGTAAACTAACTAGTGACTGGATGATCTACACTGTAACTAACTAGTGACTGGATGAGTCTACACTGTAAACTAACTAGTGACTGGATGAGTCTACACTGTAAACTAACTAGTGACTGGATGAGTCTACACTGTAAACTAACTAGTGACTGGAAAGAGTCTACACTGTAAACTAACTAGTGACTGGAGAGTCTACACTGTAAACTAACTATGACTGGATGAGTCTACACTGTAAACTAACTAGTGACTGGATGAGTCTACACTGTAAACTAACTAGTGACTGGATGAGTCTACACTGTAAACTAACTAGTGACTGGATGAGTCTACACTGTAAACTAACTAGTGACTGGATGAGTCTACACTGTAAACTAACTAGTGACTGGATGAGTCCTACACTGTAAACTAACTAGTGAACTGGATGAGTCTACACTGTAAACTAACTAGTGACTGGATGAGTCTACACTGTAAACTAACTAGTGACTGGATGAGTCTACACTGTAAACTAACTAGTGACTGGATGAGTCTACACTGTAAACAAACTAGTGACTGATGAGTCTACACTGTAAACTAACTAGTGACTGGATGAGTCTACACTGTAAACTAACTAGTGACTGGATGAGTCTACACTGTAAACTAACTAGTGACTGGATGAGTCTACACTGTAAACTAACTAGTGACTGGATGAGTCTACACTGTAAACTAACTAGTGACTGGATGAGTCTACACTGTAAACTAACTAGTGACTGGATGAGTCTACACTGTAAACTAACTAGTGGACTGGATGAGTCTACACTGTAAACTAACTAGTGACTGGATGAGTCTACACTGTAAACTAACTAGTGACTGGATGAGTCTACACTGTAAACTAACTAGTGACTGGATGAGTCTACACTGTAAACTAACTAGTGACTGGATGAGTCTACACTGTAAACTAACTAGTGACTGGATTGAGTCTACACTGTAAACTAACTAGTGACTGGATGAGTCTACACTGTAAACTAACTAGTGACTGGATGAGTCTACACTGTAAACTAACTATGACTGGATGAGTCTACACTGTAAACTAACTAGTGACTGGATGAGTCTACACTGTAAACTAACTAGTGACTGGATGACTCTACATTGATGAAGTAAACTAACTAGTGACTGGATGAGTCTACATTGATGAAGTAAACTAACTAGTAACTGGAAGAGTCTACATTGTCAAGTCAACTGACTAGTGACTGGATGAGTCTACATTGAAGAAGTAAACTAACTAGTGACTGGATGAGTCTACATTGTCAAGTAAACTAACTAGCGACTGGATGAGTCTACATTGAAGTAAACTAACTAGTGACTGGATGAGTCTACATTGTCAAGTAAACTAACTAGTGACTGGATGAGTCTACATTGATGAAGTCAACTAACTAGTGACTGGATGAGTCTACTGTTACACCTTTTTGTTCATTTTGTTCATTTTCTTATTATCACAATGGTATACTATTACATGTTATTTTTGCTATTTCACTTAATATTATATTCAGGAGTAATTCCATTAGTAGCTAAAATGGATTTACTCGACTTTATAATATTACCTGGTCGTATTACTTAGCTTTGTATTTAGGTAGGTCATTTAATTAGTGTCAACTGCTGGTGACCTGGCCAAGCACCAGTAGGTGTTTTGAGCTGCTCGACCCCTGCTCCGACCGAGGCAAAGTGGGCTGGTAAAACCTCACAGAGTTCAGTTCTTACCTTCCTCACCTCTCGTGAGGGAAGCTCCCTGATTCCTGGATTTAAACTTCTGGTCCCACATGAGGTTCCCTAGTGACCCTCCAGTACCTCGGACGGTATCTGACAGAAAAGTCTCGGACGAAGTGTGTGTTGCTGTTTTGGAGACGCTGGTGATTGTCCCTAGCTCTGCTAGGAGTGAATTTAAGCAGTATTGGTTCAAAGAGGACGGTGAAAAAGTCATGGGAGACAGACTCGCCTCAAAATTCCTTTAAGTGTAAAGTATTCCTAATCTCACTTAGTATATTATGAAAGTTGAATAAGAGTGAATTATTATTGAAGTCTCATTTGGATTGAGTTAAGTAAAGTGTTATTATGTGAAGAGAAGGTGTTATGATACTAGAGCCGTTCAGTACTATAATCAAGATAATACTGTGTATTATCTTTTAAGTGAACTTAAGTGTAAATTTCATGAGTACTCTGTTTTATGGTGCGACCGTTTTAAAGTTAATATAAAACCCTTCTATGGTTTATTAAGAAACTTAATAAAAAACCGGAAAGAAACATTGTGATTGTTTGCTACTGAACCTTGAATGATTTCATCTAGAACAGGATATTCAATCCTGTTTATTTGTTGCAAGAAAGTGCTAAACAGGCTTAAGTAGTGGCAATGTATGCGACATCTACATTGTCAAGTAAACTAGTGACTGGATGAGTCTACATTGATGAAGTCTTTCTAGACACTATAACTGTACAACATTTATTACTCGTTGATCTTCATTATCTCGTTGACGTTCATTAACTTTTTAACGTTCACTGTCTCGTTGACCTTCAATATCTCGTTGACCTTTATTAACTCGTTGACCTTTATTAAATCGTTAACCTTTATTAACTCGTTGACCTTTATTAACTCGTTGACCTTTATTAACTCGTTGACCTTCATTAACTCGTTGACCTTCATTAACCCGTTGACCTTCACACATCTCATATTCATCCTGTGGACGGTGATGCAGGAGCAAATTCATACACAAAAGCCCTAGGAACTAAGAACTAGGAACTAAGAACTAGGAACTAAGAACTAGGAACTAAGAACTAGGAACTAAGAACTAAGAACTAGGAACTAAGAACTAGGAACTAGGAACTAGGAACTAGGAACTAAGAACTAAGAACTAAGAACTAAGAACTAAGAACTAAGAACTAGGAACTAGGAACTAGGAACTAGGAACTAGGAACTAAGAACTAAGAACTAGGAACTAAGAACTAGGAACTAGGAACTAGGAACTAGGAACTAAGAACTAAGAACTAAGAACTAGGAACTAGGAGGAACTAGGAACTAGGAAAATAAGAACTAAGAACTAGGAACTAAGAACTAGGAACTAAGAACTAGGAACTAAGAACTAGGAACTAAGAACTAGGAACTAAGAACTAGGAACTAGGAACTAGGAACTAAGAACTAGGAACTAGGAACTAAGAACTAGGAACTAAGAACTAGGAACTAGGAACTAGGAACTAAGAACTAAGAACTAGGAACTAGGAACTAGGAACTAAGAACTAGGAACTAGGAACTAGGAACTAAGAACTAAGAACTAGGAACTAAGAACTAAGAACTAGGAACTAGGAACTAGGAACTAAGAACTAGGAACTAGGAACTAGGAACTAAGAACTAGGAACTAGGAACTAAGAACTAAGAACTAAGAACTAGGAACTAGGAACTAGGAACTAGGAACTAGGAACTAAGAACTAAGAACTAGGAACTAAGAACTAGGAACTAAGAACTAGGAACTAAGAACTAGGAACTAAGAACTAGGAACTAAGAACTAAGAACTAGGAACTAAGAACTAGGAACTAGGAACTAGGAACTAGGAACTAAGAACTAAGAACTAAGAACTAAGAACTAAGAACTAAGAACTAGGAACTAGGATAGAACTAGAACTAGGAACTAAGAACTAAGAACTAGGAACTAAGAACTAGGAACTAGGAACTAGGAACTAGGAACTAAGAACTAAGAACTAAGAACTAGGAACTAGGAACTAGGAACTAGGAACTAGGAACTAAGAACTAAGAACTAGGAACTAGGAACTAAAGGGAAATAGGATAGGAACTAAGAACTAAGAACTAAGAACTAGGAACTAAGAACTAAGAACTAGGAACTAAGAATAGAACTAAGAACTAGGAACTAGGAATAGGAACTGAACAGAACTAGGAAATAGGAACTAGGAACTAGGAACTAAGAACTAAGAACTAAGAACTAGGAACTAGGAACTAAGAACTAAGAACTAAGAACTAGGAACTAGGAACTAGGAACTAGGAACTAGGCTGCAGAAGGGTTAACAGGAGTACATGTCGAGTTATATCTACAAGTCAGTTTTATGTTGCAAGAAAATTTAGAAAATTTGCTTCACATATTTGGTATTTTATTTTCATTAATAAGATATATTGATATGTTATTATACTGTCTATCTCTATATTCCTCAGTAAGACAGTGATATGTTATTATACTGTCTATCTCTATATTCCTCAGTAAGACAGTGATAATTTATTTATCTGTCTATCTCTATATTCCTCAGTAAGACAGTGATATGTTATTATACTGTCTATCTCTATATTCCTCAGTAAGACAGTGATATGTTATTATACTGTCTATCTCTATATTCCTCAGTAAGACAGTGATAATGTTATTATACTGTCTATCTCTATATTCCTCAGTAAGACAGTGATAATGTTATACTGTCTATCTCTATATTCCTCAGTAAGACAGTGATATGTTATTATACTGTCTATCTCTATATTCCTCAGTAAGACAGTGATAATGTTATTATACTGTCTATCTCTATATTCCTCAGTAAGACAGTGATAATGTTATACTGTCTCTCTATTCTCGTAAACAGGATATGTTATTAACTGTCTATCCTATACCCCAGTAAGACAGTGATAATGTTATTATACTGTCTATCTCTATATTCCTCAGTAAGACAGTGATAATGTTATACTGTCTATCTCTATATTCCTCAGTAAGACAGTGATATGTTATTATACTGTCTATCTCTATATTCCTCAGTAAGACAGTGATATGTTATTATACTGTCTATCTCTATATTCCTCAGTAAGACAGTGATATGTTATTATACTGTCTATCTCTATATTCCTCAGTAAGACAGTGGGTATGTTATTATACTGTCTATCTCTATATTCCTCAGTAAGACAGTGATATGTTATTATACTGTCTATCTCTATATTCCTCAGTAAGACAGTGATATGTTATTATACTGTCTATCTCTATATTCCTCAGTAAGACAGTGATAATGTTATTATACTGTCTATCTCTATATTCCTCAGTAAGACAGTGATAATGTTATTATACTGTCTATCTCTATATTCCTCAGTAAGACAGTGATAATGTTATTATACTGTCTATCTCTATATTCCTCAGTAAGACAGTGATAATGTTATTATACTGTCTATCTCTATATTCCTCAGTAAGACAGTGATAATGTTATTATACTGTCTATCTCTATATTCCTCAGTAAGACAGTGATAATGTTATTATACTGTCTATCTCTATATTCCTCAGTAAGACAGTGATAATGTTATACTGTCTATCTCTATATTCCTCAGTAAGACAGTGATAATTTTATACTGTCTATCTCTATATTCCTCAGTAAGACAGTGATATGTTTATACTGTCTTTTCTCTATCCTCAGTAAGACAGTGATAATTTATTATACTGTCTATCTCTATATTCCTCAGTAAGACAGTGATATGTTATTATACTGTCTATCTCTATATTCCTCAGTAAGACAGTGATATGTTATTATAACTGTCTATCTCTATATTCCCCATTTAAAACAGTGATATGTTATTATACTGTCTATCTCTATATTCCTCAGTAAGACAGTGATAATGTTATTATACTGTCTATCTCTATATTCCTCAGTAAGACAGTGATATGTTATTATACATCTCTATATTCTCAGAAGACAGTGATATGTTATTATTCTGTCTATCTCTATATTCCTCAGTAAGACAGTGATATGTTATTATACTGTCTATCTCTATATTCCTCAGTAAGACAGTGATAATGTTATTATACTGTCTATCTCTATATTTCCCCAGTAAGACAGTGATAATGTTATACTGTCTATTTCTATATTCCTCAGTAAGACAGTGATATGTTATTATACTGTCTATCTCTATATTCCTCAGTAAGACAGTGATATGTTATTATACTGTCTATCTCTATATCCTCAGTAAGACAGTGATAATGTTATTATACTGTCTATCTCTATATCCTCAGTAAGACAGTGATATGTTATTATACTGTCTATCTCTATATTCCTCAGTAAGACAGTGATATGTTATTATACTGTCTATCTCTATATTCCTCAGTAAGACAGTGATATGTTTTTTATACTGTCTATCTCTATATTCCTCAGCAAGACAGTGATATGTTATTATACTGTCTATCTCTATATTCCTCAGTAAGACAGTGATATGTTATTATACTGTCTATCTCTATATTCCTCAGTTAGACAGTGATATGTTATTATACTGTCTATCTCTATATTCCCCAGTAAGACAGTGATAATGTTATACTGTCTATCTCTATATTCCTCAGTAAGACAGTGATAATGTTATACTGTCTATCTCTATATTCCTCAGTAAGACAGTGATATGTTATTATACTGTCTATCCCCTATATTCCTCAGTAAGACAGTGATAATGTTATACTGTCCATCTCTATATTCCTCAGTAAGACAGTGATATGTTATTATACTGTCTATCTCTATATTCCTCAGTAAGACAGTGATAATGTTATACTGTCTATCTCTATATTCCTCAGTAAGACAGTGATAATGTTATACTGTCTATCTCTATATTCCTCAGTAAGACAGTGATATGTTATTATACTGTCTATCTCTATATTCCTCAGTAAGACAGTGATATGTTATTATACTATCTCTATATTCCTCAGTAAGACAGTGATATGTTATTATACTGTCTATCTCTATATTCCTCAGTAAGTCAGTGATATGTTATTATACTGTCTATCTCTATATTCCTCATAAGACAGTGGGTATGTTATTATACTGTCTATCTCTATATTCCTCAGTAAGACAGTGATAATGTTTAACTGTCTATCTCTATATTCCTCAGTAAGACAGTGAAAATGTTTTTTATACTGTCTATCTCTATATTCCTCAGTAAGACAGAGATATGTTATTATACTGTCTATCTCTATATTCCTAAGTAAGACAGTGATATGTTATTATACTGTCTATCTCTATATTCCTAAGTAAGACAGTGATATGTTATTATACTGTCTATCTCTATATTCCTCAGTAAGACAGTGATATGTTATTATACTGTCTATCTCTATATTCCTCAGTAAGACAGTGATATGTTATTATACTGTCTATCTCTATATTCCTAAGTAAGACAGTGATATGTTATTATACTGTCTATCTCTATATTCCTCAGTAAGACAGAGATATGTTATTATACTGTCTATCTCTATATTCCTCAGTAAGACAGTGATATGTTATTATACTGTCTATCTCTATATTCCTCAGTAAGACAGTGATAATGTTATTATACTGTCTATCTCTATATTCCTCAGTAAGACAGTGATAATGTTGTTATACTGTCTATCTCTATATTCCTCAGTAAGACAGTGATAATGTTATTATACTGTCTATCTCTATATTCCTCAGTAAGACAGTGATAATGTTATTATACTGTCTATCTCTATATTCCTCAGTAAGACAGTGACAATATGTCTGACCATATAATTTACATTTGGTATGATCATGTGTAGCCTAGACCTGGCTACTGCAACATCAGTTTGTCTGTTCACGACCTACAACACTTGATACAACCTGCAACACTTGTTACGACCTGCAACACTTGTTACGACCTGCAACACTTGTTACGACCTGCAACACTCGTTACGACCTGCAACACTCGTTACGACCTCCAACACTTGATATAACCTGCAACACTTGTTACGACCTGCAACACTTGTTATGACCTCAAACACTTGTTACGACCTCCAGCACTTGATATCACCTGCAACACTTTTTACGACCTGCAACACTTGTTACGACCTACAACACTTGTTACACCTACAACACTTATCACCTCTAACACTGATATAACCTGCATCACTTGTTACGACCTACAACACTTGTTACGACCCGCAACACTTGTTAGGACCGGCAACACTTGTTACGACCCGCAACACCTGTTAGGACCTGCAACACCTGTTATGACCCGCAACACTTGTTACGACCTGCAACACCTGTTACGACCCGCAACACTTGTTAAAGGTTTTATCTCGCCCTCCCTCTCTCCCCCCTACCCCTTCCTCCTCTCCTTCACATCCCCACATTTCTCTTCTTCCTCCCTTCCCAGTGCACCTCACCTCACCTGCCTGCTGCACCTCACTTCACATGTCCGCCGCACCTCAACTCACATGTCTGCCGCACCTAACCTCACATGTCGCCGCACCTCGCCTCACATGTCTGCCGCACCTCACCTACATACTGCCGCACCTCACCTCACATGTCTGCCGCACTTCGCCTCACATGTCTGCCGCACCTCGCCTCACATGTCTGCCGCACCTCACCTCACATATCTGCCGCACCTCACCTCACATGTCTGCCGCACTTCGCCTCACATGTCTGCCGCACCTCACCTCACATGTCTGCCGCACCTCACCTCATGTCTGCCGCACCTCACATGTCTGCCTCACCTCACATGTCTGCCGCACCTCACATGTCTGCCTCACCTCACATGTCTGCCGCACCTCACATGTCTGCCTCACCTCACATGTCTGCCGCACCTCACATGTCTGCCTCACCTCACATGTCTGCCGCACCTCACATGTCTACCTCACCTCACGTGTCTGCCGCACCTCACCTCACATGTCTGCCTCACCTCACATGTCTGCCGCACCTCACATGTCTGCCGCACCTCACATGTCTGCCGCACCTCACCTGCCTGCCTCACCTCACATGTCTGCCTCACCTCACATGTCTGCCGCACCTCACTTGTATGCCGCACCTCACATGTCTGCCGCACCTCACATGTCTGCCGCACCTCACACACCCTGGGCAAACACAAGCAAGAATTTGCATTCATATTAACTGATGTAGTTACACCGACATCTCCTCCCCCTCCCCTCCCCCCTCCCCCACCCCAACTCCACCCTTCTCCTTTCCTTTAACCCCTCTACAACCCCTGTCCCACCACCAGTCCCCTACCCCCTTCCACTCCAACATCCCCTACCTCACTCCCCCCCCTCCCTTACATTACCACCTTCCCTACCACACTCTTCCCCACCCTCCATCAACACTGTCATCATCAACAACACTGTCATCAACAACACTGTCATCATCAACACTATCATCATCAACAACAGCACTGTCACCAACAACACTATTATCAACTACACTATCATCATCAATATTATCATCAACAACACTATCATCAACAATATTATCATCAACAACAGCACTGTCATCAACACTATCTTCAACACTATCATCAACAACAGCACTGTCATCAACACTATCATCAATACTATCATCATCAACAACACTATCATCATCAACAACACTATCATCATCAACACTATCATCATCAACAACACTATCATCAACAACACTATCATCAACACTATCATCATCAACAACACTATCATCATCAACAACACTATCATCATCAACACTATCATCAACACTATCATCAACACTATCATCATCAACACTATCATCATCAACACTATCATCATCAACACTATCATCATCAACACTATCATCAACAACACTATCATCATCAACACTATCATCATCAACACTATCATCAACAACACTATCATCATCAACAACACTATCATCATCAACACTATCATCAACAACACTATCATCATCAACAACACTATCATCATCAACAACACTATCATCAACAACACTATCATCAACACTACTATCATCACAACACTATCATCATCAACACTATCATCAACACTACTATCAACAACACTATCATCACAACACTATCATCATCAACACTATCATCAACACTACTATCAACAACACTATCATCAACACTACTATCATCAACACTACTATCATCAACAACACTATCATCATCAACATTATCATCATCAACAACACTATCATCATCAACATTATCATCATCTACACTATCATCAACACTACTATCATCAACACTACTATCATCAACAACACTATCATCAACATTATCATCAACAACAACACTATCATCAACAACAGCACTGTCATCAACAACACTATCATCATCAACAACACTATCATTAACAACAACTCTATCATCATCAACAACACTATCATCAACAGCACTATCATCATCAACAACAACACTAAACCACAAAACAACAATGTCATCAACAACAATAACAACGCTATCATCAACAAAAACACTATCGTCATCAAAAACACTGTCCCTCAACAACACTATCGTCATCAACAACAATAACAATGCTTTTCCCTCAACAACACTATCATCAACAACAGCACTACAACAAACTACATCAACAACACACTATCATCAACAACAACACTACATCAACAACACACTGTCATCAACAACACTATCATCAACACACATCATCAACAACAACAGTCACAACAAAACTGTCACAACAACACACTACAACAACACTATCATCAACAAACAACACTACATCAACAACAACACTGTCATCAATAACACTATCATCAACAACACTATCGTCATCAACAACAAAACATCATCAACAACACTATCTACAACAACACTATCATCAACAACAACACTATCAACACACTACATCAACACAACACATCATCAACAACTACACTATCACAACAACAAACACTGTCATCAACAACACTATCATCAACAACAAACACTATCATCAACAACACTATCACAACAACAAACATACAACAACAACACTACAACAACACTATCATCAACAACAACACTTCACACACTATCATCATCAACAACACTATCATCAACAACACTACATCAAACACTATCATCAACAACACTATCATCAACAACAACACTTTTCACAACAAACAACAACAATCAACATTTACCAACAACACTATCAACACAACCCTCATAACACTTCAAACAACAACACTACATCAAAAACAACACTATCATCACAATAACACTATCATCAACAATAACACTGTCATCAACAACACTATCATCATCAACAACACTATCATCAACAACAACACTATCATCAACAACAACACTATCATCAACATCAACACTATCATCAACAACAACACTATCATCAACAAATATCAAACAACAATAACACTATCATCAACAACAACACTATCATCAACAATACACTGTCATCAACAACAACACTGTCATCAACAACACTATCATCAACAACAACACTATCATCAACAACAACACTATCATCAACACTATCATCAACAACAACACTATCAACAACAACACTATCATCAACAATAACACTATCATCAACAACAACACTATCATCAACACTATCATCAACAATAACACTATCATCAACAATAACACTGTCATCAACAATAACACTGTCATCAACAATAACACTATCATCAACAACACTATCATCAACAATAACACTATCATCAACAACAACACTATCATCAACAACACTATCATCAACAACAACACTATCATCAACAACAACACTATCATCAACAACAAACTATCATCAACACAACAACAACAACACTTCATCACAAAACACTAATCAACAAACAATCTCCAACACTATCATCAACAACAACACTATCATCAACACAACACACATAACACTGTCATCAACAATAACACTATCATAACAACAACACTATCATCAACACTATCATAACAACAACACTATCATCCCAAAAACAACCCCTATCCCTCAACAAAATATCCCTCAACAATAACACTTCATCCCAAAAATAACACTATCATCAACAACAACACTATCAAACAACAACAACACTATCATCAAAAACAACACTATATCAACAAAACACTAAAAACCCCTCAACAATAACACTACATCAACAAAACACTAATCCAACACTATCATCACAATAACACTTATCAACCCAAAAACTATCATCAACAAAACACTATCATCAACAATAACACTATCATCAACAATAACACTATCATCAACAAAACACTATCATCAACAACACAATCATCAACAATAACACTCATCAACATACACTATCAACAACAACACTATCATCAACAAAACACTATCAACAACAATAAACACCATCATCAACAACACTATCATCAACAAACACTATCATCAACAAAACACTAAACATCAAAAAAACACTATCATCAACAAAACACTATCAAAACAAAAACACATCATCAACAACAACACTATCATCAACAACACATCATCAACAACACTATCATCAAAAAACACTATCATCAACAAAACACTTTCATCACAAAACACTCATCAACAAAAACTATCACAACAACAACACTATCATCAACAACACTATCATCAACAACACATCAACAACAAAAACTTCATCACAATAACACTACAAACCCAACATAACACTATCATCAACAATAACACTGTCATCAACAACACAATCAACACACACATAACATAACAAAACACTATCATCAACAAAACACTATCATCAACACTATCACAACAACAACACTATCAACAAAACAAATAAACATCAACAAAACACTTCATCAACAAACACTATCATCAACAACAAACTATCATCAACAACAACACTATCATCAACAACACTATCATCAACAACAACACTATCATCAACAACACTATCATCAACAACACTATCATCAACAACAACACTATCATCAACAACAACACTATCATCAACAACAACACTATCAACAACACTATCATCAACAAAACTATCAACACAACCCAAAAATCCCAAAAACCTATCATCAAAAACACTACATCACAACACTACACAACAAAACTATTCATCAACAACACTAATCACAACAAACACTATCATCAACAACACTATCACACAACAACACTATCATCAAAAACAACACTATCCCATCAAAAAACACTATCAATCAACAACAACACTATCATCAACAAAACACACATCAACAACAACACTATCATCAACACACATCATCAACAACACTATCATCAACAACAACACAAACAATCAACAACAACACTATCATCAACAACAACACATCATCAACAACACTATCACAACAACAACACTATCCCTCAACAACAACACAATCATCAACAACACTATCATCAACAACACTATCATCAACAACAACACTATCATCAACAACACTATCATCAACAACAACACTATCATCAACAACACTATCATCATCAACAACACTATCATCATCAACAACACTATCATCAACAACAACACTATCATCAACAACCCCTATCATCATCAACAACACTAATTTATCAACAACACTTATCATCAACAAACCATCAACAACAACCTATCATCATCAACAACACTATCATCATCAACAACACTATCATCATCAACAACACTATCATCAACACAACACACAATTCCCCAACAACAACACTATCATCAAACAACACACTCATCACAACACTATCTCACAACAACACTATCATCAACAAACAACAACTATCATCAACAACACTATACATCAAAAAACCTATCATCAACAACACTATCATCAAAAACAACACTACATCAACCCAAAACTATCCAATACATCAACAACAACACTAAAACAACAACAACAACTATCACAACAACACTATCATCAACAACACTAATCATCAACAACAACACTATCATCACAACACTATCACAACAACACCATCATCAACAAAAACTATCATCAACAACAACACTATCACAACAACACTATCACAACAACAACACTATCATCAACAACACTATCATCAACAACAACACTATCACAAACATCATCAACAACACACTATCAACAAAACACATCAACAACACTATCATCAACAACAACACTATCATCAACAACAACACTATCATCAACAACACATATCACACACACTATCACAACAACAACACAAACACAACAACACTATATCATCAACAACACTACATCAACAACAACACTATCATCAACAACAACACAACAAAACCATCATCAACAACACTATCACACAACAACACTATCCATCAACAACAACAACATCATCAACAACACATCTAACAACACTATCATCAACAACACTATCATCAACAACAACACTATCATCAACAACAAAATATCATCAACAACACTATCAACAAACAACACTACATCAACAACAAAAATCACAACACTATCAATCAACAAAACTATCATCAAACAACAACACTATCATCAACAACACTATCATCAACACAACACTATCATCAACATAACACTATCATCAACAACAACTATCATCAACAACAAAACACTATCATCAACACAACACTAATCATCAAAACAACACTATCATCAACACAACACTAAACATCAACAACAACACTATCTCAACAACACTATCAATCAACAACACTATCATCAAACAACACTATCATCAACACACATCATCAACACACTATCACAACAACCACTATCATCAACAACACACTATCATCAAAAACAACACAATCATCAACAACACAAACATCAACAACAAAATTCATCACAACAAATCATCAACAACAACACTATCATCAACAACACTATCATCAACAAAACACTACATCAACAACAACACTACATCAACAACAACACTATCATCAACAACAACCCAACATCAACAACAACACTATCATCAACAAACAAACAAAACATCACACAACAACACTATCATCAACACACTATCATCACAACAACACTATCATCAACAACACTATCATCAACAACAAAACTATCAACAACAACACATCAATCCCAACAACAACACTATCATCAACAACACCCAAACATCAACAACAACACTAATCATCAACAACACTATCATCAACAACACCCATCATCAACAACAAAAACCCTCATCAACAACACTATCATCAACAACAACACTTATCAACAACAACACTATCATCAATCAAACAAAACTATCAACAACAACAATCAAACAACACTATCATCCCAAAAACACTATTCATCAACAACAACACTATCATCACAACAAAAACATCATCAACAACAACACTAACACAACCAACAACAACACTATCATCCAACAACAACACTATCATCAACAACAACTATCAACAACAACACTATCATCCAACAACACTATCATCCCAAAAACACTAAACATCAACAACAACACTATCATCAACAACACTATCATCAACAAAAACACTACATCAAACAACACTATCATCAAAAAACACTAACATCAACACCCTTCATCACAACACTATCATCAAACAAAAAACTATCATCAACAACAAAACATCATCAACAACAACAAATATCATCAACAACACACTATCATCAACAACAACACTACCCTCAACAACAACACTATCATCAACAAAAACTACTCAACAACAACACTAAACATCAACAACCAACATCAAAAAACACTATCATCAACCATACAAACACTATCCCTCAACAACAACACATCACAACAACACTATCATCAACAACAACACTATCATCAAAAACAAACACTATCATCAACAACAACACATCATCAACAACAACACTATCCCTCAACAACACATCATCAACAACAACACTATCATCAACAACAACACTATCAAACAAAAACACACATAACAACAACTTCATCAAACAACAAACACAACAAACCAACAAACACTATCATCAACAACAACACTATCATCCAACAACACATCATCAACAACAACACAATCACAACAACAACACTATCATCCCCAACAACACAACCTAAAATCATCCCAAAAACACTATCATCAACAACAACCTATCATCAACAACAACACTAAACATCCCAACAACACTATCATCAACAACAACACTATCATCAACAACACTATCATCAACAACAACACTACATCAACAACACTATCATCAACAACAAACATCATCAACAACAAAAACATCAACAACAACACTATCATCAACACACACACATCAACACACTTTCATCACAAAAAACTATCACAAAAACAAAAACATCAACAACAAACTCAACAAAAACACTATCTCAACAACCCAAAATATCATCAACAACCACTAAACACAAACACCACCACTAAAAAAATATCCAACAAAACTATCATCAACAACCTACATCCCAAAAACACTATCATCAAAACAACACTATCATCAAAAACACTTTCAACAACAACCTATCATCAACAAACAACACAAAACCCCCTTCACAACAACACTAAACCAACAACACTATCATCAACAACACTATCATCAACAACAAAATCTCAAAACACATCATCAACAACAACACTAAAACAACAACAACCTATCATCAACAAAACACTATCATCAAACAAAACTTCATCAACAAACACACTCCAAAAACCAATAAAAACAAAACCCATCAAACCAAAAATTAAAAAAAATATATAAAAAAATATATAAAAAAATATATAAAAAAACCCCATATAAAAAAAAAAAAAATATAAAAAAAATATATAAAAAAAAAAAATATAAAATAAAATAAAAAATAATAAAAAAAAATATATAAAAATATATAAAAAAAAAATATATATTATATATATATATATTATATATATATATTATATATATATTATATATATATATATATATATATATATATATAATATATATATTATATATATATATATATATATATATATATAATGTACATTAAAGTACACTGAAGGAAGGGAAGGGATATAAATAATGGTGGATGTTTATTGATTTTTATAGGATGGGCTTCAGGGAGGGGGCCGGGGTGTATTCCTGGGGAAGTAAGCCAGGAGAGTGGGCCTGGGGTGGTCCTGAGGTAGAAACTGGTGGTTGTCCTGGGGTTGTCCTGGGGGGATCCTGGGGTTGTCCTGGGGTGGTTCTGGGGGTAGTCCTGGGGTTTGTCCTGGGGGTAGTCCTGGGGTGGTCCTGGGGGCAGTCCTGGGGTTGTCCTGGCGGTGGTTCTGGGGGTAGTCCTGGGGGTTGTCCTGGGGGTAGTCCTGGGGGTGGTTCTGGGGGTAGTCCTATGGTTGTCCTGGGGGTGGTTTTGGGGGTAGTCCTGGGGGTTGTCCTGGGGTGGTTCTGGGGGTAGTCCTATGGTTGTCCTGGGGGTGGTTCTGGGGGTAGTCCTGGGGGTTGTCCTGGGGGCAGTCCTGGGGGTGGTCCTGGGGGAGTCCTAGGGTGGTCCTGGGGGAGTCCTGGGGGTGGTCCTTGGGGGTAGTCCTAGGGGTGGTCCTGGGGGTAGTCCTGGGGGTGGTCCTGGGGGAGTCCTAGGGGTGGTCCTGGGGGAGTCCTGGGGGTGGTCCTGGGGGAGTCCTAGGGGTGGTCCTGGGGGAGTCCTAGGGGTGGTCCTGGGGGAGTCCTAGGGGTGGTCCTGGGGGAGTCCTGGGGGTGGTCCTGGGGGAGTCCTAGGGGTGGTCCTGGGGGAGTCCTGGGGGTGGTCCTGGGGGAGTCCTAGGGGTGGTCCTGGGGGAGTCCTAGGGGTGGTCCTGGGGGAGTCCTAGGGGTGGTCCTGGGGGAGTCCTGGGGGTGGTCCTGGGGGTAGTCCTAGGGGTGGTCCTGGGGGTGGTCCTGGGGGAGAGTCCTAGGGGTGGTCCTGGGGGTAGTCCTGGGGGTGGTCCTGGGGGAGTCCTAGGGGTGGTCCTGGGGGAGTCCTGGGGGTGGTCCTGGGGGAGTCCTGGGGGTGGTCCTGGGGGAGTCCTGGGGGTGGTCCTGGGGGTAGTCCTAGGGGTGGTCCTGGGGGTAGTCCTGGGGGTGGTCCTGGGGGAGTCCTAGGGGTGGTCCTGGGGGTAGTCCTGGGGGTGGTCCTGGGGGAGTCCTAGGGGTGGTCCTGGGGGTAGTCCTGGGGGTGGTCCTGGGGGAGTCCTAGGGTTGGTCCTGGGGGTAGTCCTGGGGGAGTCCTAGGGGTGGTCCTGGGGGAGTCCTGGGGGTGGCCCTGGGAGGTATCCTGGGGGGATGGTTTACACCTTGCTGGAGGAATATGAATTGTTTAAAAAATACAAGAATTATATACGTATAGGCATGATGATGTTATTGACCGATGAATGCACCAGGAATGATAGTGCATAAACAAGTGAAGCAAGTGAACAAACAAGTGAAGCAAGTGAACAAACAAGTGAAGCAAGTGAATAAACAAGTGAAGCAAGTGAACAAACAAGTGAAGCAAGTGAACAAACAAGTGAAGCAAGTGAATAAACAAGTGAAGCAAGTGAATAAACCAGTGAAGCAAGTGAATAAACAAGTGAAGCTTGTGAATAAACAAGTGAAGCTTGTGAATAAACAAGTGAAGCAAATATAAACAAGTGAAGGAAGTGAATAACAAATGAAGCAAGTGGATAAACAACTGAATGAACAAGTGAAGCAGGTGCATAAACAAGTGAAGGAAGTGAATAAACAAGTGAAGCAAGTGAGTAAACAAGTGAAGCAAGTAAATAAACAAGTCAAACAATTTAATAAAAGTGTATAAACAAGTGAAGCAAGTGAACAAACAAGTGAAGGAAATGAATCAGCAAGTGAAGCAAGTGAATAAACAAGTGAAGCATGTGATAAACAAGTGAAGGAAATGAACAAATAAGTGAAGCAAGTGAACAAACAAGTGAAGTAAGTGAATAAACAAGTGAATCAGCAAGTGAAGCAAGTGAATAAACAAGTGAAGCATGTGATAAAAAAGTGAAGGAAGTGAACAGACATGTGAAGCAAGTGAATAAACAAGTGAAGCAAGTTAATAAACAAGTGAAGCAAGTGAATAAACAAGTGAAACAAGTGAATAAACATGTGAATCAAGTAAATGGACAAGTAAAGCAAGTGAATAAACAAGTGAAACAAGTGAATAAACAAGTGAAGCAAGTATAAACAAGTGAAGCAAGTGAGTAAACAAGTGAAGCAAGTGATAAATAAGTGAAGTAAGTGAATAAGCAAGTGAATAAACAAGTGAAGTAAATAAAGAAGTGAAAGAACTGAAAAAAGTGATGCAAGTGAATAAACAAGTGAAGCAATTGAAGAAAGTAAATAAAGAAGTGAAGGAAGTTATAACTCATTATTCATTGTTATAACTTTCATCTAACACAGTTATCTCATCATTCACTGTTATAATTCTAACCATTCACTGTTATAACTCATCATTCACTGCTATAATTCTAACCATTCACTGTTATAACTCATCATTCATTCTTATAACTCATCATTCATTGTTATAACTCATCATTCACTGTTATAACTCTCATCTAACAGTTATAATTCTCATCATTCACTGTTATAACTCACCATTCACTGGTATAATTCATCATTCCCTGTTATAACTCATCATTCATTCTTATAACTCATCATTCACTGTTATAACTCTCATCTAACAGTTATAATTCTCATCATTCACTGTTATAACTCATTATTCACTGTTATAACTCATCATTCACTGCTATAACTTTCATTATTCACTGTTATAACTCATCATTCACTGTTATAACTCATCATTCCCTGTTATAACTCATCATTCACTGCCATAACTCTCATCTAACAGAGTTATAACTCTCATCATTCACTGTTATAACTCATTATTCACCGTTATAACTCATCATTCACTGCTATAACTTTCATTATTCACTGTTATAACTCATTATTCACTGTTATAACTCATCATTCACTGTTATAACTCATCATTCACTGCTATAATTCTAACCATTCACTGTTATAACTTTCATCCTTCACTGTTATAACTCATCATTCATTGTTATAACTCATCATTCACTGTTATAGCTTTCATTATTCACTGTTATAACTCATCATTCACTGTTATAACTCTTCATTCACTGTTATAACTTTCATCTAACACAGTTATAACTCTCATCTTCCACTGCTGTAACTTTTCGCTCGTCATAAAGGGATCCTAAATTGACCGAGAGTTAACAGGAAGCAAAGTTACCAACGTCTCAGACTTTATGCACCATTGTGGCCTTTGTGTGAAGCGCTGCAGTATATATATATATATATATATATATATATATATATATATATATATATATATATATATATATATATATATATATATATATATATGCAGAACAATCACTGTGAAAAAATAGTGAAACTTGAAGCACTTTCGTAATGAAGAAATCTCAAAATTTTTTGAAATATCTAATCTAAAATACCCGAGAAACTTAATTGATAAATTCTTTAAAATTGCCAGAAATACTTTTTACAACTCTAAAAAGGACAACCAGTCTTATTCAACCAAAAATATGTTGGTTCTTTCTTACCATGAAAACTTGGTTGATATGCCTTATCTTCTTAAGACTTTTAACCCTTCAGAGGGCAAGGCCGACTAAAATGTTGATTTTGAAAGTGATTTTGTATGAGGAGATAGAGCCGCTCGATGTAAGGTCACTGAGGCCATCCAAATGGAGTTGTAAAAGTAACATGTCGAGCAATTGCAGATATTCGAAGACCGGGTAAACTCGGTCCTGCCTATTTGGGGTATAACAATTTAAAATGTTGCAAGGTTGCAATTGTTCAAAAAAAAAAAATTATATTTATTATACAAGTAGACAATATAAAAAACATAAATGGAACTGGTTTCTGAACAATTTATAAGCATCAAAAAAATAGAAATAGGAACTACTTATCAACAATGACACATTACAATGGGATACAACTTACAAATGAAATATTCCTGAGTTCACTGAGAAAGAACAATCCTTTTACATCACTAATTTCTGCAATGAAACTTTATGAAACAATTTCTATCCATCTTGATGGATAGTTTACTTTGTATGTGGTACAGGAAAATGAGGATGTGACATACCTGGAGGTTACCTGGAGGTTATTCCGGGGATCAACGCCCCCGCGGCCCGGTCCATGACCAGGCCTCCCGATGGATCAGGGCCTGATCAACTAGGCTGTTACTGCTGGCCGCACGCAGTCCAACGTACGAGCCACAGCCCGGCTGATCCGGCACCGACTTTAGGTATCTGTCCAGCTCTCTCTTGAAGGCAGCCAGGGGTTTATTGGCAATTCCCCTAATGCTTGATGGGAGGCTGTTGAACAGTTTTGGGCCCCGGACACTTATGGTGTTTTCTCTTAGTGTACCAATGGCGCCCCTACTTTTTATTGGCGGCATTTTGCATCGCCTGCCCAGTCTTTTACTTTCGTAGGGAGTGATTTCTGTGTGCAGATTTGGGACCATTCCTTCCAAGATTTTCCAAGTGTAGATTATGATATATCTCTCCCTCCTGCGTTCCAACGAGTACAAGTCAAGTGCTTCCAAGCGTTCCCAGTAGTTAAGGTGCTTGACAGAACTTATACGTGCAGTAAAGGATCTCTGTACACTCTCTAGATCTGCGATTTCACCTGCTTTGTATGGAGATGTTAATGTACAGCAGTATTCCAGCCTAGAGAGAACAAGTGATTTGAAAAGGATCATCATGGGCTTGGCATCTCTCGTTTTGAAAGTTCTCATTATCCATCCTATCATTTTCTTTGCACGTGCGATCGTGGCACTGTTGTGATCCTTGAAAGTGAGATCCTCAGACATTACTACTCCCAGGTCCCTTACATTATTTTTCCGCTCTATTGTATGGCCGGAGTCAGTAGTATACTCTGTTCTAGTTATTATCTCCTCCAGTTTTCCATAACGGAGTAGTTGGAATTTGTCCTCATTGAACATCATATTGTTTACCGTTGCCCACTGGAAAACTTTGTTTATGTCTTCTTGGAGGTTAACCGCGTCCTCAGCAGATGACAGCCTCATGCAGATCCTAGTATCATCCGCAAAGGATGATACGGTGCTGTGGTGTATATCTCTGTTTATGTCTGATATGAGGATAAGGAATAAGATGGGGGCGAGTACTGTGCCTTGTGGAACAGAGCTCTTCACTATGGCAGCCTCCGATTTAACTCTGTTGACCACTACTCTTTGTGTTCGATTTGTTAGGAAGTTGAAGATCCATCTCCCCACTTTCCCAGTTATTCCTTTAGCACGTATTTTATGGGCTATTACACCATGATCGCATTTGTCAAATGCTTTTGCAAAGTCTGTGTATATTACATCTGCATTCTGATTTTCTTCCAGTGCATCCAAGGCCATGTCATAGTGATCCAGTAGCTGTGAGAGGCAGGAGCGACCTGCCCTGAACCCATGTTGCCCTGGATTGTGCAGATTTTGGGAATCCAGGTGATTTGCAATCCTGCTTCTTAGCACTCTTTCAAAGATTTTTATGATGTGGACGTCAGAGCTATTGGTCTATAGTTCTTAGCTAATGCTTTGCTGCCACCTTTATGGAGCGGGGCTATATCCGTTGTTTTAAGTGACTGTGGAATTTCACCCATGTCCAAGCTCCTCCTCCATAGTGTACTTAGGGCACGCGAGAGGGGTTTCTTGCAGTTCTTAATGAAAACAGAGTTCCACGAGTCTGGGCCCGGGGCTGAGTGCATAGGCATGTTGTCAATGGCTTTTTCGAAATCTATCGGAGTTAGGGTAATGTCGGAAATCTGGCATACATTTATGGAGTTTTGAGGCTCATTCATGAAGAAATCATTTGGGTCGTCGATCCTCAGACCGATTAGTGGTTCACTAAACACAGAGTTGTACTGGGATTTCAATATTTCACTCATTTCCTTGTTGTCGTCTGTGTAAGTCCCATCCTGTCTGAGTAAGGGCCCGATACTAGATGTGGTATTTGCCTTGTTTTTGGCATATGAAAAGAAATATTTGGAATTTCTTTCAATTTCACTAATAGCTTTAAGCTCCTCCTGCCTCTCCTGGTTCCTGTAAGAGTCATTTAGCTTAAGTTCGATAGTTTCCACTTCCCTGGTCAGCGCCTCCTTTCGTGTATCAGATATTCTAGCACTCCTGAGGAGCTCAGTGACTCTTCGTCGTCTTCTGTAGAGGGAGCGTCTTTTTCTCTCCAGTTTACTCCTGCTCTTCTTCTTTCTTAGGGGAATATGCCTAGAACATGCTTCGGCTACCAGGAAGTTGATCCTTTCAAGGCACTGGTTTGGGTCCATGTCATTTAAGACATCTTCCCAACATGTTTCGTTTAGGACATGGTTTACCTGGTCCCAGTTGATGTTCTTGTTGTTGAAATTGTATTTTGTGAAGACACCTTCACTGGTACATGCATTCTGCTGTTCAGGACCCCTATGCATGTACGTCTGGACTTCGATTAGATTGTGATCGGAATTAGTTGTTTTTGATATTCTTATGTCTCTTATCAGGTCCTCATTATTTGTGGAGATAAGGTCAAGTGTGTTTTCTAGTCTTGTTGGCTCCACTATCTGCTGGCTTAAGGTGTGTTTTTTCGCAGAGACTTAGTAGCTCATGTGTGTGTGACCTTTCATCTGCACTACCTCCGGGGATTGTTTCAGCTATAACATTATTTGCTACATTTTTCCATTTTGTATGCCTTAGGTTGAAATCACCAAGCAGTAAGATGTTTGGGGATGGAGCTGGAAGGTTTTCCAAACAGTAATCGATTTTCAGTAGCTGTTCCTTGAACTGTTGGGAGGTTGTATCTGGTGGCTTGTATACAACCACAATGACTAGGTTTTGGTTCTCGATCTTTATTGATAGAACTTCAACTACCTCATTTGTGGTGTTCAGCAACTCTGTGCAGATAAGGGACTCTTTGACATACAGGCCAACCCCCCCTTGTTGCCTGTTTTTTCTGTCGCATCTAAAAAGGTTGTAACCACTTATCCATATTTCACTGTCAAAGTGATCTTTTGTGTAAGTCTCTGTGAAGGCTGCAAACATTGCATTAGACTCCACTAGAAGTCCACTGATAAAAGGTATTTTGTTGTTGGTGGATGGCTTAAGGCCCTGTATATTAGCAAATATGAACGAGGTTGTATTCTGTGTTTGTTGGGGGGATTTTGTTATTGGCATCAGTAGTTGTAATTCTGGAGGGCCATGGGTGGCCACTGGCTGCACCTCCAGTCCAACAAGGCTCCAAGGTGGTGGACTATTTTTATTCTTTTTTGCTGCAATACTTGCATGTAAGCAAGTATCTTCTTTTTGTTCAATTTCTTCTTTTCGGATGGTGGCACAGCTTCCTCCTCATCTGTTGGCACCTCTGCATCTTGTGGCAAGTATTCATCATCAGTTTCCACCACTTCCAGGTCATCTGGGTCTTGATCTGAGTCACTATCGTCCCAAACACAGACAAATTTCGACTTATCCTTGGAGGACTCACCGTAGAACAATTTCTTATTGATCTGGAAGGACAATAAAAACATTCTGTACACACCCAGGCCATTACTGAATTCATATATACACTACCAAATTTTATGGAAATATTTATATACCGAAACTTGAAAACATCACCTAAAAGGGCAGGAACGACTGTACTAGATCCTATTTTGTTGCACTTTTTTCATTTGCATGGTGCACTCGTAATATGCTTCACAACGCCTTTATATATATATATCAAAATATGGCTAAACTATTCATTTACGCACTAGACACACAAATCAGTACTTACTGACATTGTAGAGGGTGAAATGCTTCAGTATATAAGAAACACTCAACAGAAAAACACGAGTTTGGGCGACGGCAACTACAAGTGTTTACATTCTGCTCTCTTGGCCAATGGGAAGCCAGCAGCCACCATCACCACTCAGCCAGGGCGACTCAGGGAAGGTCTGTGATTGGTCAGAAATAGAGAATGGGAACCTAGATGCACTGGGGGAGTCAGAGGACAGGCACAAGAAAACCACGTTCTGAGGACCGACTATACTCGGTCCTGCCCGGTATAGTGGCTTGTCCAAAAGCACACTTTGCTAGATTGACAGTGAAATTATAGCTATCTAGGGATTTGAATAAATCTTCCAGTCGAATAAAGTGTTCTTCCCAAGAGTCGCTAAACACTACCAAATCATCAAGATATGCCTCGACTCCTTCCAAAGGTCGAGTTAGCTCGTTCATAAGTCTCTGAAAGGTTGAGGCCGCGTTACATAAACCGAAGGGCATAACTCAGTAATTGAACAAACCATCTTTAATTGCAAAGGCTGTTTTGTCTCTATCCTTTGGAGCCAGAGGAACTTGGTAATACCCTCACAGTAAATCAAGTCGATTCACGAATTTAGAGCTGGAGACAGTATCTATTAGGTCATCTATTCGAAGAAGAGGGTATCCGTCTGGTATTGTGACAGAATTAAGCTTACGGTAGTCCGTACACATGCGGAATGTTCCGTCTGGTTTGGGAACTAACAGGCAAGGTGATGCCCAAGGACTCTTACTTCGTTCCACAAGGCCATGTTCGAGAAGAAAGTCAACTTCTTGCTTCAACATCTGATGTTTAGCAGGGCTCACTCTATAAGGTGGTTGTTTGATTGGACGCGAATCGTGGAGCTCGACTTCGTGATACCCTAGAGTACAAGTTTTGGGCACATCTCCAAATAAGCTTTTATAATTCAATATTAAGTTACTTATTTCTTGCCTTTTTGAATCGTCCAGATTGTTAAGAAGTTTATCAAGATTGAGTAGAGCCTCAGAATTTTTAAGGTGAGCGTCGGCTCTTTTGACACCTGATGATGATGTATTTTCTCTGATTGTAGATAAGGTAGTGATGGATGTGGTAGGTAGTGTTTTGGAATGATAAGATTTCAGTTGATTTATGTGAAATACTTTGTTCCTTTTTCCAGGTATCTTAACTACATAATTTACATCGTTTTCTTTACTCAAGACTTGGTAACATGGTAAGAGAGCATGGCCGGAAACTAACCTCTGAACCATTACTAAATCTTTAGGTTGAAATGAACGGGGTTTTGCTCGTTTGTCGTACCAAAGTTTCATTTTTCTTTGAGCATTCGCCAAATTTTCTGCGGCTAAGTCACTAGCATAAGACAAACGTTCCTGCATCAGAGCTGGTGATGATTTTATAGAGGATGTTGTTTTGCCAGTCCAAGTATCTTTCAATACAGCTAGTGGGCCTTGGACCTGATGCCCATAGATGAGTTCAAACGGAGTGAAGCTCGTACTCTCTTGTTCACTGTTTCGTAATGCAAACAATAATAAAGGTATCCCCTCATCCCAATCTTGGGAAAACTGTTCACAGTATGCTCTTAGCATAGATTTTAGAGTCTGGTGAAAACGTTCCAGAGCTCCTTGGGATTGAGGGTGATAACTCGTGGGCAACAAAGATTCTATACCCAAGTG
This sequence comes from Cherax quadricarinatus, assembly GCF_026875155.1. NCBI lineage: Eukaryota > Metazoa > Arthropoda > Malacostraca > Decapoda > Parastacidae > Cherax > Cherax quadricarinatus. The sequence goes on along the minus strand of NC_069404.1, from coordinate 94,583,076 downwards.
GGACATTGCTTCTCTGAAGGTTTTAGAAGTAAAGTTCGTTCCTTGGTCTGACTGAATTTCTCTGGAGATTCCCACTTGAGAAAAGAACTTTAATAAGGAACGAACAATCACCCGAGAAGTAATTTTCCTAACAGGGATAGCTTCCGGATATCTTGTACTAGTATCCATGATTGTAAATAAATATTGGTTTCCCTGACGGGTCTTTGGCAGGGGTCCCACACAGTCAATAATTAGACGAGAGAAAGGTTCTCCTCGTGCAGGAATAGGAATTAGGGGGGCCGGGGAAGGTTTATGAGCAGGCTTACCTGCCTTCTGGCAAATATGACATTCTTTAACGTATTTCTTCACCTTTTCCCCAATCTTAGGCCAATAAAAATGTTTTGCTATTTTTCCTAAAGTCTTCCTTGTCCCAAGATGTCCACCTAGAGGACTATTATGAGAAAATTCAAGAGTGGTATCTCAGAAAGAAGTTGGCAATACTACTAAACTCACGTCTTTGGAACCATTACTTTTCTCCTTTTTCATAAGGATACCATCCTTGTAATAATAACAGTTTTCTAGTAGATTGGCCTGTTCCTCAGAAACTGCTATACTTCTACAATGATTCAAGTCTGGATCTAAAGTTTGAGCCTGAATCAGGTCATTTCTTCCGAGACCTTTTCCAGAGGAACACTCGGGGTTAATCATGGCTTGACTAGGTTCAAAGGTTCCAGTTTGTATTGCCTTACTGAATAGCAAATCTAAACCCAGGTCTTTATTTTCGGATGGCTCTCCACAATCTGCGGAGCGAGACATTGCACGAGTAATAATGTTCAAGGGAAATAATGCTGGACCTTCGTTTAATGCTTCCAAAGCATAGTGGGTTTCAGAAGAGTTATTTATCACCATCGGTTCTTTACAAATACCTTGGTGGTATACATCATTTCCGATCAACAGTCCTACACCCTGAATGGGGAATTCTTTACTAGATACTCCAACAGTTATCCAACCCACATAGTCAGGGATTTCCAAAAACACTTTATGCAATGGTACTTTAATTAAGGCACCACCATACGCCTCTAACAAGACTTCTATCTTGGTGTCTGAGTGATTATCAAGGGGTAATACGTCTGTCCTCAATAAAGACAGATAACTCCCTGTGTCTCGAAATGTAGTGACGTTAACTAACCTTTTTTCGTCGAGGCCGACTTTTCCTGTAGCAAGGTAAGGTTCCATGGCCTCGTGTACCTTGGTTTCAGAATGTAGTCATCTCGTCTGTTGGGTCTCTGGATGGGACGACTCCAAGTTCGTTCTTACAGGCCGGGCTTTAGCTTGGACCTGGGAGGAGATCACTTGAGTAGGGTATCTCCTGGGATTTTCATAGTTCCGTTCATTTTTCTTTCTACATTGGTTTTCCAAATGTCCCGATTTGTGGCAGTAATTACAAATCCATTGGGGAACATCTTCCTTTTTAAGACTTGAATATTTTTCGTAACTGGAATTACTATCCCAGTTTGGAGAACGCACCGTATACGCTCTTTCAAACTTTGAATCTTTCTTGGGATTTTTCCGAAAAGCCTCTTGACGTTTACTCTTACCCGTCATCTGGCGAGCTACATCATAATGATCAGCTATTGACGCAGTTTCTATTAGCGTTGAGGCTGAACGTCCGATAAGGTAAGTATGTAGGTCGTCCGTCAAATAATTGAGGAAATCTTCATTTAAAATCAATTGAGAAAGGGATTCCACTGTATTGCAATTTGAAGCCCTAAGCCATCTCTCAAATGCTGCCTGTTTCCCTCGGGCAAACTCTACCCAGGGCTGCTGTGGGTTGCGCTTCAAAGTCCGGAATGACCGTAGATAACTAGCAGGCAACAAGTCGTAAGCGTCCAATACAGTTTTCTTTATTGTCCCATAGTGAGAATACTGGTCGAAGGGTAAGGACGCCTTGCTAGCCTGTGCTTTTCCCGTCAAGGTAGTGTGTATCAGGGCCGCCCAATGTTCCCTGGGCCACTTCATAATTTGAGCCTGGCTTTCAAAGGCTTCAAAAAATGCGTCGAGGTTTTCTTCACAGAATCTGGGAACCATGGCGGCCGCTTGATGAACATTGAACGTCTCGACTCTTGGTGTCGGACGAGATTCAATTTTTCCTGGGTCGAGTTGTCTATCACGTCTGATGGATTCTCTTTCAAACTCTTCATGTTTAAACTTACGTTGGGCTTCAATGTAAGTAGTTTGTAATATCAAGAAGCGTTCTAATCTCTCGAATTGTTCTGGAGAGTGGATCTCTGGAGGAATTTGAATGGAGTTCCATTGGAAAAACTCTGGATTATTTCTCACAGGAGCTCTGGGTTCCGTCAACGTAGAGAATGTGGTTGTTCCTGGTGTACTACCGGTGAAGTCTAGGGTTTCCCAAGTGGTCTGAGACGAAACTGGTCTTGGAGTCTTAGGTCTCGTTGATATGTCCTTAGTTGCTACTGAAGGCATTTCCATCTCATTTACTAATGACTGCTGGTCAAATTGTGAAATTAGACTTTCATTATCTTCTAAATCCTCGCCGGAGTCTTCTTCTGGGGCTTCTGGAAAAAGTAAATTCCGAATGATAGCCCGTAGGGTAACAGAAGTATAGTGCTTGTCATACTTTACTCCGAGAGACTTTGCTATTTGCCAACAAGTTTGTAACTTTAACGTATTCAGTCGTTCAACTGTAAGGTCTTCAAACCTGGCGGATAATTCAGCCATATTTTATAAGTCTGTATTTCAAGGTTCAGTCTCCCGGACAGTAGGTCCCCATTTATTACGATAAACTTTATAAGCCCTAGGCGTTGTTAGTCTAAGGGACTTTTCAAGGAGAATTGTTCTCTAGTTCTATCGTAATAAGGTTGTAGGGAGATCAACAAACATTTTAAAATGTATCTTTAATATAGAATAGATATTGTTATAGACAAAGTATTTTGTTGTACCTTATACTTAATATATAAACAGACTTTATATATTACTTAAATATGAAGACCTTCAATTTTTGTTGTATGAACCTTTCATATACAGTTGAACAAAAATTACATTATTTCCTATTTTCTAAGGAGATTAGGTTAATGGCTTAGCAAACTCCAAGTCTCCACAGACGAGAACTTCTGTTTAAGGAAAATTTCACAATTTCTGGTGACTTAAGCGAGTAAAGTGAGTAAGCTGTGGAGACCTTCTCTACACAGAGAGAAGTGTTGTACTGTTTAATCTACCGCACTCACACCTGACGTCAGCTCGCTTCAGGCGAGTAGTGTAGAAGTGAGGCCAAACAAATGAGACAGACAGTATAATAACCTATGTGACATGTCAAGATATCTTATTAATGAAAATAAGATACCAGATATACTAAGCAAATTTCCTAAATTTGCTTGTAACAGATAAGTGAACTATAGATATGTAGATATAAATCCATATGTATTCCTGTTAACCCTTTGGGGCCTAGTTCCTAGGCCTTTTGTGTATCCACATGCTCTCGCGCTACCGTCCACAGGATGGATATGGGGTGCACAATAAACTAGCCACTTCGGTGGCAAAATCTAAATCTAAACAAATTGGTCGTTACCCATTTCCTCAGCAGAATAAATCTATACATATAATGAAAAATGGGAAAGTTGAAAATGAATATTTAATATTATAAAGCTGATTACTCTGGTTTTAGCATTTAACGATAGTAATCGCAATATAATATTAGAAAGATGAGCAAATATGAAAGACATATATTATAACTGCATCTCTGCGTAACAGTGGCCATATGGGGGGTTCCCAGGGAGGGGCCCACGTGGGGGCTCCCAGGGAGGTGCCGACGCGGGGGCTCCCAGGGAGGTGCCGACGCGGGGGTACCCAGAGTGATGCCCACGTCTGAGTACCCAGGGAGGTGCTCACGTGTGGGTACCAAGGGAGGTGCCCACCTGTGGGTACCCAGGGAGATGCCCACCTGTGGTTACCCAGGGAGGTGCCCACGTGTGGGTACAAAGGGAGGTGCCCACCTGTGGTTACCCAGGGAGGTGCCCATGTGTGGGTACAAAGGGAGATGCCCACGTGTGGGTACCCAGGGAGGAACCACCAAAACCCTTCCTTCAGGTGTCATTTTTTCCCGCCGGGTCACCATCTGAGAAAGACCCGGACCGGGACATGTACCAGCGAACCTTTCAAGTTTACTTCAAGTCAGTTTCTGAATCAAGAAATTACTACTAATATTACTACTACTGCTACTACTACTACTACTACTACTGTTACTACTACTATTATCAGTGCCACTGCTACTACTGTTATCAGTGCCACTACTACTATTATCAGTGCCACTACTACTATTATCAGTGCCACTATTATCAGTGCCACTACTACTATTATCAGTGCCACTACTACTACTATAAGTGCCACTACTACTATTATCAGTGCCACTACTACTATCAGTGCCACTATTATCAGTGCCACTACTATTATCAGTGCCACTACTATCAGCGCCACTATTATTATCAGTGCCACTACTATTATCAGTGCCAGTGCTACTACTATTATCAGTTCCACTACTACTGCTATTATCAGTGCCACTGCTATTATCAGTGCCACTAATATTATCAGTGCCACTACTGCTATCAGTGTCACTATCATCAGTGCCACCACTATTATCAGTGCCACTATTACTATTATCAGTGCCACTGCTACTATTATCAGTGCCACTACTATTATCAGTGCCACTACTACTTTTATCAGTGCCACTATTATCAGTGCCACTATTATCAGTGCCACTACTACTATTATCAGTGCCACTACTATTATCAGTTCCACTACTACTATTATCAGTGCCACTACTATTATCAGTGCCACTGCTATTATCAGTGCCACTACTATTATCAGTGCCACTACTACTTTTATCAGTGCCACTACTATTATCAGTGCCACTATTATCAGTGCCACTACTACTATTATCAGTGCCACTACTATTATCAGTGCCACTGCTACTATTATCAGTTCCACTACTATTATCAGTGCCACTACTATTATCAGTGCCACTACTATTATCAGTGCCACTATTATCAGTTCCACTACTACTATTATCGGTGCCACTACTTTTATCAGTGCCACTACTATTATCAGTGCCACTACTATTATCATTGCCACCACTACTATTATCAGTGCCACCACTATTATCAGTGGCACTTCTACTATTATCATTGCCACCACTACTATTATCAGTGCCACTAGTACTATTATAAGTGCCACTACTATTAGTACTACTGATGAGAGGTCATCAGCGTGACCCAGTGACCTGATTGACCAGAAGCCACAAAACTTCCCACAAACACTTTTTTCACTGCATTATAATGTCATAGATACAGATAGATGGATTGACTGATAGACAGATACAGACAGATGGATTGACTGATAGACAGATACAGACAGATGGATTGACTGATAGACAGATACAGACAGATGGATTGACTGATAGACAGATACAGACAGATGGATTGACTGATAGACAGATACAGACAGATGGATTGACTGATAGACAGATACAGATAGATGGATTGACTGATAGACAGATACAGACAGATGGATTGACTGATAGATAGATACAGACAGATGGATTGACTGATAGATACAGACAGATGGATTGACTGATAGACAGATACAGACAGATGGATTGACTGATAGACAGATACAGACAGATGGATTGACTGATAGACAGATACAGACAGATGGATTGACTGATAGACAGATACAGATAGATGAAATTGACTGATAGACAGATACAGACAGATGGATTGACTGATAGACAGATACAGACAGATGGATTGACTGATAGATACAGACAGATGGATTGACTGATAGACAGATACAGACAGATAAACAGGGCGTCAGATTTATAGACAGAGAGACAGATATATAAACAGAGAGGAGAACGAGAAGACAAAGAAAGAAAGATAATTATCACTGGAGTGAAAACTACGTACAAGAATAAATTTAAATAATGAAGGCCTTGCATGTGTTCTTCAAGGGGGAGGGGAGGGGGAGGCATCAGAGGGGGAGGGGAGGCATCATAGGGGGAGGGGGAGGCATCAGAGGGGAGGGGGAAGCATCAGAGGGAAGGGGGAGGCATCAGAGGGGAAGGGGGAGGCATCAGAGGGGAGGGGGAGGTTGAAAAAGTTCTTAATTATAAAGGTGTCAGGAATGTAACAACTCCAGTCGTCTACAATACTGAAGCTGCAACATTTAACACTGATGTTATAAACATCATTGTTGTAACATTTGTAACACTGATGTTATAAACATCATTGTTACAACATTTGTAACATTCATGTTAAAGACGTGTATAATGCTGAAGCATTATACACGCATTTATATTAATATTATATATATTATATATATATATATATATATATATATATATATATATATATATATATATATATATATATAAGTGTAGAAGAGAAGTGGTGGTACAAGTGACCTGTGAGGAACGCCAATTGTTACGTCAGTGCTCTTGGGTTCAATCCTAAAGAATGTTTGTTTACGTCCAGAGAACAAGTTTGCAAGTCATCTGTGTACACATCCGTGTGCGCCATGTATACAACCGTGTGCGCCATGTATACAACCGTGTGCGCCATGTATACAACCGTGTGCGCCATGTATACAACCGTGTGCACCATGTATACAACCGTGTGCACCATGTATACAACCGTGTAGACGGTGCAAGTCTACGTTTATAAGACGCACATGATGATCAGTGGCAGGTGGTACATGATGTGTACCACCTGGCTTACAGTGTACAGAGGCAGGTGGTACATGACGTGTACCACCTGGCTTACAATGTACAGAGGCAGGTGGTACATGACGTGTACCACCTGGCTTACAGTGTACACAGGCAGGTGGTACATGGTATGCACCACCTGGCTTACAGTGTACAGAGCCAGGTGGTACATGGTATGTACCACCTGGCTTTCATCTCACATACCAAAACAAAAGAACTGGCAGGTGCGTAACGGAGTGATAACTCTCAGTGATTACATCCAGCAGTACATATAATGTCATTATTATTGAAACATGATCATTGTATGTCTCAGAGTATATTTGTTCAAGGTTGACTTAACCTTGGTGCTCCCTCGCTCTGCTTGCTGCTCCCTCGCTCTGCTTGCTGCTCCCTCGCTCTGCTTGCTGCTCCCTCGCTCTGCTTGCTGCTCCCTCGCTCTGCTTGCTGCTCCCTCGCTCTGCTTGCTGCTCCCTCGCTCAGGTTAGGTTAGATAATGTTTGTCAGGAAACAGGACAAGTGTTTCCTGGGGCGCGACTCTTAAGTCACATGATGACCAGTAGCTGGAGTTTTTGGTCATCTGACCGAGCCCTACTACTGGCTTATCCTTCCATCCTTTTAAACAATAAAGATGTGCCTTGTTCAAACCTCCTGTAGGAAGAGTTGATTAACAAGTAAGTCACTGTTGCTGGGTCAGGTGGAGTGTGTGTGGACATGAGTAATTAAAGGAATAGATATAATAATATATTTATTTACTACCAGTACATGTACAAGGTATATGGGTCTAGCTGACATCAGTGACGTACTACTGTATAGAAAGCCGCTTGTTATGCTGAGCATTTAAGGGTAAATTACGTCCATTTTTGTCCCAGGATGCGAATGTTACGCTTTTTTGCTTGCGTAACTTAAATAAAAAGTCCTGGTTCCTGAAGGGTAAATGACCTGCCTGTCTGTGGGGCATTTATATTATTGAAAATAGAAAAAGAAACCACTCTAGGGGCAGCTCGTACCATCACATTAAATGTGGAACGTTAATTAGTTAATATTATTATTATAAGGAAGGACACAAAAACTCACCTATACAAAAATATATATTAATGTTAAAGTAACATTTATAACCTATAATCTACTGTACTATAATATTATCTTGACTCACATTAGCTCACTACCACACTGATAATATTCATAAACAAACATTTATAAACAGGGAGGCTCCATGACCTTCTCCACTCTGCCGGTCCGTCTACCAGCAGACAAAAACACCATACAAGTACTCTGCCAAAACTTAAAAAGGCCTCTGCACACTAGTGCCTTACAGGTAAACATGACAACACTTACACACAAATAAAATAACCTATGGTATAAACTTACACAAAAAGAACACCCCCACTTAACACCAACACCAAACATGACGATTTCTCCCAGTCGCCGCCCTTATTGTACTGCCCCACAAACACGTCACCTGCTCCTGTCTCCTGGCCACTCTGCCTGACCAGGAATAATACGCGTCCGGTTGCAGTACAAATCCCGGAAAACTATGGATCATTTTTTAAACAATTTCTTTACTGCAGCACACTGCATGATAGCGTCCCACACAAGTCTACTAACACCCAGGTACCTATTTTACTGACAGGTGAACACGGACAGTAGGTGTCTCATAGAAACACATCCTAATATTTTTCAGCCGTACCGGGGAACGAACCCCGGACCTCAGTGTGTGAGCTGAATGCGCTAGCAATCGAGCTACGGGACAGTAAGTCAAATGACAAGACGACAGTAATTAAAAAGTAAATAAGGAATAAAGAAGACTACGAGACACAAGTACTGGATGAGAATACAACAAAATTGAGAAGTCAGACAACGAGAAGTGGGAAACTAAGAACGATAACTTATCTAAATACTGAAGACAACTAGTGAGCTTAGTGTTGTGTGTACTAGTGTAGTACTGAAGACAAGCAGACTCACTAGAAGAACAGTAGAACAAGAACAAGTATTATCAGTACAGGAAGAAACAGTAGCACAAGAACAGTGAATAGAACAGCAAAAACAAGGAGTAACATTACAAGGACAAGCAGTAACACTACAAAAATAAGCAGTAGAACCACAAGAATAAGCAGTAGAACCACAAGAACAAGCAGTAGAACCACAAGAACAAGCAGTAGAACCACAAGAACAAGCAGTAGAACCACAAGAACAAGCAGTAGAACCACAAGAACAAGCAGTAGAACCACAAGAACAAACAGTACACTGTACACTAACTGCTCCCCTCAAGGCAGGCGAGATTCCTGACCTAGAGAGTGTACAGAGAACTTTCACGGCACACATAAGTACGATAAAGTACCTGATTACTGGGAACGGTTGAAGTCCCTTGATTTGTAATCCCTGGAACGCAGGCGAGAAAGATACATGATACTATAAACTTAAAAAAATCTAGAGAGATTGGTACCAAACTTGCACACGAAAATCACTCCCTACGAAAGCAAAAGACTCGACAGGAGAGGCAACATTCGTCCATTGAAAATCAGGGGCTCCACCAGTACAATGAGAGACAACAGAGCAGGTGTCAGGAGCCCAAGATTATTCAAATGCCTCCCAGCATACATAAGGGGGATTAATAATAGACCTCTGGCTGTCTTCAAGAAGGCAATGAACAGGCACCTAAAGTCAGTAGCCGATTAGCCAGGCTGTGGTTTTTACGTCGGTTTACGTGAGGCCAGCAGTAACAGTCTCGTTGATCAGATCCTGATCCATCACGAGGCCTAGTCTCAGACCGGGCCGCGGGGCGTTGACCCTCGAAACCCTCTCCAGGTATATTCCAGGTAACACAAGAACAAGCAGCAACACTGGTCATAACCACCACTTCTTCAAAAGCACTTGTGTTGGGTAGTCTTGAATTATTCTATTATACTTGACCATAACATCGCATCGGCGCCGGAACTCCACCACACAGCTTGTGTTTATTTCAATTCGTTTGACACAACACTAACAACTGCAACGTCGTGGAGAAAATGATCTCCATACATTGTCAATGTCTTCTGGTTCCTTACACCGGTAAGGCTGACCTGGTGTTCGACCAGCGGACCTTCAAGGTGCCGGGTGTTGGCTGACACCGGTAAGGCTGACCTGGTGTTCGACCAGCGGACCTTCAAGGTGCCGGGTGTTGGCTGACACCGGTAAGGCTGACCTGGTGTTCGACCAGCGGACCTTCAAGGTGCCGGGTGTTGGCTGACACCGGTAAGGCTGACCTGGTGTTCGACCAGCGGACCTTCAAGGTGCCGGGTGTTGGCTGACACCGGTAAGGCTGACCTGGTGTACGACCAGCGGACCTTCAAGGTGCCGGGTGTTGGCTGACACCGGTAAGGCTGACCTGGTGTTCGACCAGCGGACCTTCAAGGTGCCGGGTGTTGGCTGACACCGGTAAGGCTGACCTGGTGTTCGACCAGCGGACCTTCAAGGTGCCGGGTGTTGGCTGACACCGGTAAGGCTGACCTGGTGTTCGACCAGCGGACCTTCAAGGTGCCGGGTGTTGGCTGACACCGGTAAGGCTGACCTGGTGTTCGACCAGCGGACCTTCAAGGTGCCGGGTGTTGGCTGACACCAGTAAGGCTGACCTGGTGTTCGACCAGCGGATCTTCAAGGTGCCGGGTGTTGGCTGACACCGGTAAGGCTGACCTGGTGTTCGACCAGCGGACCTTCAAGGTGCCGGGTGTTGGCTGACACCGGTAAGGCTGACCTGGTGTTCGACTAGCGGACCTTCAAGGTGCCGGGTGTTGGCTGACACCGGTAAGACTGACCTGGTGTTCGACCAGCGGACCTTCAAGGTGCCGGGTGTTGGCTGACACCGGTAAGGCTGACCTGGTGTTCGACCAGCGGACCTTCAAGGTGCCGGGTGTTGGCTGACACCGGTAAGGCTGACCTGGTGTTCGACCAGCGGACCTTCAAGGTGCCGGGTGTTGGCTGACACCGGTAAGGCTGACCTGGTGTTCGACCAGCGGACCTTCAAGGTGCAGGGTGTTGGCTGACACAATAGCTTAACTTGGAAACTAACTTTTAAGGTTTAAATAATAAGATATAACAAGGACCCCAGTGGAGTTGAATGATAGCTCTAGGCCTTTCGTGTTGCAATCAACACATTAGGAGCTTGAAATGTTGCAGAAATGAGGACGAGGTGCTTACTGTGATCATGTTTGCTCGGACCGTCTCCCCTTTTCTGGAACATTGCAAGCTCCTGACGTTGTGTTGTTTGCAACAAAAAAGGTCTAGAGCTATTACCTGGAGTTTACCTGGAGAGAGTTTCGGGGGTCAACGCCCCCGCGGCCCGGTCTGTGACCAGGCCTCCTGGTGGATCAGCGCCTGATCAACCAGGCTGTTGCTGCTGGCTGCACGCAAACCAACGTACGAGCCACAGCCCGGCTGATCAGGAACTGACTTTAGGTGCTTGTCCAGTGCCAGCTTGAAGACTGCCAGGGGTCTGTTGGTAATCCCCCTTATGTGTGCTGGGAGGCAGTTGAACAGTCTCGGGCCCCTGACACTTATTGTATGGTCCCTTAACGTGCTAGTGACACCCCTGCTTTTCATTGTGGGGATGGTGCATCGTCTGCCAAGTCTTTTGCTTTCGTAGTGAGTGATTTTCGTGTGCAAGTTCGGTACTAGTCCCTCTAGGATTTTCCAGGTGTATATAATCATGTATCTCTCCCTCCTGCGTTCCAGGGAAACAGGTTTAGAAACCTCAAGCGCTCCCAGTAATTGAGGTGTTTTATCTCCGTTATGCGCGCCGTGAAAGTTCTCTGTACATTTTCTAGGTCGGCAATTTCACCTGCCTTGAAAGGTGCTGTTAGAGTGCAGCAATATTCCAGCCTAGATAGAACAAGTGACCTGAAGAGTGTCATCATGGGCTTGGCCTCCCTAGTTTTGAAGGTTCTCATTATCCATCCTGTCATTTTTCTAGCAGATGCGATTGATACAATGTTATGGTCCTTGAAGGTGAGATCCTCCGACATAATCACTCCCAGGTCTTTGACGTTGGTGTTTCGCTCTATTTCGTGGCCAGATTTGTTTTGTACTCTGATGAAGATTTAATTTCCTCATGTTTACCATATCTGAGTAATTGAAATTTCTCATCGTTGAACTTCATATTGTTTTCTGCAGCCCACTGAAAGATTTGGTTGATGTCCGCCTGGAGCCTTGCAGTGTCTGCAATGGAAGACACTGTCATGCAGATTCGGGTGTCATCTGCAAAGGAAGACACGGTGTGCTGTGGCTGACATCCTTGTCTATGTCGGATATGAGGATGAGGAACAAGATGGGAGCTAGTACTGTGCCTTGTGGAACAGAGCTTTTCACCGTAGCTGCCTCGGACTTTACTCTGTTGACGACTACTCTCTGTGTTCTGTTAGTGAGGAAATTATAGATCCATCGACCGACTTTTCCTGTTATTCCTTTAGCGCGCATTTTGTGCGCTATTACGCCATGGTCCACACTTGTCGAAGGCTTTTGCAAAGTCTGTATATATTACATCTGCATTCTTTTTGTCTTCTAGTGCATTTAGGACCTTGTCGTAGTGATCCAGTAGTTGAGACAGACAGGAGCGACCTGTTCTAAACCCATGTTGCCCTGGGTTGTGTAACTGATGGGTTTTTAGATGGGTGGTGATCTTGCTTCTTAGGACCCTTTCAAAGATTTTTATGATATGGGATGTTAGTGCTATTGGTCTGTAGTTCTTTGCTGTTGCTTTACTGCCCCCTTTGTGGAGTGGGGCTATGTCTGTTGTTTTTAGTAACTGAGGGACGACCCCCGTGTCCATGCTCCCTCTCCATAGGATGGAAAAGGCTCGTGATAGGGGCTTCTTGCAGTTCTTGATGAACACAGAGTTCCATGAGTCTGGCCCTGGGGCAGAGTGCATGGGCATGTCATTTATCGCCTGTTCGAAGTCATTTGGCGTCAGGATAACATCGGATAGGCTTGTGTTAATCAAATTTTGTGGCTCTCTCATAAAAAATTCATTTTGATCTTCGACTCTCAGTCTGGTTAGCGGCTTGCTAAAAACTGAGTCATATTGGGACTTGAGTAGCTCACTCATTTCCTTGCTGTCATCTGTGTAGGACCCATCTTGTTTAAGTAGGGGCCCAATACTGGGCGTTGTTCTCGATTTTGATTTGGCATAGGAGAAGAAATACTTTGGGTTTCTTTCGATTTCATTTATAGCTTTTAGTTCTTCCCGCGATTCCTGACTCCTAAAGGATTCTTTTAGCTTAAGTTCGATGCTTGCTATTTCTCTGACCAGTGTCTCCCTGCTCATTTCAGATATATTGACCTCTTTTAGCCGCTCTGTTATTCTTTTCCGTCGCCTGTAAAGGGAGCGCCTGTCTCTTTCTATTTTACATCTACTCCTCCTTTTTCTTAGAGGAATAAGCCTTGTGCATACATCGAGTGCCACCGAGTTAATCTGTTCTAGGCATAAGTTTGGGTCTGTGTTGCTTAGTATATCTTCCCAGCTTATATCGGTTAGGACTTGGTTTACTTGGTCCCACTTTATGTTTTTGTTATTGAAGTTGAATTTGGTGAATGCTCCCTCGTGACTAGTCTCATTTTGTCGGTCTGGGGCTCCTCGCATACATGTCTGAACCTCAATTATGTTGTGATCTGAGTATATTGTTTTTGATATGGTGACATTTCTTATCAGATCATCATTGTTAGTGAATATGAGGTCTAGTGTATTCTCCAGTCTAGTAGGCTCTATTATTTGCTGGTTTAAATTGAATTTTGTGCAGAGATTTAAAAGCTCGTGTGAGTGTGAGTTTTCATCAGAGCTGCCTCCTGGTGTTATTACTGCAACAATATTATTTGCTATATTCCTCCATTTTAGGTGCCTTAAGTTGAAATCCCCCAGGAGCAAGATGTTGGGTGCAGGAGCTGGAAGATTTTCCAGACAGTGGTCAATTTTTAACAGCTGTTCCTGGAATTGCTGGGATGTTGCATCCGGAGGCTTGTAGACTACCACAATGACTAGGTTTTGGTTCTCGACCTTTACTGCTAAAACTTCCACTACGTCATTTGAGGCATTAAGCAGTTCTGTGCAAACAAGTGACTCTGCAATGTACAGGCCAACCCCCCCCCCTTTTGCCTGTTCACTCTGTCACATCTGTATAGGTTGTAACCTGGGATCCATATTTCATTGTCCAAGTGATCCTTTATGTGGGTCTCAGTGAAAGCCGCGAACATTGCCTTTGCCTCTGCAAGCAGTCCACGGATGAAAGGTATTTTGTTGTTTGTTGCTGGCTTTAGACCCTGTATATTTGCAAAGAAGAATGTTATCGGACTGGTGGTATTGTTGGTACTGGGGGGGATTTTTTTTCCGGCATTAGTATCTGTATCTGTTGGTTTGGAGTGGAGGCCATCGACTGTGGTTCCACTCCAGGAATGACTGGATTTGGTGTACGATTTCTGCCATTTCCTGCCAGTTTTTTTTCCTTCCTGGCACTAAAAACCTCTCCCTCTTGAGTGGCTGTGGCTACCCAGGTTTTCCCATGGCCTGGATGTTTTGTATCTTTTTGTCCCCTTTAGATGGTATGCCTGGCAATTTAAGTTATAGCACAGTCTTTCCTGTACTGAAGAGGTACACATTTCAGGGTGAAAAAGCTTACAGGAAGGGAGTTTGCATTTTCCTGTTGTCATATGGGCATGGCATTTTCTAGGGTGGTCATAGTTGCACGTCCCATCTGTTTTTCCAGATTTCCCATGCCAGCAGATACCAAGTGCATAGTATGTGCACAGGCTTGGTTTCTGCTTGCCTTGGGTTTCTGTGACTGTATTCCCTGTTGGTGCATGTTTCCCTGTCTTACTTCTATCCTCCCTAGCACCAACAATGGAGCTCCCACCAGTTGTTTTTGGTAATTTATCCTCACTATTGCTATTGGAGTCCTCTTGTTTGCTATTTCCTGCGGTATTTCTAGTTTGCAATATTGGTTTTATCTTATCTTTGACTACACTTGTTTCCCTACTATGGCTCCTGTCCCCTATGAGGTCATTTATATGTATTCCTTCCTGCGTATAATTCCCGACTACCTGGACAAAATCTCCAGCTTCACCATTACTGTCTCCCAGGACAGTATCTCCAGCTTCACCATTTCTGTCTCCCAGGACAGCACCTCCAGCTTCACCATTACTGTCTCCCAGGACAGCACCTCCAGCTTTACTATTACTGTCTCCCAGGACATCACCTCCAGCCTTACAGTTTGTGACTACATGGCCAGTATCAAGGGCAGTACCATTCAGCCCAGACTTTTTATGTTCCCATCTGTTGTAGAAAGCTTCCAGGTTTTCTATGAAAGCAGCTTTGATGTTGTCCTCTTTTAATACCCTTGTGATTTTAGTCCACAAATTTTCCTCATTTGGGCATACCCAGAAACACTTCTCTGTTTTAATACTGCTTGTAGCTAGTTCTGGGATATCTGCACAAGGGGCGTGACACCAATTTCCACAAAAATGACAATTTATCCATGTGGAAGCCCGTTTGTTTGACTGACCACAGACTACACACAGCTTCATAATGATTTGAATGGTTGATTTACTGCAATTCTACTAGCAACCTCTTGAATATTATATTAATAACCTTAAATGAAGCTCTAGCTATTTGTATTTCTGTTTCTAACTCTTTTTGTATATTGGACAGCTTACCGTCACGTTCCTGATTTTTAATGTTTGTGTTTATAAGGGCGCCTACAACCCCATCCGTTTACAGTCTGCTTTATTGTCCAACGAAACTGTTTGAAACCAGTCCCGGGTTCGGACCAGTCAAGGGTTCGGACCAGTCAAGGGTCCGGACCAGTCGATCTGCTCTGATCAGTGGGTCACTTATTTAAAACATACTGGTCGGTGATTTGAGCTAACACATGAAGGATCTACTGGAAATTATCTACCCGAGTAATATGTGATTTGACTGATACAAAAGTATAACTTGCGTGTTGAAGAGCCGGTGATATTTGGCAGCTCCTACAATGACGAACGGTCACCTCCTTGTTTATCAATCGCTGTATCTGGCTTTTCTATTTTTTTTTTCCGTCTCCACCGCAATAAATGCTATATTATCACTATAGTTGACTGGTGCAAATTTTGGAGGAAGGACGCTTTTTCTGTAGTAATAATTGCTTCTCGTTGTGTATATTGCGACCGCTGGTAACTACAGGTTATATGAAATTCACAGTAACATTCAACTTCCCCCGTGGTTGTTTTGCATCTTGTATCACTTGTTCGCGATGTTTTGTATAACATTAAGGTATATGTTATTACTGAATATTGAATATTTTAAAGTAGTTGGAGACTGTTTTTTGACATTAGTTTTTGACTAAAATATTTAGATAATTACACTTTTAATCGAAAATTATGTATTAAAGTTTCTCGGACTATTTCCTGCTTACCAATAAAATTAAAACATTTTGACTAAAAATTAATTATTTTAGTAAGAATGCTAAATCACCTAAGGTAATTTACACCTTGGTTACTATATATGATAATTTGTGTATCTGTATTTATGTATATCTATACCTAAATAAACTTACTTATCCTGGCTGATCTTGGCGTTCTTGTGGCTGCTGTTCATAGTCCTGAACTCGGAGGGAGACAGAGGATACTTCAACCTGTTCCTTCGTATATTCCTCTGGTAATTGTTGTTCCTCGTGACTCTCTGCTTGGTGACAACTTTAACACAGCATAAATCAGATATCAGTCTATGTACAACAACTCTGCCAGCAGAGTGACGTGATCGTAAGTCAGTGAGAAAGGTTTTATAAGCCTTCATGACCTTATTTTTACTGAGATGATCCCTGACACATCAGACGTCAAGAACAATTCATTGTGTTAAACCTTCATAAGGAACCTGTGAAAGAGACAACGAATCACATGAAATACGTGAAGCATTAGTGGTACATCAGTAATTGTTCACAGTTTACAGTGTATTAGTATGGGAAGTATGGATATACCTGACATAAATGGCATAATCTGTACCCACTCTAACCAAACCCATCCCAACATAACCAAACCCATCCCAACATAACTAAAACCCATCCCAACATAACCAAACCCATCCCAACATAACCAAACCCATCCTAACATAACCAAACCCATCCTAACATAACCAAACCCATCCCAACATAACCAAACCCATCCCAACATAACCAAACCCATCCTAACCTAACCAAACCCCTCCAACATAACCAAAAACCCCTCCCAACATAACCAAACCCATCCCAACATAAAACCAAACCCATCCCAACATAACCAAACCCATCCTAACATAACCAAACCCATCCTAACATAACCAAACTCATCCCAACATAACGAAACTCATCCCAACATAACCAAACCATCCCAACATAACCAAACCCATCCTAACCTAACCAAACCCATCCCAACATAACCAAACCCATCCCAACATAACCAAACCCATCCCAACATAACCAAACTCATCCCAACATAACCAAACTCATCCCAATATAACCAAACCCATCCTAACATAACCAAACTCATCCAAACATAACGAAACCCATCCCAACATAACCAAACCCATCCCAGCATAATCAAACCCATCCCAACATAACCAAACCAAACTAAATGAAACTAAATAATACCAACCCAAAGCTAATCCAGCCTAACAGAGCGCTGCAAAACCAAACAAAATCAAACCTAACACCTAACTTTGTTAATGTAGCGAGTGTGATTGTACAGTAAACGTGATTAAAGTGGCGTCCATTCCTGGCCGGGAGGACAGCAGTGATTACATAAATCTTGCTCTACTCTATATCAACTTGGTATGGTCATTTTGGTCTTATTTTTTTAAAGATAATAAAATGCTGAACTTTTCAATATTTTCACCTATCTTCCCCGGGCCCCCGGGTAAAATATTACAATTGTCATTTGAAATTTTTTTTTAAAATTTTTTTTTGGGAAAAAATCTATTTTGGTTTTAGGTTAAAATTAAAAAAAAAAAAATACTAGTGAACCGAACCCTAAAAAATGATAAGTCCCCTTATGTGTTTTATGTTTCTGGTTCTAAGAATGTCCCGGTGGTTAAAAATTCGGGGTTTACAAACCCCCAGGGGCTGGGTTCGATTCCCACCCCTTGTTTCTTTTCACCCTGTTGTCTATGTTAAACCCCCCAGTAAAAAGGTTACCTGGGGGGTGCCCCACCCGGGACCCAAAAATGACCTAGCATTTTTGGCTTAACAAAGTTTCCCGGGGAAACGAAAAAGTTTTCCCCAAAAAAAATGTCCCCATAGTTGCACTTGTGTCCTTTTACCTAACAATTCTCGGTTTTTTTGTTAACTGATTACAAAGGCAAAGTCACATGTTTTAACCTTCTTCACTTCATTTGATGGTTTAGTTTTTTAGCTCGTAACGCTTTTTTTCAAATTTCCCTTTTGTGGGGCTGGGTTTACACAACCCCCCACACTGATCAATTTCACACTTGGGACAATGTACCTTTTATATACCTTTTAAGAATTTTTGGAGTTTCACTACTCTCGGAGCCCGGGCCATGGGCCAGGGGCCTTTTGGGGGCTTTCCCGGCAAAACCCCCCTTTTTTTTTGCTGGAGGCGCCCGCTGCCCCAATCCAAACACAGCCTAGTTATCTAGCACCTTTTGGGGAAGATACTTGTCCAATTTCCCTTGAAAGCCTCTATAAAAAAATTTTCCCGCAGTTTTCTGATTTTCTTCTGGTAAAGGGTTTAAAACTGGGACCCCGGATGTTTTTATACAGTGTTCTCTTTTTGTCCCCACCGCACCCACTTGGGGACTTTATTATGGAAAGGTTTTTGCCAAATATTGGGTTTTTCCCCAGTCCCCGTAAAAAGAGAAAATGGGTTTAAAATCAGAAGGTGTTTTTAGGAATCCGTCCTTCAAACCCTTGGGAAGGTGTTCAGTAACCCCCACCTAGCAACCCCAGCAGTGTATAATACACAATAAAAGGGCATCAAAACACCATGTATACAACTATAGCTGGCCCCTTCATGATAAGCATAGCTTGTATACATGTTCAAACATGGGGCAAAACCCTGTTCCGGTCAAACTTGAAATTAATAATTTTTTTATTTACCCTTTCCGGGGGGTCCCCAAAAAAACCCATTATTTTCCCCCAAACATAATACAGTACATTACTAAATTTCTACAAATACTACTACTACTACACTATTACTAAACTACTATTAAATACTACTACTACTACTATACCACTACCACTACCATACACTACTACTAAACTACCCCTACTACACTACTACTAAATACTACCAAATAAATACTAAACCCCAAACTTTTAACCCCTACCACAAATACCCAAAATACTACCAAATACTACCCACTACAACTACTACTACTACCCCTACTTTCTTCTACTACTACCAAACCCCTACAAATACTACAAATACAAATACTTCCCACTACTTACTACTACTACTACTACAAAATACTTCTACTACAATACCACTACACTACTACTACCTACCCCACTAAATTTCTTTTACTTCTACTTTTTACTTTACACTACTACTACTTTTTAACCTTTTTACACTTCCCACTATTAATTTTTACTACACTTCACTTCTACTACACTACTTCTAAATTTTATTTCTACTTTTACTATACTTTTAACTTTTACTACTACTACTACTACTTCTACTACACTTCAAATACAAAAAACCACTACTACTCCCTTTTACCACTACTTTTACTACTAAATACTTTTTTACACTACTTCTACTACACTACTTCTAACCAAATACTACTACTACTACTACTTTTACTACAAATTTTTACTACAAAACTACACTACAAATTCTACTTTTTACTAATTCTTTTCTACTTTTTACTACTACTTCACTTCAAAATAAATACTAAATTCCCCTACTACTACTACTTCCCATACTAACCCTTTTAAATACTACTTCACACACTACTATTTCTTTTTACTATTTCTTCTACTTCTAAAATACAAATACTACTACCACCCCAAACTTTCTAACTCTACTTCTACTCTACTACTACTAAAATTTTACTACACACTACTACTATACTTTTACTACAAATACCACCCAAACTACTTCTACACTACTTTACTACTACTACTTTTTACACTTCTACTTCTACTACACTACACTAAAAAAACCACTACTACAAATTTTTAACTAACTAATACTTCTACTACTACTTCTAAATACACTTCTACAACTTTCTTCTACTACTACTTTCTCCAACAAATACTTCTAAATACAAATACCCTTCCCAATACAAATACTTCTACCCACACTACTACTACAAAAAAAACACTTTCTTCTACTTACTACTTTTACTACTACTACTTTCTACTACTTAAATACTACCCTTTTACTTCTACTAAACAAATACTACTACTACTTCTACTACTACTACTACTTCTAAAATACCCACTTTTACTACTACTTTTTACTTCTACTACTACTAACAAACCACAACTCTACCCACTACTAAATAAACTTTTACTACTACTACTACTACTACAAATACTACTTCTACTACACTACTTCTACAAAAACTACTTTTTAAATACTACATTTCTTCACTTCCCACAAATACTACTACACTTCTACTACCCACAAATACTTTTTTATACTTCTCTACTACTACTTTTACTTTTACTACACACTACTACTACTACTTCTACTACACAAATAAACAAATACTAACTACTACAAAATTTTACTACTAAATCCTACTACTACTACTACTTTTTTTCTACTACACTACTACTACCACTACTACTTCTTCTACTTCTACTACTACTACTACTACCACTACTAAAACTACTTCCTTTCTCCACTTCTTTCTTCCTACTAATTTTCTACTACTACTAAAAACCTACTTTTACTTTTAACCCACTACTAAATACTACTTTTTTTCTACTTCTAACTACAACCCACAAATTCTACTTTCTTCTTACTACTAACTACTACTTCTACTAAAATCTTTCACTCTACAAATTACTAAAAAAAACCCACTACTTCTACTTCTACTACTACTAAATACTACTACTTTCAACTTCTACTTCTAAAAACTACTACTACAAACTACTTCTACTTCTTTTAATTTCTAAAATAAAACTACTAAAATTCTACAAAACTACTTTAAATTTTACCCACTAAATACTTCTACTACTACTTCTACTACTTCCACTTCTATTCTACTACTTTCAACTACTACTACTTCTACTACTACTACTTTCTAAACCCACTACTAAATTCTACTACTACAACTACTTCTACTTCTACTACACTACTACTACTACTTCACAACTACTACTACTTTACTACTTCTTCTTTAAAATACCCCCCCAAACTACTACTACCACTACTACTACTTCTACTTCTAAATACTACCAAATACTACTTTTACTACTACTTCTAACTACTTCTACTTCTCTACTTCTACTCCCACTACTACTAAACCCCAAATACTACTTCACTTCTACTTCTACTACTTCACTACTTCTACTAACTAACTTTTCCCACCTAAATTCCTACTTCACTACTTTCTACTTAAATACAACTACTACTTCTACTACTTATTTCTACTTCCCACTCTACTTACTTCTACTACCTTTTACTACTACACTACTTCTACTACTACTTCTACTTAAAAACTACTACAAAAACTACTCCCACTTACTCAAATACTTTACTACCCTTTTACTACTACTTTTTTTCAAATACTTCAAATACTAAATTCTAAATTCTCTACCACTACAACTACTACCCACTTCACTTCCACAAATTCTACTTCAACTACACTTTACTACTTTTCTTTCTACCCACTACAAATTCACTACTACAACTACTACTTCAAAAACTACCCACTACTTCTACTTTTACTACCCCCCACTACACACTACTTCAATAAAAACTTTTACTACTACTATACTACTACTTCTTCCCTAAAATACTACTACTGCAAAATCTACTTCTACACACTTTCTACTTCTACTACAACCCCAACTACTACTACTTCTAAATACTACTACTTCTACTACTACTACTACTTCTACTTCTACTACTACTACTTTTTTTCTACTACAAACAAATACACCCACTAAAATTTTTACATCTAAAAACTACCTTTCTACAAATACTTCTACTACTAACCCACTACTACTTTTAACTAAAATTCTAAATTCTACTTTCTACCCCACAAACTTCAACTAAATTTCTACTACAAAAAACTTCCAAATACCTACTTCTTTCTACTACTTCCCACTACTACTTCTACTTCTAAAATAAATACTTCTACACCTACTTCTACTACTACCTACTTTAAATACTTACTACACTACTTTCTAAAAATTCTACTACTACTTCTCTTAAATACTACCTACAATTCTACTCCCACTTAAATTTCTATCTAAATTCTACTACTTACTTCTACTACTCCTTTCTATTTTACAAATACTTACTTTCCTACTTCTACTACAACTACTACTATTCTACTACAAATAACTACTACTTTCAACAACTACCTAACCCAAAAACTACTTTTAACTAAATACTACTTCCCACTACCTTACTACTTCTACTACTACAACAACTACTTCTAAAATACTACTTCCCTACTTCTACTACTAAAATTCCTTTCTCTACTTCCAAAATACCACCACTACTTTCTACTACTACTTCTACTACTACTTCTACTTTCCACTACTAAATTCTACAACTACTACTTCCCAACTACTACTACTTCCCAAAATACTACCCACCCACTTTTAAATACTCTACTCTTTCTAAAAACTACACTACAAAAATTCTCCACTACCCAACTACTACTACACTTCTACCACTACTTTTACTACTAAATACCACCCTTACTTCCCACTACTACTACTTCCACCTACCTTTCCACTAAACCCACTCTACTACTATACCCCTTAAAATCCAAATACAAATACTTAAAATCAAAAACCCCCCCACAAATACTACAAATACTCCCCTCTGCTACAACACACTTTCACTACTACAACTACTACTACACCCCCTACTCTACTATACTACTACAACAAACAACCCGCTTCTATTACTACTAAATACTGCTTTACTAAAAAAACTCTACTACTTTGGTCTAAACCCCTACCAACTATTACTCTCTAAATACCCCTACCCACTACTACTACTACCAATAATAATAATAATAACTATTAAAAAATTTTGGGATTAAAAATACCCCAAAAACCTCCCCCGCTTTTCTTTTCATCCGGGGCCCACTACCCCCTTTACATTTCCTTCACACTAAAATCCCCAAATTTCCCACCAAAACTACCTCCGCTTACTTAACCTACCACCCTCCCCTTACAAAATATACCTAAATACCTCCGCTACAATTTCCTTCCACAACCCCCTATTCCTTCCGGGCACACTACCTCTGCTTTAAAATTTCCTGGCCAAATACTTTCCCGGGTTTTTCACCCCTACCTTACTTTAACCCCCCGCTTTTCACTACCTACACCAATCCCTACCACAACCTTAATAATAAATTTAATTTTGTGGAAATTTTTTTAATGGTATTAAATTCCCTTTCAAGAGGGAACCTCCCCCCTTGTCCCCAGATACCCGTGGGCACACTGACCCCGCTTGTCACATTCCCCGGGTCACACTACCTCCGCTTGCACAGTTAAACCCTGGGCCCCAAATAAACCCCCCGCTTGTCACAGTTAACCGTGGTCCCCACTACCTCCGCTTGTCACAGTTTCCGTGGGGCACACTACCTCCGCTTTTAAAAGTTACCGTTGGGCCCCACTACTCCGCTTGTCAAAAGTTACCGGGTCACACTTTCCCCCGCTTGTCCAAAAGTTCCCCGGGGGTCCCACTACCTCCCTTTTTCACATTACCGTTTCACACTACCCTCCCGCTTTCACAGTTACCGTGGCACCTTTCCTCCGCCCTTTTCACAGTTACCGTGGTCACACTACCTCCCTTGTCACGTTTCCCTGGGCCCCAAATAAAACCCCCGCTTTTCACAGTTACCGTGGCACACTACCCCCCGCTTTTTCACAGTTACCGTGGTCACACAACCCCCGCTTTTCACATTACCGGGGTCAAAACTACCCTTTCCCTTGTCACAGTTACCGGGGCACACTACCTCCGCTTTCACAGTTTTCCGGGTCACACTACCTCCGCTTTTCACCCGTTACCCCTGGTCACACAACCCCCCTTTGGGCACAGTTAAACCCTGGGCACACTTAACCTCCGCTTGTTTTTGGGTTTCCGTGGGCCCCAAAAAACCCCCCGCTTTTCACAGTACCGTGTCAAAAACTAAACCCCCGCTTGTCCCCAGTTACCGTTGGGCACACTACCTCCGCTTGTCCCCAGTTTTCCGTGGTCACACCACCTCCCCTTGTCAAAGTTACCGTTGGGCAAAAACTACCTCCGCTGTCACAGGGTTTCCTTGACACAACCAACCCCCGCTTTCCCCATTACCGTGGTCAAACTACCTCCCTTGTCACAGGTTTTCCGTGGTTTACACTACCTCCGCCCTTTTCACAGTTACCGTGGTCACACAAACCTTTCCCCTTGTCCACAGTTACCGTGGTCACACTACCTCCCATGCACAGTTTTCCCTGGTCCCCACTAAACCCCCGCTTATTTACAGTTACCGTGGTCACACTACCTCCGCCCCTTTTTACAGTTACCGTGGTCACACAACCTTTCCCCTTGTCAAAAGGGTTTTTCCCTGGTTTACAAACCCCCGCTTGCAAAGTTTCCGTGGTCCCCAAAACCCCGCTTGTCAAGGCAGTTTCCGTGGCCCCACTTTCCCCTTTTCCGGGGGGGGGGGGGGGGGGGGGGTTAGGGGGTTTTCCCCCCCCCACCACCCCCCCACCCCCCCAAAAAAGTTTAAACCCTTGGGCACACTACCTTCCCCCTTTTTCACAGTTACCGTGGGGCACAAATACCTCCCTTTCCCCTTGTCAAGTTACCGTGGCCACCCACCTTTTCCCCTTGTCACAGTTTAAATAACTTTAGGTCCCCAACCTTACCTCCCCGCTTTTCAAAAGGGTTAAAACCGGGGGCACACACCCCCTTGTCACCAATTACCGGTCACACTACCCCCGCTTTTTCCAGTTACCGGGTTCCCCACTACCTCCGCTTGTTTACTTAAACCCTGGGGCACACTAACCTCCGCTTGTTACAGTTTTAACCCTTGGGCCCCAAAATACCCCCCGCTTTTTCACAGGGTTTCCGTGGTCACAAAATTTCCTCCGCTTGTTTCAGTTACCGTGGTCCCCACTAAAACCTCCGCTTGTTACAGTTTACCGTGGGCCCCACTTTCCTCCCCGCTTGTTACAGTTTTCCGGGTCACACTACCCCCCGCTTGTCACAGTTTTCCGTGGTCAAAAAAACCTCCGTTTCACAGTTCCGTGGTCACACTTCCTCCCTTGTCACAATTTCCGTGGTCACCCCTACCCCGCTTGTCAAAAATTTTCCCCTGGTCACACTACCTCCCTTTTCACAAAAAAATTTTCCGGGGGTCCCCACTAAACCCCCGCTTTTCACAGTTACCGTGGTCACACTACCCCGGGTTGTCACAGTTTTCCGTGGGTTTTCCCCTAAAATTTCCCCTTTTCACAGTTACCGTGGTCACACTACCCCCCTTGTCCCCAATTTCCGGGGGTACACTACCTCCCTTGTCACAGTTTACCGGGGGGTCCCAACCCCTAAACCCCCGCTTGTCACAGTTACCGTGGGCACACTACCTCCGCTTGTCACAGTTACCCTGGTCCCCCTACCGTCCGCTTGCCCCAGTTACCGTTGGGCCCCCAAAATACCCCGCTTGCCCCAGTTTCCGGGTCCCCACTAAACCTTCCCCTTGTCACAGTTTTTCCGTGGTCACACAAACCCCCGCTGTTACAGTTAAAGTGGCCCAAAACTACCGCCCTTGTTAAGTTAAACCCTGGGCACACTACCTCCGCTTTCACAGTTACCGTGGTCCCCACAAACCATTTCCCCTTTTTCACAGTTTTCCGTGGTCACACTACCCCCCGCTTCACAGTTACCGTGGGCACACTACCTCCCTTGTCACAGTTTCCGGGGGCACACCACCCCCCCTTGTCACAGTTTCCGGGGGGGGGGGGCCCCACACCCCGGCCCTTTTCACAGTTACCGTGGGCACACTAAACCCCCGCTTTTCACAGTTACCGTGGTCACACACCCCCCGCTTTTCACAGTTTTCCGTGGGCACACTACCTCCGCTTGTCACAGTTACCGTGGTCACACTACCTCCGCTTGTCACAGTTACCGTGGTCACACTACCTCCGCTTGTCACAGTTACCGTGGTCACACTACCTCCGCTTGTCACAGTTACCGTGGTCACACTAACTCCGCTCCGCTTGTCACAGTTACCGTTGGGCACACTACCTCCGCTTGTCACAGTTTTTCCGGGTTTACACCCACCCCCCCGCTTGTCACAGTTACCGGGTCCCCCTACCTCCCTTGTCCCCAGTTAAAAGTGGTCACAAACTACCCCCGCTTTTTACAGTTACCTTGGGCACACTACCTCCGCTTTTCCCCAGGTTTTCCGGGCCCCACACCTCCGGGTGTCACAGTTACCGTGGTCACAAATACCTCCGCTTGTCACAGTTCCCGTGGGCACACTACCTCCGCTTTTCACAGTTAAACCCGGGGCACACCTTTTCCTCCGCTTGTCACAGTTACCGGGGCACAAATAAACCCCCCTTTTCCCCATTACCGTTTGGGCACAAATACCTCCCCTTGTCACAATTTCCGGGTCACACTACCTCCGCTTTTCACAGTTACCGTGGGGCACACAAACCCCCGCTTTTCACAGTTTTTCCGTGGCACACTACCTCCGCTTGTCACCGTTTCCGTGGTTTACACAAACCCCCGCTTTCAAAAGTTAAACCCTGGGGCACAAATACCCCGCTTTTCACAGTTTTTCCGTGGGCACACTAACCCCCCGCTTGTCCAAAAAAATTTAAACCCTGGTCACACTACCGTTCCCCTTGTCACAGTTACCGTGGTCACCAAGCTAAACCTCCCCTTGTTTACAGTTACCGTGGGCACACAAAACCTTTCCCCTTTCACAGTTAAACCCTTTGGGCCCCCAACCCCCACCATCCCTTGGTTAAAAGTTTCCGTGGTCACACTACCTCCGCTTTTTCACAGTTCCTGGGTCCAAAACTACCTCCGCTTTTCACATTACCGTGGTCCCACTACCTCCGCTTGTCACAGTTAAACCCGGGGCACAAAATCCCCGCCCTTTTAAAAGTACCGTGGTCACACTTTCCTTTCCCCTTGTCACAGTTACCCTGGTCACACTACCTTTCCCCTTTTCACAGTTACCCCTGGTCACACTAAACCCCTTTTCCCCGTTACCGGGTCACACTAAACCCCCGCTTGTCACAGTTACCGGGTCCCCACTACCTCCCTTGCACCGTTCCGTTTGGGCCCCACAACCTCCGCTTGTCACAAATTACCTTTGGCCAAATACCTCCGCTTTCACAGTTACCGGGTCACACTACCCCGCTTTTCCCCAGTTACCGTGGTCACACAACCCCCCGCTTGTCAAGTTACCGTGGGGCCCCAACACCTCCGCTTTTCACAGTTACCGTGGTCCACAAATACCCCCCATGTCACAGTTACCGTGGGGCAAAACTAAACCCCCGCTTGTCACAGTTACCGTTTTCACACTACCTCCGCTTTTCACAGTTACCCCTGGTCACCCCTACCTCCGCCCGTCACAGTTTTCCGGGTTTACAAATTCCTCCGCTTGCACAGTTACCGTGGTCCAAAACTTCCTCCGCTTGTCACAGTTTTCCGGGTCACAAAATACCCCCCGCTTGGCACAGTTTCCGTGGTCCCAAAAACCTCCCTGTTCCCCCAGTTACCTTTTCCCCACACCGTCCGCTTTTCACAGTTTCCGTGGTCACAAAAACCCCGCTTGTCACAGTTAAACCCTGGGCACCCTACCCCTCCCCCTTGTCCCCAGTTACCGTGGCACACTACCCCCCGCTTGTCACAGTTACCGTGGTCACACTACCCCCCGCTTTTTCACAGTTTCCGTGGCACACAAACCCCCGCTTGTCACAGTTCCGTGGGCCACTACCCCCCGCTTGTCACAGTTCCGGGTCCCCACTTCCTCCGCTTTTCCAGTTTCCGTGGTACACTTCCTCCGCTTGTTCACGTTACCCGGGGCCAACTAAACCTCCGCTTTTCACAGTTTTCCCCTGTCACACTAAAACCCCCGCTTTTTCCCCAGTTACCGTGGGCACACAAACCCCTCCGCTTGTCACAGTTTTCCGTGGGCCACACTACCTTTCCCCTTGTCACATTACCGTGGCCCCCAAATACCCCCTTGTCAAAAGTTACCTGGGCACACATCCTCCGCTTGTCACAGTTTTCCGAGGTCACACCCTTTCCCCCGCTTGTCACAGTTACCGTGGTCAAAACCCCCCGCTTTTCAACCCGAACCCGGGTCCCCACAACCTCCGCTTGTCCCCAGTTTCCCCTGGTCACACTACCTCCGCTTTTCAAAAGTTACCGGGTCAAACTACCTCCTCTTTCACAGTTTCCGGGTCCCCCACTACCTTTTCCCCTTTTCCCCAGTTAACCCCTGGGCCACACAAACCCCCCGCTTTTCCCGTTACCGTGGCACACTTTTTTCCGCTTGTCCCCAGTTTCCGGGTCACACTTCCTCCCCTTGTCACAGTAAACCCTGGTCACACTACCTCCGCTTGTCCAGTTTCCTTTGGCACACTTCCCCCCGCTTTCACGTTTTCCCGGGGCACACTCCCCCGGGTTGTCACAGGGTTTCCGTGTTTACAAATACCCCCCCGCTTGTCACAGTTACCGTGGTCCCCACAAACCCTTTCCCCTTTTCACAGTTACCCGGGGGTCACACTACCCCCCTTGTCACAGTTACCCCGGGGCACACTACCCCCGCTTGTCACAGTTCCCCTGGTCACACAAACCCCCGCTTTCACAGTTACCGGGGGGGGGGGGGGGGGGTCCCCCCACACCTTTCCCTTTTCAAAAGTTTTTCCGTGGCACAAATACCCCTCCGCTTGTCACATTTTCCGGGTCCACACCTTTCCCCTTGCACAAATTTTCCGGGGGCACACAAACCTCCGCTTTTCACAGTTAAACCCTGGTCCCCACTACCCCCCGCTTGTCACAGTTACCGGGTTTACACCACCCCGCGTCACAGTTAAACCGGGGTCCCCATTAAAACCTTTTCCCCCTTCAAAAGTAAACCCTGGTCCCCCACTACCTCCGGGGTTGCCCGTTAAAACCCTGGTCCAAATTCCTCCGCTTTTCACAGTTACCGTGGTCACACTTCCTCCCCTTGTCACCAGGAAACCCGGGGCAAAACTACCCCCCGCTTGTCCCAGTTACCGTGGTTCACACTACCCCCCCGCTTTCCCCAGTTACCGTGGGCACACTACCCCCGCTTGTCCAGTTTACCCTTTTCACACTAAAATCCGCTTGTCCCAAATTACCCGTGGTTCCCCACTACCTCCGCTTGTCACAAATTACCGTTTTCACACTAAACCCCGCTTGTCCCCAGTTTAACCCTGGTCCCCACTAAACCCCCTCTTGTCCCCAGTTTTCCCGGGTCACACTAAACCTCCGCTTGTCACCGTTACCGGGTCCACTACCTCCGCTTGGGGGCAGTTTTCCGGGTTACAAATAAACCCCCGCTTGTCACAGTTAACCCTGGGCACACTACCTCCCTTTTTCACAGTTACCGGTGGGCACACTAAACCTCCGCCTTTTTCACAGTTTTCCGGTTTGGGCACACTAAACCCCCCCCGCTTTCCAAATTTAAACCCGGGGCACACAAACCCCCTTTCACAGTTACCGTGGGCACACAAACCTCCGCTTGTCACAGTTACCGGGCACACTACCCCCCGCTTGTCACAGTTTCCGTGGGCACACTAAACCCCCGCTTGGGCACAGTTTTCCGTGGTCCCCACTACCTCCGCTTTCACAGTAAACCCTGGGCCCCCCTACCTCCGCTTTTTCACAGTTTCCGTTGGGCACACTCCTTTCCCCTTGGGCACAGTTACCGTGGTCACCTACCCTCCGCTTGCCCCAGTTACCGGGGGACAAAACTACCGTCCGCTTGTCAAAGTTTTCCGTGGTCACACTACCTCCCTTGTCACCGTTACCGTTGGGCCCAACAAACCTCCGCTTTTTCCCCAGTTACCGTGGGCCACTACCTCCCATGTCACAGTTTTAAAACCCGGGGGCCCCTACCCTCTTTCACAGTTTACCGTGGGCACCACCCTCCGCTTTTCACAGGGTTTCCGTGGTCACACTACCTCCCTTGTTCAGTTTTCCGTGGTCCCCACTACCTCCGCTTGTCACAGTTTCCGTGGTCACACTACCTCCCTTGTCACAGTTACCGTGGCACACTACCCCCCGCTTTTCCCCAGTTTCCGTGGTCAAAACTTCCCCCGCTTTTCACAGTTACCGTGGGGCACACTTCCTCCGCTTTTCACGTTAAACCCTGGTCCCCACTAACCCCCGCTTGTCACAAAAAACCGGTTTGGGCACACACCCCCCGCTTGTCACCGTTTTCCGGGTCCCCACAAACCCCCGCTTGTCACATTTTCCGGGGTCACACAAACCCCCGCATGTCACAGTTACCCCTTGGGCCAAAACTATACCCTTGGGCCTTCCCAAATTTCCGGGTTTCCCCAACCTTAACCCCCTCCGCTTGGCACAGTTACCGTGGCCCCACTACCCCCCGCTTGTCCCCAAATTACCGTGGGCACAAAATACCTCCGCTTTTCACCGTTACCGGGGGTCCACTACCTCCGCTTTCCCCAGTTACCGGGGGCACACTACCTCCGCTTTTCACAGTTACCGGGTTTACGACCCCCGCTTTTTCCCCAGTTTTCCGTGGTTTACACTACCTCCGCTTTTTTACAGTTTTCCGTGGTCACCACCTCCGCTTTTTAAAAGTTTTCCGTGGTCCACTACCTTTCCCCTTGTTACAGTTACCTTTGTCACACTTAAACCCCGCTTGTCACATTACCCCTTGGGCACACTACCCCCCCGCCCTTTTCACAGTTTCCGTGGTCCCCACAACCCCCCGCTTTCCAGTTTTTGTGGTCACACTTCCTTCCCCTTGACAGTTACCGGGGGTTTACACCTTTTTTCCCCCTTGCACAGTTACCGTGGTCACACTACCCTTTCCCCTTTTCAAAAGGGTTTCCGGGTCACACAAAACCTCCGCTTTTCACAAATTTTCCGTGGTCACACTTTCCTCCGCTTTTTTTCACAGTTACCGTGGTCACACTACCTCCGCTTGTCCCAGTTAAACCCGGGGGACACTACCCCCGCTTGGGCACAGTTAAACCCTGGTTTACACTACCTCCGCCCTTTTCCCAGTTACCGGGTCACAAATACCTCCCGTGTCACAGTTACCGTTTCACACTACCCTCCGCTTTTCACAAATTACCGGGGCACACACCCCCGCTTGTCAAAAGGGTTAAACCCTGGTCCCCACTCCTCCGCTTTTTTTCAGTAACCGGGGTCCAAAACTACCCTCCGCTTTTTCACAGTTACCGTGGTTTACACTACCCCGCTTGTCAAATTTTCCGTGGTTTACACTACCTTTCCCCTTGGGACAGTTACCGTGGCACACTACCCCGCTTTTTTACAGTTACCCTTGGGCCCCAAATACCTCCCCTTTTCACAGTTTCCTGTGGGCCCCTACCCCCCCTTGTCACAGTTACCGTTTCACACAAAACCCCCGCTTGTCCCCAGTTACCGTGGGCACAAATACCCTCCGCTTGTCACAGTTACCGTGGCACAAAACCGTCCCTTGTCACAGTTACCGTGGGCACACTACCCCCCCCGCTTGTCAAAAAAAGTTTTTCCCCTTGGGCACAAATACCCCCGCTTTTCACAGTTACCGTGGTCACACTAACCCTCCGCTTTTTTCACAGTTCCCTGGGCACCTACCTCCGCTTGGGGCACCGTTACCGTGGTCACACAAACCTCCGCTTTTCACAGTTACCGGGTTTACACAAACCCCCGCTTTCACAGTTACCGTGGTCACACACGTCCGCTTGTCCCCCAGTTACCGTGTCACACTACCCTCCGCTTGTTTACAGTTACCGGGACACACTACCTCCGCTTGGGCACAGTTAAACCCTGGTTTCCCCTCCTCCGCTGTCACAGTTAAACCCTGGGCCACTACCCGGGGGCCCCTTTTTACAGTTACCCTTTGGGCACAACCCTTCCCTAACCTTTCCGTTGGGGCCCCTGGGGGTTTCCCGGGGGTCCAAAACTACCTCCGCTTGTCACAGTTACCGTGGTTTACACTAAAAACCCCCTCCCCCCTTTTCACAGTTAACCCTTTGGTTTACACTACCCCGCTTGTCACAGTTACCGTGGTCCCCACTACCCTCCGCTTGTCACAGTTACCGTGGGCACACTACCCCCCGCTTGTCACCCGTTACCGGTTTGGGCCCCACTACCCCCGCTTGTCACAGTTACCGTGGTCACACTACCCCCGCTTGTCACAGGTTTTCCGTGGTCACACTACCTCCGGGTTGCACAGTTACCGTTGGGGCAAAACTAAACCCCCTTGCAAAAGGTTTTCCGTGGTCACACTTTCCCCCCGCCTTGGTTTACAGTTACCGGGTCACACTACCCCGCTTTTCACATTACCGGGTCCCCACTACCTTCCGCTTGCACAAGTTAAAAACCCCCGGGGTCACCAAACCCCCTCCCCGCTTTGTCACAGTTACCGGGTCACACTACCCCGCTTTCACAGTTTCCGTGGGCACAAATACCAACCGCTTGTCACAGTTAACCCTTGGGCAACCCCCTTCCCTTTCCCCTTGTCCCCAGTTACCGTGGTCACACTTTCCCCCCCGCTTGTCACAGTTAAACCCTGGGCACACACCCCCCGCTTGTCACAGTTTCCGTTGGGCACACTACCTCCCCCTTTTCACAAATTACCGTGGTCACACAAACCTCCCCCTTTCACGTTTCCGGGTCCCCACACCCTCCCTTGTCACAGTTTTCCGGGGGTCACAAAAACCCCCCCCTTTTCCCCCCCAAAACCCCCCCAAAAAAAAAAACCCCCCAAAACCCCCCCAAAACCCCCCCAAAACCCAAAAAAATTTCCCCCCCCAAAAAAAAAAAAAAAAACCCCCCCCCCCCCAAAACCCCCCTTTAAAAAACCTTTAAACCTAAACCCCCTTTTTTTTTTTTCCCCCCCTTTTTTTTTTGGCCCTTCCCCGGGGCAATTTTTTTTCCCCCCCCAAAAAACCCCTTTTTTAAAAAAAACCCCCAAAAAAAAATTTTTTTTTCCCCCTTTTTTAAATTTTGGGTTTTTTTTTTTTGGCCCATTTTTGGGTTTTTTTTAAAAAAAAAGTTTAAAAAAATAAAGAAAATTTTTTTTTTTTTTCCCCCCCCCCCCCGGGGTTTTTTCCCCCCCCCCAAAAATTTTGGGTTTTCCCCTTTCCCCCTTTTTTTTTTTGGAAATTTTCCCCCCCAAAAAAAAGGGGGAAACCCCGGGAAAAAACCCCCCCCCGGGCCCCCCCCCCCCCCCTTTTTTTTTTTTTTTTTTTTTTTTTTAAAACCCCCAAAAAATTCCGGGGCAACCCCCACCCTTTTAAGGTTATTTTTTAACCCTTTTTTTCCCCGGGGGTTTTAAAAACCCCCCCCAAATTTTTTTTTTCCCCCCCCCTTTTTTTTTTCCCCTTCCCCCGGGCCCCCCCCCCCCCAAAAAAAAACCCCCCCCCAAAAAAAAAAACCCCCAAAACTTTTTTTCCCCCTTTTTTTTTCCAAATTTAAAAACCCCCAAAAAAAAACCCCCCCCCCCCCCCAAAAATTTTTCCCCCAAAAAAAAAAACCCCAAAAAAAACCCCCCCAAAATTTCCCCCCCCCCAAAAAAAAAAAAAAACCCCCCCCCCCCTTTCCCCCCCCCCAAAAAAAAAAAACCCCCCAAAAAAAAAACCCCCCCCCAAAAAAAAAACCCCCCCCAAAAAAAAAAACCCCCCCCCCCAAAAAAAAAAAACCCCCCCCCCCAAAAAAAAAAAAAAAAAAAAAAATTTCCAAAACCCCCCTATTCCAACCCCCCCCCCCAAAAAAAAAACCCCTTTAAAAACCCAATTTTTTTACCCAAAAAAATTTAAAAAAAAAAAATTTTTTTTTTCC
Organism: Cherax quadricarinatus; assembly: GCF_026875155.1. Classification (NCBI taxonomy): domain Eukaryota; kingdom Metazoa; phylum Arthropoda; class Malacostraca; order Decapoda; family Parastacidae; genus Cherax; species Cherax quadricarinatus. The sequence continues at coordinate 94,549,115 of NC_069404.1, read as the reverse complement.
CCCCCAAAAAAAAATTTTCCCCCCAATTTTAAAATTTTTCCCCTTTTTTTTTTAAAAAAAAATTTTTTTTTTTTTTTTCCCCCCATTTTTTTCCCCCCCAAATTTTTTACAATTTCCCAAATTTTTTTTTTTTTTTAAAAAAATTTTTTTCCGGAAAAAAAAAAAAAAAAAAAAATTTTTTTTAAAAAAAAAAAACTTTTTTAAATTTTTTTTTAAAAAAAAAAATTTTTTTTTTTCCCCCCCCTTTTTTTTTCCCCCCCCTTTTTTAAAACCCCTTTTCCCAATTTTTCCCCCCCCTTTTTTTTTTTTTCCCAACCCCCCAAAAATTTTTCCCCCCCCTTTTTTTTTCCCAAAAAAACCCCAAAAAAAAATTTCCCCCCCCTTTTTTTTAAAAATTTTTTGGGATTTTTTTAAAAAAACCCAAAAAAACCCTTTTTTAAACCCTTTTTAAATTCCCTTTTTTTTTTCCCCCCTTTTTTTTTTTTTCCCCTTTTTTAAAAAAACCCCCAAAATAATCAATTAAAAACCCCCTTTTAAATTTAAAAATTTTTTTTTAAAAACCCAAACCCCTTTTCCCCCCCCCCCAAAAAACCCCCCAATTCCCCTTTTCCCCCCCCTTTTTTCCCCCCCCCCCCCCCTTTTTAACAAACCCTTTTTTAAAAAATTTCCCTTAAAAAAATTTTCCCCCCTTTTTTTTTTTTTTTTTTTTTAAAACCCCAAAAAAAATTTTTTTTTTTTTTTCCCCCCCCCCCTTTTTTTTAAATTTTTTTATTTTTTTCCCCCCCCTAAAAAATTTAAAAAAATTTTTTTTTTTTTTCCCCCCCCCAAAATTTTTTCCCCCCAAAAAAACCCTTTTAAAAAAAAACCCCAAAAAAAATTAAACAATTTTTCCCCAAACCCCCCAAAAAAAAAAATTTTTTTTAAAAAAAACCCAAAATTTTTCCCCCCTTTTTTAAATTTTCCCCCCCCCCTTTTTTTTTTTTTTTTTTTTAATTTTAAAAAAAAATTTTCCCCAAAAACCTTTTTTAAAAAATTTTACTTTTTTTACAAAAAACTACCCCCTTCCCCCCCCTTTAAAACTTCCAAAATTTTTTTTTTACTCCCAAAACCAAAAATTTTCTTAAAAATACTTCTTAAAAACCCTTTTTAAAAAAAACCCCCCCCCCCTTTTCCCCCCCCCCCAACTTAAATACCCTTTTTTAAAAAAAAAACTAAATTTTACTTCCTTTCTTTTTAAAAAAAAACCCCCCCCCCTTTTTAAAAACCTTTTTTAAAAAAACCCCTTTTTTCCCTTTTCTTTTTAACCCCTTTTTAAAAACCCCCCAAAAAATTTTTTTTCTTAACCCCCCAAAAAAATTTTCTTTTTTTTTTTTCCCCTTTTCAAAATTTTTTTCTTTAAAAAAAAAAATTTTTTTAAAACCCACCCCCTACCCTTTTTTAAAAAATTTTTCCCCTTTTTTTTTTCCCCCCCCCCCAAAAAAAAAAACCAAAAATTTTTTTTTTTTTTTTAAAAAAAACCCTTTTTTTTAAAAAAAATTTTTAAAAAATTTTTCCCCCCCCCCCCCCCCAATTTAAAACCCATTTTTTTTAAAATAAAACCTTTTTTTTTCCCCCCCCCCCCTTTTTTTAAAAAATTTAAAAACCCAAATCCCAAAAAACCCCCTTTTTTTTTTAAAAAAATTTTTTTTTTTTTAAAAAACCCCCTTTTAAAAAACCCCTTTTTCCCAAAAATAAACCCAAAAAAACCCCTTTAAAAATTTTTTTAAAAATTTTTTTTTTTCCCCCCCCCCCCCCCCAAAAAAAAAATTTTTTTCCCCCCCCTTTAAAATTTTTAAAACTTTTCCCCCCCTTCTTTTTTTAAAAAAAAAACCCCCAAAAATTTACCCTTTTTTAACCCCAAAAACCCCTTTTTTCCCCCCTTCCCCCCCTTTTTTTTTTTTACCCCCAAAAACCCCACTTTCTTTAAAATTTTTTCCCCCCTTTTTTTTTTTTTTTTACTAAACCCCCCTTTTTTTTAAATTTTTTTAAAAAAAAACCCCCCCTTTTTTCCCCCTTTTTAAAAAAAAATTTTTTTTAAAAAAAAAAATTTTTTTAAAAAAATTCCCTTTTCTTTTTTTTCCCCCAAAAACTTCCCCCCCCCACCTTTTTTCCCCACTTCCCCTTTTCCACCCTTTTACCCCTTTTCCACCTACTACCCCAAAAAAAAAAAATTTTTTTTAAAACCCAAAAAAATTCTTTCCCAAAAAACCCCCCAAAAAAACCCCCCCACTACCAAAACTACCCCCCTTTTTTCCCCCAAAAAACCCCCCCCCCCCAAAAAAAAAAAAAACTCCTTTTTTTTTAAAAAAAAAAAAAAAATTTTTCCCCCCCCCCCCCAAAAAAACCCCCTTTTTCCCCTTCCCCTTTCCCCCTTTTTTTTCCCCCCCCTTTTTTTTCCCCCCCCTTTTTTCTTCCCCCAAAAAATTCCCCCCCTTTTTTTTTTTTCCCCCCCACTTTTTTTAAACCCCAAAATTTTCCCCTTTTTTTAAAACTTCTACTAAAAAAAAATTTTTCCCAAAAAAATTTTTTAAAAAAAAAACCCAAAAACCCCCCTAATCATTTGACAAGTGACGAAGAACAGTTACATAAGACGTGAAGACTTTGTGGAACTTGCTTGTGTTGTGTGAGAACGCACAGTTGCAGGAGGCACAAATACTTTATATAATGTGCTTGTGTCACTTGAGAATGCGAAGTTGTAGAGGATGTAAACACTTCCAAGTATTTACTTATGTTATGGGTTCTCCTAAGATTGTTTATCTCTTCTTATGAGTCCAGTCTCAAGTTATCTGCTCCATGTTTCCTGTGATTCTCGTATCAAGTGACTGGGAATCTTGCTCTGTGTGTATGTGTGTGTGTGTGTGTGTGTGTGTACTCACCTAGTTGTACTCACCTAGTTGAGGTTGCGGGGTCGAGTCCAAGCTCCTGGCCCCGCCTCTTCACTGGTCGCTACTAGGTCACTCTCCCTGAACCGTGAGCTTTATCATACCTCTGCTGAAAGCTATGTATGGATCCTGCCTCCACTACATCGCTTCCCAAACTATTCCACTTCCTGACTACTCTGTAGCTGAAGAAATACTTCCTAACATCCCTGTGATTCATCTGTGTCTTCAACTTCCAACTGTGTCCCCTTGTTACTGTGTCCAATCTCTGGAACATCCTGTCTTTGTCCACCTTGTCAATTCCTCTCAGTATTTTGTATGTCGTTATCATGTCCCCCCTATCTTTCCTGTCCTCCAGTGTCGTCAGGTTGATTTCCCTTAACCTCTCCTCGTAGGACATACCTCTTAGCTCTGTGTGTGTGTGTGTGTGTGTGTGTGTGTGTGTGTGTGTGTGTGTGTGTGTGAGTGTGAGTGTGAGTGTGTGTACTCACCTAATTGTACTCATCTAATTGTGGTTGCAGGGGTCGAGACTCAGTTCCTGGCCCCGCCTCTTCACTGATCGCTACTAGGTCCTCTCCCTCTCTGCTTCCTGAGCTTTGTCATACCTCTTCTTAAAACTATGTATGGTTCCTGCCTCCACTACTTCACTTGCTAGGCTATTCCACTTCCTGACGACTCTATGACTGAAGAAATACTTCCTAACGTCCCTGTGACTCGTCTGAGTCTTCAGCTTCCAGTTGTGACCCTTTGTTTCTGTGTCCCCTCTCTGGAACATCCTATCTCTGTCCACCTTGTCTATTCCCCGCAGTATCTTGTATGTCGTTATCATGTCTCCCCTGACCCTTCTGTCCTCCAGTGTCGTCAGTCCGATTTCCCTCAACCTTTCCTCGTACGACATTCCCCTGAGCTCTGGGACTAACCTTGTTGCAAACCTTCGTACTTTCTCTAACTTCTTGACGTGCTTGACCAGGTGTGGGTTCCAGACTGGTGCTGCATACTCCAGTATGGGCCTAACGTACACAGTGTACAGTGTCTTGAACGATTCCTTATTAAGGTATCGGAACGCTATTCTCAGGTTTGCCAGGCGCCCATATGCTGCAGCAGTTACCTGGTTGATGTGTGCTTCCGGAGACATGCTCGGTGTTGTACTCACTCCAAGATCTTTCTCGTTGAGCGAGGTGTGTGTGTGTGTGTGTGTGTGTGTGTGTGTGTGTGTGTGTGTGTGTGTGTGTGTGCCTAATAAGCCAAATCGATAGACCAGTTCGGTCCAGACGCTCTGCAGCATATCTGGTGTTATCATGCGAACTGCTTCAGTGATCGAAATTTTCAGCTCCTCCAGGGTTGCAGGTAGTGGTGGTGGTACATAAACAGGCCACTTGCAGAGGACACCGGACCTAACTGTTTGTGACTTCTTTCTTTGGGGGTACCTGAAGAGCACAGTTTATGTACCACCACCACTACCTGCAACCCTGGAGGAGCTGAAAATTTCGATCACTGAAGCAGTTCGCATGATAACACCAGATATGCTGCAGAGCGTCTGGACCGAACTGGTCTATCGATTTGGCTTATTAGGCACACACACACACACACACACACACACACACACACACACACACACACACACACACACACACACACACACACACACACATACACACACACACACACACACACCACAAACGACCACTCAAGAAAACATAAGTTTTTCTTTCTGTGGTGAAAAATAAAAACTGGGTTGTCAAAGAGCAGGATGGAGAACCAGGGAACTGGTGGATGAACCTGGGAGGGATGATTGGGTGGCAGGGCTCGTGAAAAGGTAGGAAGAGTGGGGAAGGAAGCTAGACATGCTTAACAAGAAAATGGATGAGAGGATAGCTGCAGAGAGCAGGAAATGGGAGCTACGAGCCATAGCAGCAGAAGCTAAGATACAGAGCATAAAAGAGGAACTAAGAAATCTGAAACGGTCTAAAGAATCGAAGAGCAGTATAGACACGGCATCAAGAACTGCTACATCATTCACAGATAAAGGTACTGTAAGAAACAAAGGAGCTATACTGTATTCAGCGGCCCTATCAGACCACCATAGAGCCCAGTAAAAGATGAGCACACCAGGAACAAATGAGAGGACTAAAGAAAATGAAGGAGTTAAGCTATATGCAGAAGCCCTAACTGACCACAGCAGTGCCCAGGAAAAGGTGAGAAGAAAAAATGAGAGACCACTGAGCACAGGGACATCAGCTAGAGAAGAGATTGAAGGAAGGAATGCTTTAATGGAAGCAATTAAATCGTCTCAGGGGATGCAAAGGGAAATGCTGTGGGAGGGCGAAAGGGAGAGGTCAGTTTTTGTTTATGGGCTCCAGGAAGCTAAATGAGAAACTTATGAGGCAAGAAAAGGAGAAAAAAGTGATTGAAAGTATCATGAAAGCAATAGGAGAGGACGACACGACCCAGTTGACAAATTTTCTGAGAATAGGGTGGTTTGCAAGAGGAAAAAACCGGCCAGTCAAAGTGATTTTCAAGGCAGAATCAAATGAAAACAGGATCCTGCAGGAGAAAGCACTACTAAAGGACATACTGAAGAACCAGAGGGTGTACCTTGATTGTGACAGAGCACAAGAAGAAAGGCAGAAACTGAAAGAGAGGGTACAAAGATGCAAGGAGGAATGAGAGGCAAAGAGATGGAGATGAGCAGGAAAACCCAGACTCAGGAAGAAAAACACATACAACCTCCCTCAGAACTACTCACAGAAGGACCTCAACCACAACAACCCCTATGCATCTAAATAATCTAACCCAAAACCCACACACTGTACACTGCCCCCACCACCCTCATCACACTTTTCACTCCCACAGCAACCCCCTATAGTTCCCCGCCAGGTCTCCCACTCCCCCAACCCCAACGTTCTCCCCAGACCACAGTTTTAGACAAGAAGTTGAAGGTTTGGTATTCGAATGCAGATGGAATAAATAAATGTGAGGAGTGGCATGAAAGAATCAAGGAGACGTCCCCAGACATCAAGGCAGTCACAGAAATGAAACTCACCAGGATGATAACAGATACAATCTTCCCACCCAGATATCAGATCCTGAGGAAAGATACAGAGAGCAGAGGGGGAGGAGGAGTTGCACTACTCATTAAAAACCGATGGAGATTTCAGGAAATTGGAGGAATGGACGAAACTAGTGAAAGGGACAACACAGGTACAATTTAGTCTGAGGGACTGATATATAATCCGCCACAGAACTGCAGGAGGCCAAGAGAAGAATATGAGAAGAACAACAGAGCAATGGTGAACACACTAGTTGAGGTGGCCAGAAGAGCTCACACGGGTTACTAGTTATGGGTGATTTCAACTACAAGGAGACTGACTGAGAAAACCTGGAGCCACATGGAGAGCCAAGATGATAGATGTAGTACTGGAAAACCTCGTGCACCAACATGTTAGGGACGATAAATGGAAAAAAAGAGAATCCTGTATCTGAGTTATTGTGTATTGTTCCAGTCGGTGTGCATTTTTGTTTTTAATATATATGTGCCGAATAGGTAAAACTTGCAACGCTTTTCATGCTGAATAAGGCAAGTGAAAATTTGTGTATGCAGTAATTTCGCAAAAATCATCCTGAAGCTAACGAAAAAATATATTTCATTGTGTTTGTTTGTTTATTATTAAATTATTGCAAACTTATCTAAAATATACTTAGTTGGATTAGGGTAAATTAAATTGCACTTGTTATAATGGTTAAAATAGTGAAATTCCAAGCGCTTTCGTGACTTCTCACATTATCAAGGAAGTTGATAATCTGAGAAGTAACGAAAGCGCTTGGAATTTCACTAATTTTTCACAGTGGTTGTTTTGCATATTGTGATATCATTTGTTTGTTGTGATTATTATGTTACCCACACACTTGTTGCATCACTAATTCACATTTTTTTTTCAGGTTTCTGATGATCAGCTGCCATGTCTATGGGGGGCAGGGCCCCCTGAGCCCCCAGTGCTCCCCTGGTCGCACCCTGGGGCACACGTAAGGTGTTTCGCCCTGGGGGTAGGCCAGTCTGCTTTAGGAGAAGCCCCAGGGAGGGCACGAGACTGTTGACGACACCCGGAGAGTAGACCACGGTGGGCCAGGAGCACAGCATGTCGGCGCCCACACACTACTGACTGATCCCACTACCACTACCACTACCACTACCACTACAACTACCACTACCACTACCACCACCAGCGGATATGCAGCTGTGACGTCACCTGGAGAGTGGCATCACCAGACAAGGGGCTGTCAGTGCCCGCTCAGGGATCACAGTGGTTAACAGGCGGTATCAACCCCCCCAGACACTGAGGTGTAACCATGTTGTGCAGCACCCCAGAGTGAGGGGTGGCAGGGTGCACGAGTGGTGGCGCTGAGTGCACGGAGAACACTGCTAGTGAGTGTTAGTGAAGGGAGGGAGGGGGGGGAGGGGAAGAGGCTGTCCATCATGCCCAACATGAACCTGAAGAAGCTGTGGAGGAAGAAGAGTGTTACCATCACGGAGTATGACCCCACCTACAAGGTGGTGTACCTGGGTAACGTCCTCACTGGCTGGGCTAAAGGTAACCTCATCTGGTTTTATCTCTTTATATCTACCTCGCTCACTATTACCCACACGGGTTTGCCACTACTTCTAAATAGCAGCAATATTTCTCACTTTCAATTTCTCCAATATTAATCAAACATTTCATAATCCAAGTCAGTTATATATATATATATATATATATATATATATATATATATATATATATATATATATATATATATATATAATATATATATATATATATATATATAACAGAGAAATTCCAAGCGCTTTCGTGACTACTCACATTACCAAGAAACAATGTCATTGTTCCTTGATAATGTGAGTAGTCACGAAAGCGCTTGGAAATTCTCTATTCTTTCACAGTGGTTGTTCTGCATATTCTGAAATCACCTGTTTACTGTGATCGTATTGCATATATATATATATATATGTATATATATATATATATATATATATATATATATATATATATATATATATATATATATATATATATATATATATATATATATATACCGAATAGGTAAAACTTTCGATTTTGGCTTAAATAGCAACACTCTTCTTGCCGAATAATGCGAAAATTTGTGTATGGAATAATTTCGCAAAAATCACTTTGAACTTAACGAAAAAAATATATTTCATTGTTTGTTTATTATTAAATTATTGTAAACTTATCTAAAATATGTTTAGTTGGATTAGGTTAAATTAAATTGCGCTTGTTATAATAAGGTTAGGTAAGTTTTCTAAGGTTCTTTTGGTATAAAATTATTAATTTTTACATTAACATAAATGAACAATATATATCTTTAAACGTATAAGAGAAAATTTTAGAAAGAAATTAATTTTAAATGAGTTCTTCCTAACTGACCAGTTTTACCTATTCGACACGATATATACAAAGGATAAAAACAAACTATGAATGAAAGTAAGAGAACTATATGTAGTCAGGTGAAGGTTACAAGTGTAAGATAAACCAGTCAGGTGAAGGTTACAAGTGTAAGATAAACCAGTCAGGTGAAGGTTACAAGTGTAAGATAAACCAGTCAGGTGAAGGTTACAAGTGTAAGATAAACCAGTCAGGTGAAGGTTACAAGTGTAAGATAAACCAGTCAGGTGAATGTTACAAGTGTAAGATAAACCAGTCAGGTGAAGTTACAAGTGTAAGATAACCAGTCAGGTGAAGGTTACAAGTGTAAGATAAACCAGTCAGGTGAATGTTACAAGTGTAAGATAAACCAGTCAGGTGAATGTTACAAGTGTAGATAAACCAGTCAGGTGAAGGTTACAAGTGTAAGATAAACCAGTCAGGTGAAGGTTACAAGTGTAAGATAAACCAGTCAGGTGAAGGTTACAAGTGTAAGATAAACCAGTCAGGTGAATGTTACAAGTGTAAGATAAACCAGTCAGGTGAAGGTTACAAGTGTAAGATAAACCAGTCAGGTGAAGGTTACAAGTGTAAGATAAACCAGTCAGGTGAATGTTACAAGTGTAAGATAACCAGTCAGGTGAAGTTACAAGTGTAAGATAAACCAGTCAGGTGAAGGTTACAAGTGTAAGATAAACCAGTCAGGTGAATGTTACAAGTGTAAGATAAACCAGTCAGGTGAATGTTACAAGTGTAAGATAAACCAGTCAGGTGAAGGTTACAAGTGTAAGATAAACCAGTCAGGTGAAGGTTACAAGTGTAAGATAAACCAGTCAGGTGAATGTTACAAGTGTAAGATAAACCAGTCAGGTGAATGTTACAAGTGTAAGATAAACAGTCAGGTGAATGTTACAAGTGTAAGATAAACCAGTCAGGTGAAGGTTACAAGTGTAAGATAAACCAGTCAGGTGAATGTTACAAGTGTAAGATAAACCAGTCAGGTGAATGTTACAAGTGTAAGATAAACCAGTCAGGTGAAGGTTACAAGTGTAAGATAAACCAGTCAGGTGAAGGTTACAAGTGTAAGATAAACCAGTCAGGTGAAGGTTACAAGTGTAAGATAAACCAGTCAGGTGAAGGTTACAAGTGTAAGATAAACCAGTCAGGTGAAGGTTACAAGTGTAAGATAAACCAGTCAGGTGAAGGTTACAAGTGTAAGATAAACCAGTCAGGTGAATGTTACAAGTGTAAGATAAACCAGTCAGGTGAAGTTACAAGTGTAAGATAAACCAGTCAGGTGAAGGTTACAAGTGTAAGATAAACCAGTCAGGTGAAGGTTACAAGTGTAAGATAAACCAGTCAGGTGAATGTTACAAGTGTAAGATAAACCAGTCAGGTGAATGTTACAAGTGTAAGATAAACCATCAGGTGAAGTACAAGTGTAAGATAAACCAGTCAGGTGAAGGTTACAAGTGTAAGATAAACCAGTCAGGTGAAGGTTACAAGTGTAAGATAAACCGGTCAGGTGAATGTTACAAGTGTAAGATAAACCAGTCAGGTGAAGGTTACAAGTGTAAGATAAACCAGTCAGGTGAATGTTACAAGGTAAGATAAACCAGTCAGGTGAATGTTACAAGTGTAAGATAAACCAGTCAGTTGAAGGTTACAAGTGTAAGATAAACCAGTCAGGTGAAGGTTACAAGTGTAAGATAAACCAGTCAGGGAATGTTACAAGTGTAAGATAAACCAGTCAGTGAATGTTACAAGTGTAGATAACCATCAGGGAAGTACAAGTGTAAGATAAACCAGTCAGGTGAAGGTTACAAGTGTAAGATAAACCAGTCAGGTGAATGTTACAAGTGTAAGATAAACCAGTCAGGTGAAGTTACAAGTGTAAGATAAAACCAGTCAGGTGAATGTTACAAGTGTAAGATAAACCAGTCAGGTGAATGTTACAAGTGGTAAGATAAACCAGTCAGTGAAGTTTACAAGTGTAAGATAAACCAGAGTCAGGTGAATGTTACAAGTGTAAGATAAACCAGTCAGGTGAATGTTACAAGTGTAAGATAAACCAGTCAGGTGAATGTTACAAGTGTAAGATAAACCATCAGGTGAATGTTACAAGTGTAAGATAAACCAGTCAGTGAATGTACAGTGTAAGATAAACCAGTCAGGTGAAGTTTACAAGTGTAAGATAAACCAGTCAGTGAATGTTACAAGTGTAAGATAAACCATCAGGTGAAGTTACAAGTGTAAGATAAACCAGTCAGGTGAAGTTACAAGTGTAAGATAAACCAGTCAGGTGAATGTTACAAGTGTAAGATAAACCAGTCAGGTGAAGGCTACAAGTGTAAGATAAACCAGTCATGTGAAGGTTACAAGTGTAAGATAAACCAGTCAGGTGAAGGTACAAGTGTAAGATAAACCAGTCAGGTGAATGTAACAAGTGTAAGATAAACCAGTCAGGTGAAGGTTACAAGTGTAAGATAAACCAGTCAGGTGAAGGTTACAAGTGTAAGATAAACCAGTCAGGTGAAGGTTACAAGTGTAAGATAAACCAGTCAGGTGAATGTTACAAGTGTAAGATAAACCATCAGGTGAATGTTACAAGTGTAAGATAAACCATCAGGTGAAGGTTACAAGTGTAAGATAAACCAGTCAGGTGAAGGTTACAAGTGTAAGATAAACCATCAGGTGAATGTACAAGTAGAAAAAACCAGTCAGGTGAATGTTACAAGTGTAAGATAAACCAGTCAGTGAATGTTACAAGTGTAAGATAAACCAGTCAGGTGAATGTTACAAGTGTAAGATAAACCAGTCAGGTGAATGTTACAAGTGTAAGATAAACCATCAGGTGAATTTACAAGTGTAAGAATAAACCAGTCAGGTGAATGTTACAAGTGTAAGATAAACCAGTCAGGTGAAGTTACAAGTGTAATGATAAACCAGATCAGGTGAATGTTACAAGTGTAAGATAAACCAGTCAGGTGAAGCTACAAGTGTAAGATAAACCAGTCATGTGAAGGTTACAAGTGTAAGATAAACCAGTCAGGTGAAGGTTACAAGTGTAAGATAAACCAGTCAGGTGAATGTTACAAGTGTAAGATAAACCAGTCAGGTGAAGGTTACAAGTGTAAGATAAACCAGTCAGGTGAAGGTTACAAGTGTAAGATAAACCAGTCAGGTGAATGTTACAAGTGTAAGATAAACCAGTCAGGTGAATGTTACAAGTGTAATAAACCATCAGGTGAAGGTTTACAAGTGTAAGATAAACCAGTCAGGTGAAGTTACAAGTGTAAATAAACCAGTCAGGTGAAGGTTACAATGTAAGATAAACCAGTCAGGTGAATGTTAAAAGTGTAAGATAAACCAGTCAGTGAATGTTCAAGTGTAAGATAAACCAGTCAGGTGAAGGTTACAAGTGTAAGATAAACACCAGTCAGGTGAAGGTTACAAGTGTAAGATAAACCAGTCAGGTGAAGGTTACAAGTTAAGATAAACCAGTCAGGTGAATGTTACAAGATAAGATAACCAGTCAGGTGAAGTTACAAGTGTAAGATAACCAGTCAGGTGAAGGTTAAAGTGTAAGATAAACCATCAGGTGAAGGTTACAAGTGTAAGATAAACCAGTCAGTGAAGGTTACAAGTGTAAGATAAACCAGTCAGGTGAATGTTACAAGTGTAAGATAAACCAGTCAGGTGAATGTTACAAGTGTAAGATAAACCAGTCAGGTGAAGTTACAAGTGTAAGATAAACCATCAGGAATGTTACAAGTGTAAGATAAACCCGTCAGGTGAAGGCTACAAGTGTAAGATAAACCAGTCATGTGAAGGTTACAAGTGTAAGATAAACCAGTCAGGTGAAGTTTACAAGTGTAAAGAAAACCAGTTCAGGTGAAGGTTACAGTGTAAGATAAACCAGTCAGGTGAAGTTACAAGTGTAAGATAAACCAGTCAGGTGAATGTTACAAGTGTAAGATAAACCAGTCAGTGAAGGTACAAGTGTAAATAACACAGTTACAAACTTGGCAACCTATTTACACAAAAATATACATTATGTATATTTACCTGCAATGACCAGTGAGTCAGTGTACCCAGTGGATATTACAGTGATAGAACCCAGTGGAGATCAGTTGACCCATGGAGTCATGTGACACCGGGAGTCAGTGTGCCCAGTGGAGTCAGTGTGACCATGAGTCCAGTGTACCCAGTAGGAGTCAGTGTGACCCAGTGAGGTCAGTGTGACCAGTGGAGTCATGTGACCCTGAGTCGGTAAGGACTTCCAGTGGATCAGTGTGACCCTGGAGTCAGTGTGACCCATGGGTCAGTGTGACCCAGTGGAGCAGTAGACTCGACTGCCTTACCCTGGTTAACTGCCTGGCAGTGAGCAACCTCTGTAAACCTCTCAGAAGTAGTAACCCTCTGAGGTAGAACCTTCCTGAAGTAGAACCTCTCTGAGGTAGAACCTTCCGAAGTAGAACCTCCTGAAGTAGAACCTTCTGAGGTAAACCTCTCAGGTAGAACCTTCCTGAAGTAGAACCTCTGAGGTAGAACCTTCCTGAAGTAGAACCTCTCAGGTAGAACCTTCCTGAAGTAGAACCTCTGAAGTAGAACCTTCCTGAAGTAGAACCTTCCTGAAGTAGAACCTCTCAGGTAGAACCTTCCTGAAGTAGAACCTCTGGGGTAGAACCTTCCTGAAGTAGAACCTCTCAGGTAGAACCTTCCTTAAGTAGAACTTCTCTGAGGTAGAACCTTCCTGAAGTAGAACCTCTCTGAGGTAGAACCTCTCTGAGGTAGAACCTCTCTGAAGTAGAACCCCCTCTGAAAATAGAAACCTCTCTGAAGTAGAACCTCTCTGAGGTAGAACCTCTCTGAAGTAGAACCTCTCTGAGGTAGAACCTCTCTGAGGTAGAACCTCTCTGAGGTAGAACCTCCCTGAAGTAGAACCTCTCTGAGGTAGAACCTCTCTGAAGTAGAACCTCTCTGAGGTAGAACCTCCCTGAAGTAGAACCTCTCTGAGGTAGAACCTCTCTGAATTAGAACCTCTCTGAGGTAGAGCCTCCCTGAAGTAGAACCTCTCTGAGGTAGAACCTCTCTGAAGTAGAACCTCACTGAGGTAGAACCTCTCTGAAGTAGAACCTCTCTGAGGTAGAACCTCTCTGAAGTAGAACCTCTCTGAGGTAGAACCTCTCTGAAGTAGAACCTCTCTGAGGTAGAACCTCTCTGAAGTAGAACCTCTCTGAGGTAGAACCTCTCTGAAGTAGTACCTCCTGAGGTAAAAACCTCTCGAGGTAGAACCTCTCTGAGGTAGAACCTCTCTGAAGTAGAACCTCTCTGAGGTAGAGCCTCCCTGAAGTAGAACCTCTCTGAGGTAGAACCTCTCTTAGGTAGAACCTCTCTGAAGTAGATCCTCTCTGAGGTAGAACCTCTCTGAAGTAGATCCTCTCTGAGGTAGAACCTCTCTGAAGTAGTACCTCTCTGAGGTAGAACCTCTCTGAAGTAGAACCTCTCTGAGGTAGAACCTCTCTGAAGTAGAACCTCTCTGAAGTAGAACCTCTCTGAGGTAAAGCCTCCCTGAAGTAGAACCTCTCTGAAGTAGAACCTCTCTGAGGTAGAACCTCTCAGAAGAACCTCTCTGAGGTAAAACTTCTCGGGCTAAAACCTCTCAGAAGAATCTGAGGTAGAATCTGTCTGAAGTAGAACCCCCTAAGGTAGAACCTTTCTGAAGTTGAACCTCTCTGAGTTAGAGACAGCTGGCTGCTGGTATTAATGTTCCGTTCTGTGTAGAACTGAATCAAGTTTAAGAGTCAGTAACAACACTGACCCTGATAAAACTAACACCGGGGAACCTTAACACAAAAACCGGGAACCTTAACACTAACACCGGGGACCTTAACACTAACACCGGGGGGCCTTAACACTAACACCGGGGAACCTTAAAAACTAACACCGGGGGGAAACCTTTAAAACTAACACCGGGGAACCTTAACACTAACACCGGGGGAAACCTTTAAAACTAACACCGGGGGGAAACCCTTTAAAACTAACACCGGGGAACCTTAACACTAACACCGGGGAACCTTAACACTAACACCGGGGGGAAACCCTTAACACAACACCGGGGGAACCTTAACACTAACACCGGGGGACCTTAACACTAACACCGGGGAACCTTAACACTAACACCGGGGGAACCTTAACACTAACACCGGGGGAACCTTAACACTAACACCGGGGGAACCTTAACACTAACACCGGGGGGAACCTTAACACTAACACCGGGGGACCTTAACACTAACACCGGGGGACCTTAACACTAACACCGGGGAACCTTAACGCTAACACCAGGGAACCTTAACATTAACACCGGGGAACCTTAACACTAACACCGGGGGAAACCTTTAAAACTAACACCGGGGAAGCTTAAACAAAAACACCGGGGAACCTAACTCTAACACCGGGGACCTTAACACTAACACCGGGGGAAACCCTTTAAAACTAACACCGGGGGAAACCCTTTAAAACTAACACCGGGGGAACCTTAAAACTAACACCGGGGAACCTTAACACTAACACCGGGAACCTTAACACTAACACCGGGGGAACCTTAACACTAACACCGGGGCCCTTTAACACTAACACCGGGGTCCCTTTAACACAACCCCGGGGGACCTTTAACACAACACCGGGGAACCTTAACACTAACACCGGGGAACCTTAACACTAACCCCGGGGGAACCTTAACACTAACACCGGGGAACCTTAACACTAACACCGGGGACCTTAATACTAACACCGAACCTTAATACAAACACCGGGGAACCTTAACACTAACACCGGGGGACCTTAACACTAACACGGGGAACCTTTAAAACACTAACACCGGGGAACCTTAACACTAACACCGGGGGACATTAACACTAACACCGGGGAACCTTAACACTAACACTGGGGCCCTTTTTTTTTAAAACTAACACGGGGGAATTTTAACACTAACATCGGGTACCGTAACACTAACACCGGGGGAACCTTAAAACTAACACCGGGGAAACCTTAACACTAACACCGGGAACCTTAACACAAACACCGGGAACCTTAACACTAACACCGGGGGACCTTAACACTAACCCCGGGACCTTAACACTAACACCGGGGACCTTAACACTAACACCGGAACCTTAACACTAACACCGGGGAACCTTAACATTAACACCGGGGGAACCTTAACATTAACACCGGGGGAACCCTTGTGGTTGTTGGTAATAGTACAGGACAGACAGGTAGTTGACTCACACTATGACGACACTGGATGTTGTTGTCTTGATGACAACCATTTACGACCTACACGACCCTCCGACACTCATAAGTATATGCCTTAACAGTCGTATATTTACGTCACAAGACACGTCTAGACGTGTCTGGTAGACGTGTACCCATGGCTTGTCGACATTACCAAGAAACAATGTCATTGTTCCTTGATAATGTGAGTAGTCACGAAAGCGCTTGGAATTTCTCTATTCTTTCACAGTGGTTGTTCTGCATATTCTGAAATCACCTGTTTACTGTGATCGTATTGCAATATATATATATATATATATATATATATAATATATATATATATATATATATATATGTATATATATATATATATATATATATATATATATATATATATATATATATATATATATATATATATATATATATATATATATATATATACCGAATAGGTAAAACTTTCGATTTTGGCTTAAATAGCAACACTCTTCTTGCCGAATAATGCGAAAATTTGTGTATGGAATAATTTCGCAAAAATCACTTTGAACTTAACGAAAAAAATATATTTCATTGTTTGTTTATTATTAAATTATTGTAAACTTATCTAAAATATGTTTAGTTGGATTAGGTTAAATTAAATTGCGCTTGTTATAATAAGGTTAGGTAAGTTTTCTAAGGTTCTTTTGGTATAAAATTATTAATTTTTACATTAACATAAATGAACAATATATATCTTTAAACGTATAAGAGAAAATTTTAGAAAGAAATTAATTTTAAATGAGTTCTTCCTAACTGACCAGTTTTACCTATTCGACACGATATATACAAAGGATAAAAACAAACTATGAATGAAAGTAAGAGAACTATATGTAGTCAGGTGAAGGTTACAAGTGTAAGATAAACCAGTCAGGTGAAGGTTACAAGTGTAAGATAAACCAGTCAGGTGAAGGTTACAAGTGTAAGATAAACCAGTCAGGTGAATGTTACAAGTGTAAGATAAACCAGTCAGGTGAATGTTACAAGTGTAAGATAAACCAGTCAGGTGAATGTTACAAGTGTAAGATAAACCAGTCAGGTGAAGGTTACAAGTGTAAGATAAACCAGTCAGGTGAATGTTACAAGTGTAAGATAAACCAGTCAGGTGAATGTTACAAGTGTAAGATAAACTAGTCAGGTGAATGTTACAAGTGTAAGATAAACCAGTCAGGTGAAGGTTACAAGTGTAAGATAAACCAGTCAGGTGAAGGTTACAAGTGTAAGATAAACCAGTCAGGTGAAGGTTACAAGTGTAAGATAAACCAGTCAGGTGAAGGTTACAAGTGTAAGATAAACCAGTCAGGTGAAGGTTACAAGTGTAAGATAAACCAGTCAGGTGAATGTTACAAGTGTAAGATAAACCAGTCAGGTGAATGTTACAAGTGTAAGATAAACCAGTCAGGTGAAGGTTACAAGTGTAAGATAAACCAGTCAGGTGAAGGTTACAAGTGTAAGATAAACCAGTCAGGTGAATGTTACAAGTGTAAGATAAACCAGTCAGGTGAATGTTACAAGTGTAAGATAAACCAGTCAGGTGAAGGTTACAAGTGTAAGATAAACCAGTCAGGTGAAGGTTACAAGTGTAAGATAAACCAGTCAGGTGAATGTTACAAGTGTAAGATAAACCAGTCAGGTGAAGGTTACAAGTGTAAGATAAACCAGTCAGGTGAAGGTTACAAGTGTAAGATAAACCAGTCAGGTGAATGTTACAAGTGTAAGATAAACCAGTCAGGTGAATGTTACAAGTGTAAGATAAACCAGTCAGGTGAATGTTACAAGTGTAAGATAAACCAGTCAGGTGAAGGTAACAAGTGTAAGATAAACCAGTCAGGTGAATGTTACAAGTGTAAGATAAACCAGTCAGGTGAAGGTTACAAGTGTAAGATAAACCAGTCAGGTGAAGGTTACAAGTGTAAGATAAACCAGTCAGGTGAATGTTACAAGTGTAAGATAAACCAGTCAGGTGAATGTTACAAGTGTAAGATAAACCAGTCAGGTGAATGTTACAAGTGTAAGATAAACCAGTCAGGTGAAGGTTACAAGTGTAAGATAAACCAGTCAGGTGAAGGTTACAAGTGTAAGATAAACCAGTCAGGTGAATGTTACAAGTGTAAGATAAACCAGTCAGGTGAAGGTTACAAGTGTAAGATAAACCAGTCAGGTGAATCTTACAAGTGTAAGATAAACCAGTCAGGTGAAGGTTACAAGTGTAAGATAAACCAGTCAGGTGAATGTTACAAGTGTAAGATAAACCAGTCAGGTGAATGTTACAAGTGTAAGATAAACCAGTCAGGGGAATGTTACAAGTGTAAGATAAACCAGTCAGGTGAAGGTTACAAGTGTAAGATAAACCAGTCAGGTGAATGTTACAAGTGTAAGATAAACCAGTCAGGTGAAGGTTACAAGTGTAAGATAAACCAGTCAGGTGAAGGTTACAAGTGTAAGATAAACCAGTCAGGTGAAGGTTACAAGTGTAAGATAAACCAGTCAGGTGAAGGTTACAAGTGTAAGATAAACCAGTCAGGTGAATGTTACAAGTGTAAGATAAACCAGTCAGGTGAAGGTTACAAGTGTAAGATAAACCAGTCAGGTGAAGGTTACAAGTGTAAGATAAACCAGTCAGGTGAAGGTTACAAGTGTAAGATAAACCAGTCAGGTGAAGGTTACAAGTGTAAGATAAACCAGTCAGGTGAATGTTACAAGTGTAAGATAAACCAGTCAGGTGAATGTTACAAGTGTAAGATAAACCAGTCAGGTGAAGGTTACAAGTGTAAGATAAACCAGTCAGGTGAATGTTACAAGTGTAAGATAAACCAGTCAGGTGAAGGTTACAAGTGTAAGATAAACCAGTCAGGTGAAGGTTACAAGTGTAAGATAAACCAGTCAGGTGAATGTTACAAGTGTAAGATAAACCAGTCAGGTGAATGTTACAAGTGTAAGATAAACCAGTCAGGTGAATGTTACAAGTGTAAGATAAACCAGTCAGGTGAATGTTACAAGTGTAAGATAAACCAGTCAGGTGAAGGTTACAAGTGTAAGATAAACCAGTCAGGTGAATGTTACAAGTGTAAGATAAACCAGTCAGGTGAATGTTACAAGTGTAAGATAAACCAGTCAGGTGAAGGTTACAAGTGTAAGATAAACCAGTCAGGTGAATGTTACAAGTGTAAGATAAACCAGTCAGGTGAAGGTTACAAGTGTAAGATAAACCAGTCAGGTGAAGGTTACAAGTGTAAGATAAACCAGTCAGGTGAAGGTTACAAGTGTAAGATAAACCAGTCAGGTGAATGTTACAAGTGTAAGATAAACCAGTCAGGTGAAGGTTACAAGTGTAAGATAAACCAGTCTGGTGAATGTTACAAGTGTAAGATAAACCAGTCAGGTGAATGTTACAAGTGTAAGATAAACCAGTCAGGTGAATGTTACAAGTGTAAGATAAACCAGTCAGGTGAAGGTTACAAGTGTAAGATAAACCAGTCAGGTGAAGGTTACAAGTGTAAGATAAACCAGTCAGGTGAATGTTACAAGTGTAAGATAAACCAGTCAGGTGAAGGTTACAAGTGTAAGATAAACCAGTCAGGTGAATGTTACAAGTGTAAGATAAACCAGTCAGGTGAATGTTACAAGTGTAAGATAAACCAGTCAGGTGAAGGTTACAAGTGTAAGATAAACCAGTCAGGTGAATGTTGCAAGTGTAAGATAAACCAGTCAGGTGAAGGTTACAAGTGTAAGATAAACCAGTCAGGTGAAGGTTACAAGTGTAAGATAAACCAGTCAGGTGAAGGTTACAAGTGTAAGATAAACCAGTCAGGTGAATGTTACAAGTGTAAGATAAACCAGTCATGTGAAGGTTACAAGTGTAAGATAAACCAGTCAGGTGAATGTTACAAGTGTAAGATAAACCAGTCAGGTGAAGGTTACAAGTGTAAGATAAACCAGTCAGGTGAAGGTTACAAGTGTAAGATAAACCAGTCAGGTGAAGGTTACAAGTGTAAGATAAACCGGTCAGGTGAATGTTACAAGTGTAAGATAAACCAGTCAGGTGAAGGTTACAAGTGTAAGATAAACCAGTCAGGTGAATGTTACAAGTGTAAGATAAACCAGTCAGGTGAAGGTTACAAGTGTAAGATAAACCAGTCAGGTGAAGGTTACAAGTGTAAGATAAACCAGTCAGGTGAATGTTACAAGTGTAAGATAAACCAGTCAGGTGAATGTTACAAGTGTAAGATAAACCAGTCAGGTGAATGTTACAAGTGTAAGATAAACCAGTCAGGTGAAGGTTACAAGTGTAAGATAAACCAGTCAGGTGAATGTTACAAGTGTAAGATAAACCAGTCAGGTGAAGGTTACAAGTGTAAGATAAACCATTCAGGTGAATGTTACAAGTGTAAGATAAACCAGTCAGGTGAATGTTACAAGTGTAAGATAAACCAGTCAGGTGAAGGTTACAAGTGTAAGATAAACCAGTCAGGTGAATGTTACAAGTGTAAGATAAACCAGTCAGGTGAAGGTTACAAGTGTAAGATAAACCAGTCAGGTGAAGGTTACAAGTGTAAGATAAACCAGTCAGGTGAATGTTACAAGTGTAAGATAAACCAGTCAGGTGAATGTTACAAGTGTAAGATAAACCAGTCAGGTGAATGTTACAAGTGTAAGATAAACCAGTCAGGTGAAGGTTACAAGTGTAAGATAAACCAGTCAGGTGAATGTTGCAAGTGTAAGATAAACCAGTCAGGTGAAGGTTACAAGTGTAAGATAAACCAGTCATGTGAATGTTACAAGTGTAAGATAAACCAGTCAGGTGAATGTTACAAGTGTAAGATAAACCAGTCAGGTGAAGGTTACAAGTGTAAGATAAACCAGTCAGGTGAATGTTACAAGTGTAAGATAAACCAGTCAGGTGAATGTTACAAGTGTAAGATAAACCAGTCAGGTGAATGTTACAAGTGTAAGATAAACCAGTCAGGTGAATGTTACAAGTGTAAGATAAACCAGTCAGGTGAATGTTACAAGTGTAAGATAAACCAGTCAGGTGAATGTTACAAGTGTAAGATAAACCAGTCAGGTGAATGTTACAAGTGTAAGATAAACCAGTCAGGTGAATGTTACAAGTGCAAGATAAACCAGTCAGGTGTAGGTTACAAGTGTAAGATAAACCTGTCAGGTGAATGTTACAAGTGTAAGATAAACCAGTCAGGTGAAGGCTACAAGTGTAAGATAAACCAGTCATGTGAAGGTTACAAGTGTAAGATAAACCAGTCAGGTGAAGGTTACAAGTGTAAGATAAACCAGTCAGGTGAATGTTACAAGTGTAAGATAAACCAGTCAGGTGAAGGTTACAAGTGTAAGATAAACCAGTCAGGTGAAGGTTACAAGTGTAAGATAAACCAGTCAGGTGAAGGTTACAAGTGTAAGATAAACCAGTCAGGTGAATGTTACAAGTGTAAGATAAACCAGTCAGGTGAATGTTACAAGTGTAAGATAAACCAGTCAGGTGAATGTTACAAGTGTAAGATAAACCAGTCAGGTGAATGTTACAAGTGTAAGATAAACCAGTCAGGTGAAGGTTACAAGTGTAAGATAAACCAGTCAGGTGAATGTTACAAGTGTAAGATAAACCAGTCAGGTGAAGGTTACAAGTGTAAGATAAACCAGTCAGGTGAATGTTACAAGTGTAAGATAAACCAGTCAGGTGAATGTTACAAGTGTAAGATAAACCAGTCAGGTGAAGGTTACAAGTGTAAGATAAACCAGTCAGGTGAAGGTTACAAGTGTAAGATAAACCAGTCAGGTGAATGTTACAAGTGTAAGATAAACCAGTCAGGTGAATGTTACAAGAGTAAGATAAACCAGTCAGGTGAAGGTTACAAGTGTAAGATAAACCAGTCAGGTGAAGGTTACAAGTGTAAGATAAACCAGTCAGGTGAAGGTTACAAGTGTAAGATAAACCAGTCAGGTGAAGGTTACAAGTGTAAGATAAACCAGTCAGGTGAATGTTACAAGTGTAAGATAAACCAGTCAGGTGAAGGTTACAAGTGTAAGATAAACCAGTCAGGTGAAGGTTACAAGTGTAAGATAAACCAGTCAGGTGAATGTTACAAGTGTAAGATAAACCAGTCAGGTGAAGGTTACAAGTGTAAGATAAACCAGTCAGGTGAATGTTACAAGTGTAAGATAAACCAGTCAGGTGAATGTTACAAGTGTAAGATAAACCAGTCAGGTGAAGGTTACAAGTGTAAGATAAACCAGTCAGGTGAATGTTACAAGTGTAAGATAAACCAGTCAGGTGAAGGTTACAAGTGTAAGATAAACCAGTCAGGTGAATGTTACAAGTGTAAGATAAACCAGTCAGGTGAATGTTACAAGTGTAAGATAAACCAGTCAGGTGAAGGTTACAAGTGTAAGATAAACCAGTCAGGTGAAGGTTACAAGTGTAAGATAAACCAGTCAGGTGAAGGTTACAAGTGTAAGATAAACCAGTCAGGTGAATGTTACAAGAGTAAGATAAACCAGTCAGGTGAAGGTTACAAGTGTAAGATAAACCAGTCAGGTGAAGGTTACAAGTGTAAGATAAACCAGTCAGGTGAAGGTTACAAGTGTAAGATAAACCAGTCAGGTGAAGGTTACAAGTGTAAGATAAACCAGTCAGGTGAAGGTTACAAGTGTAAGATAAACCAGTCAGGTGAAGGTTACAAGTGTAAGATAAACCAGTCAGGTGAATGTTACAAGTGTAAGATAAACCAGTCAGGTGAATGTTACAAGTGTAAGATAAACCAGTCAGGTGAATGTTACAAGTGTAAGATAAACCAGTCAGGTGAATGTTACAAGTGTAAGATAAACCAGTCAGGTGAGGTCAAGTGTAGTAACCATAGTGAATGTACAAGTGTAAGATAAACCAGTCAGGTGAAGTTACAAGTGTAAGATAAACCAGTCAGGTGAAGGTTACAAGTGTAAGATAAACCAGTCAGGTGAAGGTTACAAGTGTAAGATAAACCAGTCAGGTGAAGGTTACAAGTGTAAGATAAACCAGTCAGGTGAAGGTTACAAGTGTAAGATAAAACCAGTCAGGTGAAGGTTACAAGTGTAAGATAAACCAGTCAGGTGAAGGTTACAAGTGTAAGATAAACCAGTCAGGTGAATGTTACAAGTGTAAGATAAACCAGTCAGGTGAAGGTTACAAGTGTAAGATAAACCAGTCAGGTGAATGTTACAAGTGTAAGATACACCAGTCAGGTGAATGTTACAAGTGTAAGATAAACCAGTCAGGTGAATTTACAAGTGTAAGATAAACCAGTCAGGTGAAGTTACAAGTGTAAGATAAACCAGTCAGGTGAAGGTTACAAGTGTAAGATAACCAGTCAGGTGAAGGTTACAAGTGTAAGATAAACCAGTCAGGTGAAGTTACAAGTGTAAGATAAACCAGTCAGGTGAAGGTTCAAGTGTAAGATAAACCAGTCAGGTGAATGTTACAAGTGTAAGATAAACCAGTCAGGTGAAGGTTACAAGTGTAAGATAAACCAGTCAGGTGAAGGTTACAAGTGTAAGATAAACCAGTCAGGTGAATGTTACAAGTGTAAGATAAACCAGTCAGGTGAATGTTACAAGTGTAAGATAAACCAGTCAGGTGAATGTTACAAGTGTAAGATAAACCAGTCAGGTGAATGTTACAAGTGTAAGATAAACCAGTCAGGTGAATGTTACAAGTGTAAGATAACCAGTCAGGTGAATGTTACAAGTGTAAGATAAAACCAGTCAGGTGAAGGTTACAAGTGTAAGATAAACCAGTCAGGTGAAGTTTACAAGTGTAAGATAAACCAGTCAGGTGAAGGTTACAAGTGTAAGATAAACCAGTCAGGTGAATGTTACAAGTGTAAGATAAACCAGTCAGGTGAATGTTACAAGTGTAAGATAAACCAGTCAGGTGAAGGTTACAAGTGTAAGATAAACCAGTCAGGTGAAGGTTACAAGTGTAAGATAAACCAGTCAGGTGAAGGTTACAAGTGTAAGATAACATCGTAATGTCAAGTGTGAAGTCAGGTGTTACAAGTGTAAGATAAACCAGTCAGGTGAAGGTTACAAGTGTAAGATACATCACAGTTTACAAACTTCTGGACAACACTTATTATATACACATAAAATATACATTATGTATATTTTTATCCTGCAATGACCCAGTGGAGTCAGTGTGACCCAGTGGAGTCAGTGTGACCCAGTGGAGTCAGTGTGACCCAGTGGAGTCAGTGTGACCCAGTGGAGTCAGTGTGACCCAGTGGAGTCAGTGTGACCCAGTGGAGTCAGTGTGACCCAGTGGAGTCAGTGTGACCCAGTGGAGTCAGTGTGACCCAGTGGAGTCAGTGTGACCCAGTGGATTCAGTATGACTCGCTGCCGTTACCCTGTGTTATCTGCCTTGGCAGTGAGCAACCTCTGTAGAACCTCTCTGAAGTAGAACCTCTCTGAGGTAGAACCTTCCTGAAGTAGAACCTCTCTGAGGTAGAACCTTCCTGAAGTAGAACCTTCCTGAAGTAGAACCTTTCTGAGGTAGAACCTCTCAGGTAGAACCTTCCTGAAGTAGAACCTCTGAGGTAGAACCTTCCTGAAGTAGAACCTCTCAGGTAGAACCTTCCTGAAGTAGAACCTCTGAAGTAGAACCTTCCTGAAGTAGAACCTTCCTGAAGTAGAACCTCTCAGGTAGAACCTTCCTGAAGTAGAACCTCTGGGGTAGAACCTTCCTGAAGTAGAACCTCTCAGGTAGAACCTTCCTGAAGTAAGAAACCCCTCAGGTAGAACCCCTTTCCCAAGTAGAACTTCTCTGAGGTAGAACCTTCCTGAAGTAGAACCTCTCTGAAGTAGAACCTCTCTGAAGTAGAACCTCTCTGAAGTAGAACCTCTCTGAGGTAGAACCTCTCTGAAGTAGAACCTCTCTGAAGTAGAACCTCTCTGAGGTAGAACCTCTCTGAGGTAGAACCTCCCTGAAGTAGAACCTCTCCTAGGTAGAACCTCTCTGAAGTAGAACCTCTCTGAGGTAGAACCTCCCTGAAGTAGAACCTCTCTGAGGTAGAACCTCTCTGAAGTAGAACCTCTCTGAGGTAGAGCCTCCCTGAAGTAGAACCTCTCTGAGGTAGAACCTCTCTGAAGTAAACCTCACGAGGTAGAACCTCTCTGAAGTAGAACCTCACTGAGGTAGAACCTCTCTGAAGTAGAACCTCTCTGAGGTAGAACCTCTCTGAAGTAGAACCTCTCTGAGGTAGAACCTCTCTGAAGTAGAACCTCTCTGAGGTAGAGCCTCCCTGAAGTAGAACCTCTCTGAGGTAGAACCTCTCTTAGGTAGAACCTCTCTGAAGTAGATCCTCTCTGAGGTAGAACCTCTCTGGGAAATAGATCCTCCTCTGAGGTAGAACCTCTCTGAAGTAGTACCTCTCTGAGGTAGAACCTCTCTTAGGTAGAACCTCTCTGAAGTAGAACCTCTCTGAGGTAGAACCTCTCTGAAGTAGAACCTCTCTGAAGTAGAACCTCTCTGAGGTAAAGCCTCCCTGAAGTAGAACCTCTCTGAAGTAGAACCTCTCTGAGGTAGAACCTCTCAGAAGAACCTCTCTGAGGTAAAACTTCTCGGGCTAAAACCTCTCAGAAGAATCTGAGGTAGAATCTGTCTGAAGTAGAACCCCCTAAGGTAGAACCTTTCTGAAGTTGAACCTCTCTGAGTTAGAGACAGCTGGCTGCTGGTATTAATGTTCCGTTCTGTGTAGAACTGAATCAAGTCAAGAGTCAGTAACAACACTGACTCTGATAAAACTAACACCGGGGGAACCTTAACACTAACACCGGGGAACCTTAACACTAACACCGGGGGACCTTAACACTAACACCGGGGGACCTTAACACTAACACCTTGGGGAACCTTAACACTAACACCGGGGGAAAACCCTTTAAAACTAACACCGGGTGGGAACCTAACACTAACACCGGGGAACCTTAACACTAACACCGGGGAACCTTAACACTAACACCGGGGAACCTTAACACTAACACCGGGGGAACCTTAACACTAACACCGGGGGGAACCTTAACACTAACACCGGGGGACCTTAACACTAACACCGGGGAACCTTAACACTAACACCGGGGGAACCTTAAAAACTAACACCGGGGGAAAACCCTTAACACTAACACCGGGAACCTTAACACAACACCGGAACCTAACACTAACACCGGGGGACCTTAACACTAACACCGGGGACCTTAACACTAACACCGGGGAACCTTAACGCTAACACCAGGGAACCTTAACATTAACACCGGGGAACCTTAACACTAACACCGGGGAACCTTAACACTAACACCGGGGAACCTTAACACTAACACCGGGGAACCTTAACACTAACACCGGGGGACCTTAACACTAACACCGGGGGACCTTAACACTAACACCGGGGGACCTTAACACTAACACCGGGGAACCTTAACGCTAACACCAGGGAACCTTAACATTAACACCGGGGAACCTTAACACTAACACCGGGGGAACCTTAACACTAACACCGGGGAACCTTAACACTAACACCGGGGAACCTTAACTCTAACACCGGGGGACCTTAACACTAACACCGGGGAACCTTAACACTAACACCGGGGAACCTTAACACTAACACCGGGGGAACCTTAAAACTAACACCGGGAGAACCTTAACACTAACACCGGGGAACCTTAACACTAACACCGGGGTACCTTAACACTAACACCGGGGATCCTTAACACTAACACCGGGGAACCTTAACACTAACACCGGGGAACCTTAACACTAACACCGGGGAACCTTAACACTAACACCGGGGAACCTTAACACTAACACCGGGGGACCTTAATACTAACACCGGGAACCTTAACACTAACACCGGGGAACCTTAACACTAACACCGGGGGACCTTAACACTAACACTGGGGAACCTTAACACTAACACCGGGGAACCTTAACACTAACACCGGGGAACCTTAACACTAACACCGGGGGACATTAACACTAACACCGGGGAACCTTAACACTAACACTGGGGGACCTTAACACTAACACTGGGGAATTTTAACACTAACATCGGGGTACCGTAACACTAACACCAGGGGAACCTTAAAACTAACACCGGGGAAACCTTAACACTAACACCGGGGAACCTTAACACTAACACCGGGGAACCTTAACACTAACACCGGGGGACCTTAACACTAACACCGGGGGACCTTAACACTAACACCGGGGAACCTTAACACTAACACCGGGGGAACCTTAACATTAACACCGGGGGAACCTTAACATTAACACCGGGGGAACCCTTGTGGTTGTTGGTAATAGTACAGGACAGACAGGTAGTTGACTCACACTATGACGACACTGGATGTTGTTGTCTTGATGACAACCATTTACGACCTACACGACCCTCCGACACTCATAAGTATATGCCTTAACAGTCGTATATTTACGTCACAAGACACGTCTAGACGTGTCTGGTAGACGTGTACCCATGGCTTGTCGACCGTTGTCCGGTGGCCTGGTGGCTAAAGCTCCCGCTTCACACACGGAGGGCCCGGGTTCGATTCCCGGCGGGTGGAAACATTTCGACACGTTTCCTTACACCTGTTGTCCTGTTCACCTAGCAGCAAATAGGTACCTGGGTGTTAGTCGACTGGTGTGGGTCGCATCCTGGGGGACAAGATTAAGGACCCCCAATGGAAATAAGTTAGACAGTCCTCGATGACGCACTGACTTTCTTGGGTTATCCTGGGTGGCTAACCCTCCGGGGTTAAAAATCCGAACGAAATCTTATCTTATCTTATCTTCCCTTATCTACATCTGCCATTCGGCTAAGCGAGTGCCTGCCTGTGTCAGCGTTTCCATGTCCTGTCAACACGCCCGTGTGTCCTCATGGTCATTTCAACCTTTTTATGAGTACTCTGCTCCACGAGTCAGTACACGGGTTACAGGTGTTCAAGGTCTATATGTGTATGCATCAGCAAAGGTGTCGGTACAGGGTACAGTAGAAACGTAGAGAATACTCACTTATTTGTGGATGCAGGAGTTGAATCTCAGCTCCTGGCCCCGGATCATCGCCGGCTATTATTGGATTCACTTTCTTCTGGCTTCGAGAGCCTAATCGTACATGTTTAGGTTGTATAAATACGTGAATGAGAGGGGTTGGATTTGAGTCGGACTTGCACATGAGTAAATAGATTCGTCAAAGCTTATTGTTAAGGTTGAATTGAAAATGGGTTGGGCAAATGTTTTGTTAGTAGGTTGATTTTGTAAAGGACTTGCCAAGGATGGGCCAACAGGCCTACTGCAGTGTTCCTCCTTATGTTCTTATGCAGCTATTGAAGTATCTTGCATCTACCACTGTGTTGTCCAGGTCATTCCACTTCCTGAAGAAATACTTCATAACATCCCTGTGACTCATCTGTGTTTTTAGTTTCCACCTGTGTGTGTGTTTACCTGGAGTTTACCTGGAGAGAGTTTCGGGGGTCAACGCCCCCGCGGCCCGGTCTGTGACCAGGCCTCCTGGTGGATCAGCGCCTGATCAACCAGGCTGTTGCTGCTGGCTGCACGCAAACCAACGTACGAGCCACAGCCCGGCTGATCAGGAACTGACTTTAGGTGCTTGTCCAGTGCCAGCTTGAAGACTGCCAGGGGTCTGTTGGTAATCCCCCTTATGTCTGCTGGGAGGCAGTTGAACAGTCTCGGGCCCCTGACACTTATTGTATGGTCTCTTAACGTGCTAGTGACACCCCTGCTTTTCATTGGGGGGATGGTGCATCGTCTGCCAAGTCTTTTGCTTTCGTAGTGAGTGATTTTCGTGTGCAAGTTCGGTACTAGTCCCTCTAGGATTTTCCATGTGTATATAATCATGTATCTCTCCCTCCTGCGTTCCAGGGAATACAGGTTTAGAAACCTCAAGCGCTCCCAGTAATTGAGGTGTTTTATCTCCGTTATGCGCGCCGTGAAAGTTCTCTGTACATTTTCTAGGTCGGCAATTTCACCTGCCTTGAAAGGTGCTGTTAGAGTGCAGCAATATTCCAGCCTAGATAGAACAAGTGACCTGAAGAGTGTCATCATGGGCTTTGGCCTCCCTATGTGTGTGTGTGTGTGTGTGTGTGTGTGTGTGTGTGTGTACGTATGTTGGTGTTTGTGTTATGTGAGTGTTTCTGTTAATTACCATTTTGTCCTAGTGTGTGTGTGTGTGTGTGTGTGTGTGTGTGTACGTATGTTGGTGTTTTGTGTTATGTGAGTGTTTGTGTTAATTACCATTTTGTCCTAGGTGTGTGTGTGTGTGTGTGTGTGTGTGTGTGTGTGTGTGTGTGTACGTATGTTGGTGTTTTGTTTATGTGAGTGTTTGTGTTAATTACCATTTTGTCCTATGTGTGTGTGTGTGTGTGTGTGTGTGTGTACGTATGTTGGTGTTTTTGTGTTATGTGAGTGTTGTGTAATTACCATTTTGTCCTAGTGTGTGTGTGTGTGTGTGTGTGTACGTATGTTGGTGTTTGTGTTATGTGAGTGTTTGTGTTAATACCATTTGTCCTAGTGTGTGTGTGTGTGTGTGTGTGTGTGTGTGTGTATGTACGTATGTTGGTGTTTTGTGTTATGTGAGTGTTTGTGTTAATTACCATTTTGTCCTAGTGTGTGTGTGTGTGTGTGTGTGTGTGTGTGCGTGTGTGTGTGTGTGTGTACGTATGTTGGTGTTTTGTGTTATGTGAGTGTTTGTGTTAATTACCATTTTGTCCTAGTGTGTGTGTGTGTGTGTGTGTGTGTGTGTGGTGTGTGTGTGTGTTGTGTGTGTGTTGTGTGTGTGTGTGTACGTATTTGGTGTTTTGTGTTATGTGAGTGTTTGTTTAATTACCATTTTGTCCTAGTGTGTGTGTGTGTGTGTGTGTGTGTGTGTGTGTGTGTGTGTGTGTGTGTGTGTGTGTGTGTGTGTACGTATGTTGGTGTTTTGTCTTATGTGAGTGTTTGTGTTAATTACCATTTTGTCTTAGTGGTGTGTGTCTGGTGTGTGTGTGTGTGTGTGTGTGTGTGTACGTATGTTGGTGTTTTGTGTTATGTAGTTGTTGTGTTAATTACCATTTTGTCCTAGTGTGTGTGTGTGTGTGTGTGTGTGTGTGTGTGTTGTACGTATTTTGGGTGTTTTGTGTTATGTGAGTGTTTGTGTTAATTACCATTTTGTCCTAGTGTGTGTGTGTGTGTGTGTGTGTGTGTGTGTGTGTGTGTGTGTGCTCACCTAGTTGTACTCACATAGTTGAGGTTGCAGGGGTCGAGTCCAAGCTCCTGGCCCCGCCTCTTCACTGGTCGCTACTAGGTCACTCTCCCTGAACCGTGAGCTTTATCATACCTCTGCTTAAAGCTATGTATGGATCCTGCCTCCACTACATCGCTTCCCAAACTATTCCACTTCCTGACTACTCTGTGGGTGAAGAAATACTTCCTAACATCCCTGTGATTCATCTGTGTCTTCAGCTTCCAACTGTGTCCCCTTGTTGCTGCGTCCCATCTCTGGAACATCCTGTCTTTGTCCACCTTGTCAATTCCTCTCAGTATTTTGTATGTCGTTATCATGTCCCCCCTATCTCTCCTGTCCTCCAGTGTCGTCAGGTTGATTTCCCTTAACCTCTCTTCGTAGGACATACCTCTTAGCTCTGGGACTAGTCTTGTTGCAAACCTTTGCACTTTCTCTAGTTTCTTTACGTGCTTGGCTAGGTGTGGGTTCCAAACTGGTGCCGCATACTCCAATATGAGCCTAACGTACACGGTGTACAGGGTCCTGAACGATTCCTTATTAAGATGTCGGAATGCTGTTCTGAGGTTTTCTAGGCGCCCATATGCTGCAGCAGTTATTTGGTTGATGTGCACTTCAGAAGATGTGCCTGGTGTTATACTCACCCCAAGATCTTTTTCCTTGAGTGAGGTTTGTAGTCTCTGGCCTCCTAGACTGTATTCCGTCTGCGGTCTTCTTTGCCCTTTCCCAATCTTCATGACTTTGCACTTGGTGGGGTTGAACTCCAGGAGCCAATTGCTGGACCAGGTCTACAGCCTGTCCAGATCCCTTTGTAGTTCTGCCTGGTCTTCGATCGAATGAATTCTTCTCATCAACTTCACGTCATCTGCAAACAGGGACACTTCGGAGTCTATTCCTTCCGTCATGTCGTTCACAAATTCCAGAAACAGCACTGGTCCTAGGACTGACCACTGTGGGACCCCGCTGGTCACAGGTGCCCACTCTGACACCTCGCCAACTTACCATGACTCACTGCTGTCTTCCCGACAAGCATTCCTTGATCCATTGTAGTGCCTTCCCTGTTATCCCTGCTTGGTCCTGCAGTTTTTGCACTAATCTCTTGTGTGGAACTGTGTCAAACGCCTTCTTGCAGTCCAAGAAAATGCAATCCACCCACCCCTCTCTCTCTTGTCTTACTGCTGTCACCCTGTCATAGAACTCCAGTAGGTTTGTGACACAGGATTTCCCGTCCCTGAAACCATGTTGGCTGCTGTTGATGAGATCATTCCTTTCTAGGTGTTCCACCACTCTTCTGCTGATAATCTTCTCCATGACTTTGCATACTATACATGTCAGTGACACTGGTCTGTAGTTTAGTGCTTCATGTCTGTCTCCTTTTTTAAAGATTGGGACTACATTTGCTGTCTTCCATGCCTCAGGCAATCTCCCTGTTTCAATAGATGTATTGAATATTGTTGTTAGGGGTACACATAGCGCCTCTGCTCCCTCTCTCAGGACCCATGGAGAGATGTTATCTGGCCCCATTGCCTTTGAGGTATCTAGCTCACTCAGAAGCCTCTTCACTGTGTGTGTGTGTGTGTGTGTGTGTGTGTGTGTGTGTGTGTGTGTGTGTATGTGTGTGTGTGTGTGTGTGTGTGTGTGTGTGTGTGTGGGGTGTATGTGTATGTGTGTGTGTGTGTGTGTGTGTGTGTGTGTATGTATGTGTGTGTGTGTGTGTGTGTATGTGTGTGTGTGTGTGTGTGTGTGTGTGTATGTGTGTGTGTGTGTGTGTGTGTGTGTGTATGTGTATGTGTGTGTGTGTATGTATGTGTGGTGTGTGTGTGTGTGTGTGTGTGTGTGTGTGTATGTGTGTGTGTGTGTGTGTGTGTGTGTGTGTGTGTGTGTGTGTGTGTGTGTGTGTGTGTATGTATGTGTGTGTGTGTGTGTGTGTGTGTGTGCTGTTTATTCAGTCATATATATCACAGTATTCTTCACCTTCATTATCTTTGTTTACTTGTTAATTATATTTCATACACTTGGTTGTAGATGTTAGTCTGGTTTTATTATTGTTCTTCTTCACAGAAACTTTATCTCCTTCTTCACGTTGTTGTTGCTGCCGTTGATGACGTCAACAATCATTGATGCTAAGCTGTGTTGTTGTATACAGTGACTCAACCTTCAGCTGAGGCTGAAGGTTGGAAAGGTAGACTCGAGAGATAGAAGAGAGAGAGAGAAAGAAAGAGAGAGATGATGCTAGAACAATACAGGAGGCTGCAGGAGGTGATGAGAGAGTTTGTTGAATGGAAGGGAGGCGGACGGAAGGTCAGATGGAAAGGAGGCGGACGGAAGGTCAGATGGAAAGGAGGCGGACGGAAAAGGTTAGATGGAAAAAGGGGGCGGACGGAAGGTCAGATGGAAAGGAGGCGGACGGAAGGTCAGATGGAAGGGAGGCGGACGGAAGGTCAGATGGAAAGGAGGCGGACGGAAGGTTAGATGGAAAGGAGGCGGACGGAAGGTTAGATGGAAAGGAGGCGGACGGAAGGTTAGATGGAAAGGAGGCGGACGGAAGGGCAGAGGAAAGGAGCGGACGGAAGGTCAGATGGGAAAGGGGGGCGGATGGAAGGTCAGATGGAAAGGAGGCGGACGGAAGGTCAGATGGAAAGGAGGCGGACGGAAGGTTAGATGGAAAGGAGGCGGACGGAAGGTTAGAGGAAAAAGGGGGCGGACGGAAGGTCAGATGAAAGGAGGCGGACGGAAGGTTAGATGGAAAGGAGGCGGACGGAAGGGGTTTGATGGAAAGGAGGCGGACGGAAGGTTAGATGGAAAGGAGGCGGACGGAAGGTCAGATGGAAAGGAGGCGGACGGAAGGTCAGATGGAAGGGAGGCGGATGGAAGGTCAGATGGAAAGGAGGCGGACGGAAGGTCAGATGGAAAGGAGGCGGACGGAAGGTTAGATGGAAAGGAGGCGGACGGAAGGTTAGATGGAAAGGAGGCGGACGGAAGGTTAGATGGAAAGGGCGGACGGAAGGTTAAAATGGAAAGGAGGCGGACGGAAGGTCAATGGAAAGGAGGCGGACGGAAAAGGTCGATGGAAGGGAGGCGGAGGAAGGTCAGATGGAAAGGAGGCGGACGGAAGGTCCCGATGGAAAGGAGGCGGACAGAAGGTCTGAAAGGAAGGAGGCGGACGGGAAAGGGCAGATGGGAAAAGGGGGCGGACGGAAGGGCAGATGGAAGGGAGGCGGATGGAAGGTCAGATGAAAGGAGGCGGGCGGAAGTTTAGATGGAAAGGAGGCGGACGGAAGGTCAGATGGAAAGGAGGCGGACGGAAGGTCAGATGGAAAGGAGGCGGATGGAAGGTCAGATGGAAAGGAGGCAGATGGAAGGTTAGATGGAAAGGAGGCGGACGGGAAAGGGCAGATGGAAGGGAGGCGGATGGAAGGTCAGATGGAAAGGAGGCGGATGGAAGGTTAATGGAAAGGAGGCGGACGGAAGGTCAGATGGAAAGGAGGCGGACGGAAGGTCAGATGGAAGGGAGGCGGATGGAAGGTCAGATGGAAAGGAGGCGGACGGAAGTTTAGATGGAAAGGAGGGGGGACGGAAGGTCAGATGGAAAGGAGGCGGACGGAAGGTCAGATGGAAAGGAGGCGGACGGAAGTTAGATGGAAAGGAGGCGGACGGAAGGTCAGATGAAGGGAGGCGGATGGAAGGTCAGATGGAAAGGAGGCGGACGAAGGTCAGATGGAAAGGAGGCGGACGGAAGGTTTAGATGGAAAGGAGGCGGACGGAAGGTTTAGATGGAAAGGAGGCGGAACGGAAGGTTTTGATGGAAAGGAGGGGGACGGAAGGTTAGATGGAAAGGGGGCGGACGGAAGGTCAGATGGAAAGGAGGCGGACGGAAGGTTAGATGGAAAGGAGGCGGACGGAAGGTCAGATGGAAAGGAGGTGGACGGAAGGTCAGATGGAAAGGAGGCGGACGGAAGGTTAGATGGAAAGGAGGCGGACGGAAGGTCCAAATGGAAGGGAGGCGGATGGAAGGTCAGATGGAAAGGAGGCGGACGGAAGTCAGATGGAAAGGAGGCGGAAAAGAAGGTCTGATGGAAGGGAGGCGGATGGAAGGTCAGATGGAAAGGAGGCGGACGGAAGGTCAGATGGAAAGGAGGCGGACGGAAGGTCAGATGGAAAGGAGGCGGACGGAAGGTCAGATGGGACGGAGGCGGACGGAAGGTCAGATGGAAGGGAGGCGGACGAAGGTCAGATGGAAGGGAGCGGACGGAAGGTCAATGGAAGGAGGCGGACGGAAGGTCAGATGGAAAGGAGGCGGACAGAAGGTCAGATTTGGGAAAAGGAGGCGGACGGAAGGGGCAGATGGAAGGGAGGGAGACGGAAGGTCAGATGGAAGGTAGGCGGACGGAAGGTCAGATGGAAGGGAGGCGGACGGAAGGTCAGATGGAAGGGAGGCGGACGGAAGGTCCCGATGGAAGGGGGGCGGAGGGAAGGTCAGATGGAAGGGAGGCGGACGGAAGGTCAGATGGGAGGGAGGCGGACGGAAGGTCAGATGGAAGGGAGGGGGACGGAAGGTCCGATGGAAGGGAGGCGGACGGAAGGTCAATGGAAGGGGGGCGGACGGAAGGTCAGATGGAAGGGAGGCAGACGGAAGGTCAGATGGAAGGTAGGCGGGCAGAAGGTCAGATGGAAAGGAGGGGGAAAGGAAGGTCAGATGGGAAAGGGAGGCGGGGCAGAAGGTCAGATGGAAGGGGGGCGGACGGAAGGTCAGATGGAAGGGAGGCGGACGGAAGGTCAGATGGAAGGGAGGCGGACGGAAGGTCAGATGGAAGGGAGGCGGACGGAAGGTCAGATGGAAGGGAGGCGGACGGAAGGTCAGATGGGAGGGAGGCGGACGGAAGGTCAGATGGAAGGGAGGGACGGAAGGGCAGATGGAAGGAGGCGGATGGAAGGTCGATGGAAGGGAGGCAGACGGAAGGTCAGATGGAAGGGAGGCGGACGGAAGGTCAGATGGAAGGGAGGCAGACGGAAGGTCAGATGGAAGGGAGGCGGACGGAAGGTCAGATGGAAGGGAGGCGGACGGAAGGTCAGATGGAAGGGAGGCGGACGGAAGGTCAGATGGAAGGGAGGCGGACGGAAGGTCAGATGGAAGGTAGGCGGACGGAAGGTCAGATGGAAGGGGCGGACGGAAGGTCAGATGGAAGGGAGGCGGACGGAAGGTCAGATGGGAAAGGGGGGCGGACGGAAGGTCAAAATGGAAGGGAGGCGGACGGAAGGTCAGATGGAAGGGAGGCGGACGGAAGGTCAGATGGAAGGGAGGCGGACGGAAGGTCAGATGGAAGGGAGGCGGACGGGAAAGGGCAGATGGAAGGGAGGCAGACGGGAAGTCAGATGGAAGGTAGGCGGACGGAAGGGCAGATGGAAGGGAGGCGGACGGGAAAAGTCAGATGGAAAGGGGGGCGGACGGAAGGTCAGATGGAAGAGAGGCGGACGGAAGGTCAGATGGAAGGTAGGCGGACGGGAGGTCAGATGGAAGGGAGGCGGACGGAAGGTCAATGGAAGGTAGGCGGACGGAAAAGGGCAGATGGAAGGGAGGCGGACGGGAAAGGGCAGATGGGGAAAGGGGGGCGGACGGAAGGTCCCGATGGGAAAGGGGGGCGGACGGAAGGTCAGATGGGAAGGGAGGCGGACGGAAGGTCAGATGGAAGGGGGGCGGACGGAGGTCAGATGGAAGGGAGGCGGACGGAAGGTCAGATGGAAGGGAGGCTGAGGGAAGGTCAGATGGAAGGGAGGCGGACGGAAGGTCAGATGGGAGGGAGGCGGACGGAAGGTCAGATGGAAGGGAGGTGGAAAGGAAGGTCCGATGGAAGGGAGGCGGACGGAAGGTCAGAAAGGAAGGGAGGCGGACGGAAGGTCAGATGGAAGGGGGGCAGACGGAAGGTCCCGATGGAAGGTAGGCGGACAGAAGGTCAGATGGAAAGGAGGCGGAAAGGAAGGTCAGATGGAAGGGAGGGGGACAGAAGGTCAGATGGAAGGGAGGCGGACGGGAAAGGGCAAAGGAAGGGAGCGGACGGGAAGGTCAGATGGAAGGGAGGCGGACGGGAAAGGGCAGATGGAAGGGAGGGCGGACGGAAGGTCAATGGAAGGGAGGCGGACGGAAGTCAGATGGGAGGGAGGCGGACGGAAGGTCAGAGGAAGGGAGGCGGACGGAAGGTCAGATGGAAGGGAGGCGGATGGAAGGTCAGAGGAAGGGAGGCAGACGGGAAGGTCAGATGGAAGGGAGGCGGACGGAAAGGGCAGATGAAGGGAGGCGGACGGAAGGTCAGATGGAAGGGAGCGGACGGAAGGTCAATGGAAGGGAGGCGGACGGAAGGTCAGATGGAAGGGAGGCGGACGGAAGGTCAGATGGAAGGGAGGCGGACGGAAGGTCAGATGGAAGGTAGGCGGACGGAAGGTCAGATGGAAGGGAGGCGGACGGAAGGTCAGATGGAAGGGAGGCGGACGGAAAGGTCAGATGGAAGGGAGGCGGACGGAAAGGTCAGATGGAAGGGAGGCGGACGGAAGGTCAGATGGAAGGGAGGCGGACGGAAGGTCAGATGGAAGGGAGGCGGACGGAAGGTCAGATGGAAGGGAGGGGGACAGAAGGTCAGATGAAGGGAGGCAGACGGAAGGTCAGAGGAAGGTAAAGGGGGACGGAAGGTCAGATGGAAGGGAGGCGGACGGAAGTCAGATGGAAGGGAGGCGGGCGGAAGGTCAGATGGAAGAGAGGCGGACGGAAGGTCAGATGGAAGGTAGGCGGACGGGAGGTCGATGGAAGGTGGGCGGACGGAAGGTCAGATGGAAGGTAGCGGATGGAAGGTCAGATGGAAGGAGGCGGACGGAAGGTCAGATGGAAGGGGGCGGACGGGAGGTCAAGGAAGGGGGGCGGACGGAAGGTCAGATGGAAGGGAGCGGACGGAAGGTCGATGGAAGGAGGCGGACGGAAGGCAGATGGAGGGAGGCAGACGGAGGTCAGATGGAAGGGAGGCGGGGAAGGTAGATGGAAGGAGGGGACGGAAGGTCAGGGAAGGGAGGCGGACGGAAGGTCAGATGGAAGGGAGGCGGACGGAAGTCGATGGAAGGGAGGCGGGGCGGAAGGTCAGATGGAAGGAGGCGGACGGAAGGGCAGATGGAAGGGAGGCGGACGGAAGGTCAGATTTGGGAAGGGAGGCGGACGGAAGGTCAGATGGAACGGAGGCAGACGGAAGGTCAATGGAAGGGAGGCAGACGGAAAAGGTCAGATGGAAGGGAGGCGGACGGAAGGTCAGATGGAAAGGGAGGCGGACGGAAGGTCAGATGGAAGGGAGGCGGACGGAAGGTCAGATGGAAGGGAGGCGGACGGAAGGTCAGATGAAGGAGGCGGACGGAAGGTCAGATGGAAGGGAGGCGACGGAAGGTCAGATGGAAGGGAGGAGGACGGAAGGTCAGATGGAAGGGAGGCGGACGGAAGGTCAATGGAAGGTAGGGGGATGGAAGGTCAGATGGAAGGGAGGCGGACGGAAGGTCAGATGGAAGGAGTGGAGGGAAGGTCAGATGGAAGGAGGCGGACGGAAGGTCAATGGAAGGGAGGCGGACGGAAGGGTCAGATGGAAGGGAGGCGGACGGAAGGTCAGATGGAAGGAGGCGGAATGGAAGGTCAGATGGAAGGAAGGCGGACGGAAGGTCAGATGGAAGGAGGCGGACGGAAGGGCCCGATGGAAGGTAGGCGGAGGGAAGGTCAATGGAAGGAGGCGGAGGAAGGTCAGATGGAAGGGAGGCGGACGGAAGGTCAGAAAGGAAGGGAGGCGGACGGAAGGTTTAGAGGAAGGGGCGGACGGGTCGTGGAAGGGAGGCGGACGGAAGGTCAGGATGGAAGGGAGGGGGACGGAAGGTCAGATGGAAGGGAGGCGGACGGGAAGGTCAGATGGAAGGGAGGCGGACGGAAGGTCAGATGGAAGGGAGGCGGACGGAAGGTCAGATGGAAAAGGGAGGCGGACGGAAGGTCAGATGGGAAGGGTAGGCGGACGGAAGGTCAGATGGAAGGGAGGCGGACGGAAGGTCAGATGAAAGGAGCGGACGGGAAAGGTCAGATGGAAGGTAGGCGGAGGGGAAAGGTCAGATGGAAGGGAGGCGGACGGAAGGTCAGATGGAAGGGAGGCAGACGGAAGGTCCCGATGGAAGGGAGGCGGACGGAAGGTCAGATGGAGGGAGGCAGAGGAAGGTCAGATGGAAGGGAGGCGGACGGAAGGTCAGATGGAAGGAGGCGGACAGAAGGTCAGATGGAAGGAGGGGACGGAAGGTCAGATGGAAGGAGGCGGACGGAAGGTCAAAATGGAAAGGGAGGCAGACGGAAGGTCAGATGGAAGGGAGGCAGACGGAAGGTCAGATGGAAGGGGCGGACGGGAAGGTCAGATGGAAGGGAGGCAGAGGGAAGGTCAGATGGAAGGGAGGCGGGGGGAAGGTCAGATGGAAGGGGAGGCGGAGGGAAGGTCAGATGGAAGGGAGGCAGAGGGAAGGTCAGATGGAAGGGAGGTGGAGGGAAGGTCAGATGGAAGGTAGGCGGACGGAGGTCAGATGGAAGGGAGGCGGAGGGAAGGTCAGATGGAAGGGGGGCGGGGGGAAGGTCAGAATGGAAGGGAGGCGGGGGGAAGGTCAGATGGAAGGTAGGCGGACGGAAGGTCAGAAGGAAGGGGGGTGGAGGGAAGGTCAGATTGGGAAAGGGGGGCGGAGGGAAGGTCAGATGGAAGGGGGGGCGGACGGAAGGTCAGATGGAAGGGAGGCGGAGGGAAGGTCCCGATGGAAGGGAGGCAGAGGGAAGGTCAGATGGAAGGGAGGCGAGGGAAGGTCAGATGGAAGGGAGGCGGGCGGAAGGTCAGATGGAAGGGAGGCGGAGGGAAGGTCCCGATGGGAAAGGGAGGCGGATGGAAGGTCAGATGGAAGGGAGGCGGACGGAAGGTCAGATGGAAGGAGGCAGACGGAAGGTCAGATGGAAGGGAGGTGGGACGGAAGGGGCAGATGGAAGGGAGGCGGACGGAAGGGCAGATAGAAGTAGGCAGAAAGGAAGGTCAGATGGAAGGGAGGCGGGCGGAAGGTCAGATGGAAGGGAGGCGGGCGGAAGGTCAGATGGAAGGTAGGCGGACGGAAGGTCAATGGAAGGGAGGCGGATGGAAGGTCAGATGGAAGGGAGGCGGACGGAAGGTCAGATAGGAAGGGAGGCGGACGGAAGGTCAATGGAAGGGAGGCGGACGGAAGGTCAGATGGAAGGGAGGTGGACGGAAGGTCAGATGGAAGGGAGGCGGACGGAAGGTCAGATGGAAGGGGGGGGACGGAAGGTCAGATGGAAGGGAGGCGGACGGAAGGTCAGATGGAAGGGAGGTGGACGAAGGTCAGAGGAAGGGAGGCGGACGGAAGGTCAGATGGAAGGGAGGTTGGGCGGAAGATCAGATGGAAGGGGGGCGGACGGAAGGTCAGATGGAAGGGAGGCGGACGGAAGGTCAGATGGAAGGGGGGCGGACGGAAGTCAGATGGAAGGGAGGGGACGGAAGGTCAGATGGAAGGGAGGCGGACGGAAGGTCAGATGGAAAGGGAGGCGGACGGAAGGTCAGAGGAGGGAGGCGGACGGAAGGTCAGATGGAAGGGAGGCGGAGGAAGGTCAGATGGAAGGGAGGGACGGAAGGCAATGGAAGGGGAGCGACGGAAGGTCAGATGGAAGGGGAGGCGAACGGAAGGTCAGATGGAAGGGGGGCGGACGGGAAAGGGCAGATGGAAGGGGGGCGGAGGAAGGTCAGATGGAAGGGAGGCGGACGGAAGGTCAAATGGAAGGGAGGCGGACGGGAAAGGGCGATGGAAGGGAGGCGGACGAAGGTCAGATGGAAGGGAGGCGGACAGAAGGTCAGATGGAAGGGAGGCGGACGGAAGGTCAGATGGAAGGGAGGCAGAGGGAAGGTCAGATGGAAGGGAGGCGGAGGGAAGGTCAGATGGGAAGGGAGGCGGAGGGAAGGTCAGATGGAAGGGAGGGAGAGGGAAAGGTCAGATGGAAGGAGGTGGAGGAGGTCAGATGGAAGGTAGGCGGACGGAAGGGCAGATGGAAGGGAGGCGGAGGGAAGGTCAGATGGAAGGGAGGCGGAGGGAAGGTCAGATGGAAGGGGGGCGGAGGGGAAAGGGAGATGGAAGGTAGGCGGGGCGGGAAAGGGCAGATGGAAGGGAGGTGGGGGGGAAGGTCAGATGGAAGGGAAGGCGGAGGGGAAAGGGCAGATGGAAGGGAGGCGGGCGGAAGGGCAGATGGAAGGGAGGTGGAGGGAAGGTCAGATGGAAGGGAGGTGGAGGGAAGGTCAGATGGAAGGGAGGCAGAGGGAAGGTCAATGGAAGGGAGGCGGACGGAAGGTCAGATGGAAGGGGAGGGGAGGGAAGGTCAGATGGAAGGGAGGCGGATGGAAGGTCAGATGGGAAGGGAGGCGGACGGAAGGTCAGATGGAAAGGGAGGCAGACGGAAGGTCAGATGGAAGGGAGGTGGGGCGGAGGTCAGAAAAAGGGAAAGGGGGGCGGAGGAAGGTCAGATAGAAGGTAGGCGGACGGAAGGTCAGATGGAAGGGAGGCGGACGGAAGGGCAGATGGAAGGGAGGCGGACGGAAGGTCAGATGGAAGGAGGCGGACGGAAGGTCAGATGGAAGGGAGGCGGATGGGAAAGGTCAGAGGAAGGAGGGGACGGGAAAGGGCAGATGGAAGGGAGGGCGGAAAGGTCAGATGGAAGGGAGGCGGACGGAAGGTCAGATGGAAGGGAGGGGGACGGAAGGTCAGGAGGGAAAGGGGGGCGGACGGAAGGTCAATGGGAAAGGGGGGTGGACGGAAGGTCAGAAAGGGAAAGGGGGCGGACGGAAGGTCAGATGGGAAAGGGGGGTGGACGGAAGGTCAGATGGGAAAGGGGGGCGGAGGAAGGTCAGATGGAAGGGAGGTGGACGGTAGGTCAGATGGAAGGGAGGCGGACGGAAGGTCAGATGGAAGGGAGGGGGGACGGAAGGTCAGATGGAAGGGAGGCAGACGGAAGGTCAGATGGAAGGGAGGTGGACGGAAGGTCAGATGGAAGGGAGGCGGACGGAAGGTCAGATGGAAGGGAGGCGGACGGGAAGGTCAGATGGAAGGGAGGCGGACGGAAAAGGCAGATGGAAGGGAGGCGGACGGAAGGTCAGATGGAAGGTAGGCGGGGGGAAGGTCAGATGGAAGGGAGGTGGACGGAAGGTCAGATGGAAGGGAGGCGGACGGAAGGTCAGATGGAAGGGAGGCGGACGGAAGGTCAGATGGAAGGGAGGCGGACGGAAGGTCAGATGGAAGGGAGGCGGACGGAAGGTCAGATGGAAGGGAGGCGGACGGAAGGTCAGATGGAAGGGAGGCGAACGGAAGGTCAGATGGAAGGGAGGCGGACGGAAGGTCAGATGGAAGGGAGGCGGACGGAAGGTCAGATGGAAGGGAGGCGGACGGAAGGTCAGATGGAAGGGAGGCGGACGGAAGGTCAGATGGAAGGGAGGCGGACAGAAGGTCAGATGGAAGGGAGGCGGACGGAAGGTCAGATGGAAGGGAGGCGGACGGAAGGTCAGATGGAAGGGAGGCGGACGGAAGGTCAGATGGAAGGGAGGCGGACGGAAGGTCAGATGGAAGGGAGGCGGACGGAAGGTCAGATGGAAGGGGGCGGACGGAAGGAGGAAGAGGGATGGATGACAGGAGATTTGTTTTAATTATTAAACAAATTGCTGCTGCTGCGTTGTTTGGCTCAGTGCTGCCCGGTTGTATTGTGCCTGGCTGCGTGGGTTGTTAATGTGCTAGTGGGTTTGTTGGTTTGAGGTGGTTTTGTTTTAATTGGTGTGTGCGGTGTGTATTAAGGGTGCGTGTGATTTTTGTTAAGCTGCTCGCCCGGTTTTGTGGTGCTTGTTTTTGTTATTGCGCTGCTGCGCGGGTGTTGGGGTTTTTATTTCTGGCTGTGTTGTTGTTTTGTTAAATTGCGTGTGCTGTTGTGTTGTTATTGCTGCTCCTCTGGTTGTTGTTAAATTTCTGGGTGTGTGTTGTTGTGTAAATTGCTGCTGTGCTGGGTTGTTGTTATTGCTGCTGTGGTTTGTTGTTGTTGTTATTGCGCTGCTGCTGCTGCTGTTGTTGTTATTGCTGCTGCTGCTGCTGCTGTTGTTTTTGTTGTTATTGCTGCTGCTGCTGCTGGTGTTGTTTTGTTATTGCTGCTGTGTTGTTTTGTTGTTGTTATTGCTGCTGCTGCTGCTGGTGTTGTTTTATTGCTGCTGCTGCTGCTGGTTTTTTGTATGTTGTTATTGGGTGCGCTTTCTGGTGTTGTTGTTATTGCGCTGCTGCTGCTGCTGTTGGTGTTTTTGTGCTGGCCCGCTGGTGTTGTTGTTATTGTTGCTAGTGGTGTTGTTACTGCTGCTGCGTGTTGTTGTTATTTCTGTGATTGCTGGCTGTTGTTTTTTATTGCTTGCTGCGCTGTGGTGTTTTGTTATTGCTGCTGCCGCTGCTGTGTTGTTTTTTATTGCTGCTGCTGCTTGTGGTTGTTGTTATGCTGTGCTGCTGCTGCTGTTTTGTTATTCTGCTGCTGCTGTGTGTTGTTGTTTATTTGCTGCCCGCTGCTGCGGTGTTGTTGTTATTGCTGCTGCTGCGCTGGTGTTGTTGTTTAATTGCTGCTGCTGCTGCTGTGTTTGTTGTTATTTCTGCTGCTGGGGCTGGTGTTGTTGTTATTGCCTGCTGGTGTGTTGTTATTGCTGCTGCTGCTGCGGTGTTGTTGTTTTGCTGCTGCTGCTGGTGTTTTGTTATTGCTGCTGCTGCTGGTGTTGTTGTTATTGCTGCTGCTGCTGGTGTTGTTGTTATTGCTGCTGCTGCTGGGTTGTTGTTATTGCTGCTGCTGCTGTGTGTTGTTATTGCTGCTGCTGCTGCTGGTGTTGTTGTTATTGCTGCTGCTGCTGCTGGTGTTGTTGTTATTGCTGCTGCTGCTGTTGTGGTTGTTATTGCTGCTGCTGCTGCTGGTGTGTTGTTATTGCTGCTGCTGCTGCTGGTGTTGTTGTTATTGCTGCTGCTGCTGCTGGTGTTGTTGTTATTGCTGCTGCTGCTGCTGCTGGTGTTGTTGTTTTTGCTGCACGCTGCTGGGGTTGTTGTTATTTTGCTTCTTGTTTTTGTTATTGCTGCTGCTGCTGCTGGTGTTGTTGTTATTGCTGCTGCTGCTGCTGCTGTTGTTGTTATTGCTGCTGCTGCTGCTGGTGTTGTTGTTATTGCTGCTGCTGCTGCTGCTGTTGTTGTTATTGCTGCTGCCCGCTGTGTTTTCTGGTGTCTGTTTTTTGTTATTGCTGCTGCTGCTGCTGGTGTTGTTGTTATTGCTGCTGCTGCTGCTGGTGTTGTTATTTGCTGCTGCTGCTGGTGTTGTTGTTATTGCTGCTGCTGCTGCTGTGTTGTTGTTATTGCTGCTGCTGCTGCTGGTGTTGTTGTTATTGCTGCTGCTGTTGTTGTTGTTATTGCTGCTGCTGCTGTGTGTTGTTGTTAATTTCTCTGCTGCTGCTGGTGTTGTTGTTTTTTGCTGCTGCTTGGTTGTGTTATTGCTGCGCTGCTGTTGTTTTTGTTATTGCTGCTGCGTGCTTGTTGTTGTTATTTTCGCTGCTGCTGTTTTATGCTGCTGTGTTGTTGTTGTTTATTGCTTGCTGTTGTTGTTATTTTGCTGCTGCTGTGTTGTTTTATTGCTGCTGCTGCTGCTGTTGTTGTTATTGCTGCTGCTGCTGCTGGTGTTGTTGTTATGCTGCTGCTGCTGGGTGTTGTTGTTATTGCTGCTGGTGTTGTTGTTATTGCTGCTGCTGCTGCTGCTGTTGTTGTTATTGCTGCTGCTGCTGCTGGGTTGTTTATTGCTGCTGGTGTTGTTGTTATTGCTGCTGCTGCTGCTGGTGTTGTTGTTATTGCTGCTGCTGCTGCTGGTGTTGTTGTTATTGCTGCTGCTGCTGGTGTTGTTGTTATTGCTGCTGCTGCTGCTGTTGTTGTTATTGCTGCTGCTGC
The DNA here is from genome assembly GCF_026875155.1 of Cherax quadricarinatus. Classification (NCBI taxonomy): domain Eukaryota; kingdom Metazoa; phylum Arthropoda; class Malacostraca; order Decapoda; family Parastacidae; genus Cherax; species Cherax quadricarinatus. Next base: position 94,505,146 of record NC_069404.1, on the reverse strand, counting down.
TGTGGGTTTTTGTTGTTAATTTCTGCTGCTGCTGCTGGTGTTGTTGTTATTGCTGCTGCTGGCTGTGTTTGATGCTGCTGTGTTGTTGTTATTTCGCTGCGCTGCTGGTTTTTGTTATTGCTGCTGCTGCTGCTGGTGTTGTTGTTTTGTTATTGCTGCTGGGTTTTTGTTGTTTTTTGCTGCTGCTGCGTTGTTGTTGTTATTTGCTCTGCTGCTGTTTGTTGTTGTTGTTATTTTGCTGCTTTTTGTTGTTATTGCTTTCAGCTGCTTTCTGTTGTTGTTATTGCTGCTGCTGCTGCTGCTGTTGTTGTTATTGCTGCTGCTGCTGCTGCTGTTGTTGTTATTGCTGCTGCTGCTGCTGGTGTTGTTGTTATTCTGCTGCTGCTGCTGTGTTGTTGTTATTGCTGCTGCTGCTGTGTTGTTGTTATTGCTGCTGCGTGTTGTTGTTTTTTGTTATTGCTGCTGTGTTGTTGTTATGCTGCTGCTGCTGTTGTTGTTTTTTATTGCTGCTGCTGTGGTTTGTTGTTTTATTGCTGCATTGCTGCTGCTTTTGGGGTTGTTTTTTTTTGTTATTGTGCTGCGCTGTTGTTGTTGTTATTGCTGCGCTGCTGCTGTGGTTGGGGTTTTTGTTATTGCTGCGTTGTTGATTTTGTTGTTGTTATTGCTGCGCTGCTGGTTGTTGTTGTTTTGGCTGCGCTTGGTTTTTGTTGTTATTGCTGCTGTGTTGTTGTTATTGCTGCTGTGCTGTTGTTGTTGTTATTGCTGTCTGCTTTCGCTGTGTGTTTGCTGTGCTGCTGGGGTTTTGTGTTTTTGCTGCTGTTGTTGTTGTTGTTGTTATTGCTGCTGCTCTGTTTTGTTGTATTGCTGGGTGCTGTGTTGTTGTTGTTATTGCTCTGTTGTGCTGCGCTGCTGTTGTTGTTGTTTTTCTGCTGCTGCTGTTGTTTTTATTGCTGCTGCTGCTTTCTGTGTTGTTGTTATTGCTGCTGCTTTTTTGTTTTCTGTTGTTTCTGTGTTGTTTTTTGCTGCTGCTGTTTTGTTGTTGTTATTGCTGCTGTTTTTTGCTGCGTGCTGCTTTCTTTTTGTTATTGCTGCTGCTGCTGCTTGCTGGTTTTTTGTTATTGCTGCTGCTGCTGCTGTTGTTGTTATTTGCTGCTGCTGTGTGTTGTTGTTGTTATTGCTGCTGGGTTTGTTGTTTTATTGCGCTGCTGCTGTTTGTTTGTGTATGCTGCGCTGGTTGTTTTTGTTGTTTTTTGCTGCGTGTGATTGCTGGTGTGTCGTTGTGTTAATTGCTGCTGTTGTTGTTGTTAATGCTGCGCTGCTGTGGTTTTTTGTTTTATTTGGCTGCTGATGTTGTTATTGCTGCGGTGCTGTTGTTGTTGTTATTTGCTGCGTTGTTGTTTGTTATTGCTGCTGCTGCTGTGTTGTTGTTATTTTCTGCTGCTGGTTTTTTGTTGTTGTTTTTGCTTGCTTGCTGGTGTGTTACTGCTGCTGTTTTGTTGTTGCTGTTGCCTGCCTGTTGCTGCTCTGTTCTGCTGGCTGTTGCTGCAGCTGCTGCCTGCTGGCTGCTCGTTGTTGCAGGCTGCCTTGCTGCTGGTTTCTTAGCTTGCTTTCTTTTGCTGTTTAGTTGCTCTTTCTTTGCTGTGTCCTGTGCTCTTCTTCGCTCTTTGCTTTGTTGGCTGCTTGCTGCTGCTGTTGTTCTCTGCTCTGCGTTTGTGTTGTTTGTCTGCTGTTCTGCTGTGCTGCTGTTCTGTGCTGCACTGCTGCTGCTCTGCTGCTGCTTTCTGGCTGGTTTTTTTTTTTTTTTGGTTTCTTTCTGGGTTTTTCGCTGTTGCTTCTGTTGTTTCCCCCTGTTTAGTCCGGTTTCCGCCAGTGTCCGTTTCCCGCCCCGTCTCGCCTTGGTCCTGCATTCTTTGGGTGGCCTGGCTTTTAAAAAAACCCCCTTTTTTGGGGGGTGGGCGGGCCGGGGTTTTTGTTAGAGTGAAAACAAAAAAGGACGGGTTTCAAGGCCCCTCCCCATTCTAAATTATATAAAAAAAAACCTTGGGATATTTCAAAACCCAATACGGTGCCCCAATGAAAATGGGGGCAAGGGGGGGGAAATTGGAAGTCCTCCCTCTTAACCTTCCCATTAGGTTTTTTTCTAATAAGGGATCAATGGGAAAGGTGCAAAACATGAACAAGTAAAACCCTGTAAGTCCGGAGGGGTTTTTAAAGACCCTACATGCTAAAAACTTCTTAAAAGTTACTTAAAAAACTTTTAAACCTTAAACTCGGCCCAAAGCCCCAACTGCGTTTTACTTCCCATCGGTCTTCTGAGCTAGTACGGCACCTATGCCAATTGAACTAGCATCAGTTGTCAGATAGAAGGGCTTAGAAAAATCTGGAAATTTCAAAATTGGAGCAGAAGTTAGCTTTTCTTTTAGAGTGTGGAATGCTCTTTCTTGACGGAAGGTCCAAACAAAAGGAGCATCTTTCTTAAGCAACTCAGTTAGAGGAGCAGCTATGGAAGAAAAATTGGCAATGAAGGATCTATAAAAACCTGCTAAGCCCACAAAGGATCTTACGGCATCAGCAGTTTTGGGAGTTGGAAAATTTAGTACTGCAGTTACTTTACTTTGGTCAGTCGTAACCCCTCTAGGAGTGACTACGTGACCAAGAAACTTAATTTCTGATCTGAAAAATTTACATTTAGACAGTTTGATCTTTAAATTGGCTTCTTCAAGCTTACCAAGTACTACATCAAGTCTTTTCAAGTGTGTATCCACGTCTTTAGACATGACGATTACGTCATCTAAGTACACCATAAGTGCATTACCTATGAGACCTCTAAAGATATTAGTCATGAACCTTGAGAACGTGATAGGGGAAGATCGTAATCCAAACGCCATACGGAGGAAGTGATAATGACCTGTAGGAGTGGAGAATGCAGTTAGCTCTTGGCTGTCCTCGTGAAGAGGGACTTGCCAAAACCCTTGTAACAAATCTAGGGTTGAAAAGACTTTGTTATCTCCGATATTACGTAAAAGATCACCCAGTACTGGGAGTGGAAAGCGATCTGGAATGGTTTTCGCGTTTAACTTCCTAAAGTCAATCACTGGGTGCCAAGTACCATCCTTCTTAGGTACTAGTATCAAGGGTGCATTCCAAGGGGAATTGCTAGGTGCAATAACTCCATCATCAAGCATTTGATTGATCAATTCTTCTGCGACAGCAACTTGTGAATGAGGCATTCTGTACGCAGGTATGTAGATAGGTCTAGTACCAGGTTCAAGTGGAATACGATGGGACAATAAGTTCGTTATACCCATCTTCTCACCTGGTAAAGCAATGGCTTTACGACGTTTGTTCAACAGAGTCAACAAACGCTTGACTTCATCTGGGAAATCAGTGGGAGCTAAGTCTTTCTCCTCAACTGGTGGAACAGATTGATCCAGTGAAGTGGATGAGGTCTCCCCGGCAGAAATAACACCGACCCACTGGTCAGGTGACAACTCATCCTCTACCTGAACAGGATAAGGATAGTGAACAAGGTCAACAAGATTGGTATTTGCTCTGAGGCGAACACTGTGACCAGAAGTGTTGGCCAGGTAGCTCTCAGTAGTAGTAACCAGTTACCAGTAACCAGTGTACCGTTGACTCAACGACCAACCGTCTCTGCCTGAGTCACTGTCTATTCATATTGAGCTGACCTGGCATTATTCAAAGACCCTCTATGGGTACGTGGGCGGCCGGGCAGTTAGTGTTACGAGTGTGAGCAAGGAGATAGGTACGGTTGCAAGGGCTCTCTCCACATATCTGTAATTATACGTAATAACAGCCTACGTGAGTATTTCTTACCTAATCCACGTGTCGAACTCCCACATGATACTGCTACTGCTGCTGCTGCTGCTGCTGCTGCTGCTGCTGCTGTTGCTGTTGCTGCTGCTGCTGCTGCTGCTGCTGTTGCTTGTGCTGCTGCATACCATACTTGCACTGTGGCATCAGATGTTAGTTACATTTTGTTATTTTGGCTGAAACTCATGGACGTGCATCAATGTTCTCGGTACTGTAGTTATCAACAGAAGAACAGTGCAGCTCACAACACCTGCAGGAGCTGACACACACACTACCTTCACTGTGTCTCCGCAGGACCTCCAGACACTTCCATCTAACAATGAGAACCTGGCTGTGTCTTACACTTCAAGCAGTATACCGTTACATTATTTATCTCATTCAATAACCACCACCAGACCAGTTATAATGACCTGTATATTTTTCATTTATTGTTGTAGTGATACGAAGCACTGACCAAGATAATGAATATAGCTTTCTGTGCAATAACAGTCTCCCGAGAGTTAAAATTAACTCTGCAACTTTTGCCTCTGGATTACCACTAAAACACAGGTGAGCACTGGTGGTGTCCGAGGTCTGTGCTTAAATATGACAACGTTATCTGTGCATGGTTCTTACAGTCTGGTGTACAACTTGAGGAAGGTTCTTACACTCTGGTGTAGAACTTGATGGTTTGATCACTCTGGTATAGAGCTTCATCAAGGTTTGATCAATCTCGTATAGAGCTTCATCAAAGGTAAGACACATATGCAACAGTTAGGTATCCTTATTTTGAAACGTTTCGCCTACACAGTAGGCTTCTTCAGTCGAGTACAGAAAAGTTGATAGAAGCAGAAGATACTTGAAGACGATGTAATCAGTCCATCACCCTTAAAGTTTTGAGGTGGTCAGTCCCTCAGTCTGGAGAAGAGCATTGTTCCATAGTCGGACCTGACCTTCCAACGACAACATTCTTACCACTACTAGTGGCCTACATCTCACCTCCTGGTGGTATATAAGGCTCCATCCTGTCACTTCAACTCCATATTGTTTCAGACTATGGAACAATACTCTTCTCCAGACTGAGGGACTGACCACCTCAAAACTTCAAGGGTGATGGACTGATTACATCGTCTTCAAGTATCTTCTGCTTCTATCAACTTTTCTGTACTCGACTGAAGAAGCCTACTGTGTAGGCGAAACGTTTCGAAATAAAGATACCTAACTGTTGCATATGTGTCTTACCTAACAACCTGTCGGTATTTTATACCATTTGAATGTTCAGCTTCGTCAAGGTTTAGTCACCCTGGTATAGAGCTTCGTCAAGGTTTAGTCACCCTGGTATAGAGCTTCGTCAAGGTTTGATCACCCTGGTATAGAGCTTCGTCAAGGTTTGATCACCCTGGTATAGAGCTTCGTCAAGGTTTAGTCACCCTGGTATAGAGCTTCATCAAGGTTTGATCACCCTGGTATAGAGCTTCGTCAAGGTTTAGTCACCCTGGTATAGAGCTTCGTCAAGGTTTAGTCACCCTGGTATAGAGCTTCGTCAAGGTTTGATCACCCTGGTATAGAGTTTCATCAAGGTTTGATCACCCTGGTATAGAGCTTCATCAAGGTTTGATCACCCTGGTATAGAGCTTCATCAAGGTTTGATCACCCTGGTATAGAGCTTCGTCAAGGTTTAGTCACCCTGGTATAGAGCTTCATATCACGACTTCATAAACCTCTACAAACAAACGGTGTCCAACTAAATTGTGTTAACAGTGTCTAGTGTGTCTACCTGTGTTGAGCAAAACACAGGTGTAGTGCTGCGATAAACATCGAGGACGCGTTTCGCTCAATACAGCTCATACATCCCAATCCATAGATGAAAATAATGTGGAGAGAAATGATGGGAAACAGAGGGGTGGCGAAACACAGTCGTAGAGACGAACTCGACTTGAACGTTTGGCGTTTGGCACAGCCGAAACGTCTCAATTAAATTGTGTCTCATCATGAGAATAATAGTTTGGTTGCGTCTCCGAGAAAACAAGGTGTGATAGCCATCTTATACCTACCTACCTGGAGGTTATTCCGGGGGTCAACGCTCCTGAGGCCTGGTCCATGACCAGGCCTCATAAAATATAAAGCTGAAATTGCAGTTTTTAAACGTGATTTTAGTATTCCCGATCTGAGTAGGCTAGGTCCAGAAATGATTTGAGTAGGCAGGGTCAAGAAATGATTTGAGTAGGTTAGGCCCAGAAATGATTTGAATAGGCAGGGCCCAGAAATGATTTGAGTAGGCTGGGCCCAGAAATAATTTGAGTAGGCTGGATCCAGAAATGATGTGAGTAAACCATATCACGGGTGGGGTTTGAACCCGCTGTCAGAGAGTCTCAAAACTCTGGAGTTTTGAAACTCTGACCGCGGGTTCAAACTCCACCCGTGGTATGGTTTGTTTCCAATCGTGTCATTACGATTTCGTGAGTCGTAATGATTTGAGTAGGCTGCGTCCAGAAATTATCTGAGTAGGCTGGGTCCAGAAATTATTTGAGTAGGCTGCGTCCAGAAATTATTTGAGTAGGCTGGGTCCAGAAATTATTTGAGTAGGCTGCGTCCAGAAATTATTTGAGTAGCTGCGTCCAGAAATTATTTGAGTAGGCTGCGTCCAGAAATTATTTGAGTAGGCTGCGTCCAGAAATTATTTGAGTAGGCTGCGTCCAGAAATTATTTGAGTAGGCTGCGTCCAGAAATTATTTGAGTAGGCTGCGTCCAGAAATTATTTGAGTAGGCTGCGTCCAGAAATTATTTGAGTAGGCTGCGTCCAGAAATTATTTGAGTAGGCTGCGTCCAGAAATTATTTGAGTAGGCTGCGTCCAGAAATGATTCATCTCAGTGAAAATTTTCAGATTTTTCCCATTAAAACGAAAAAGAAAAAGAGCTTATTCTTTTCCTTGTCTAATATTGTAACAATATTCAATGTAGAATGAACTAGACAGTCATTGCTGACGTAAAAAAAAATTCCTCAGTCAAAACAGTTTGAGTAGGCTGCGTCCAGAAATGATTCATCTCAGTGAAAATTTTCAGATTTTTCCCATTAAAACGAAAAAGAAAAAGAGCTTATTCTTTTCCTTGTCTAATATTGTAACAATATTCAATGTAGAATGAACTAGACAGTCATTGCTGACGTAAAAAAAAATTCCTCAGTCAAAACAGTTAAATGTTGGAACAATGCAAAAAGGAAATTACTGAACAAATTATTTAATATCGTTAAAATGTAGTACAAGTTTGTTCACTAAGTCTCTAAAACTGAAGACTAATAATATTGATCACTTGTTATGATCAGCCTCTGCTGGCCACCAGAGAAACCTGTCTTGTTTCTGACATGAGGAAGAGATGACTGGGAGGCGCCAGGTTTCCTTGGACTCCAGAAACTGCTTCCAGCCTTTTTTTTTTTTGCCCGACTCAAGCAGTTGTGGTGTGTTGACTCCTCCTTGACGCTGGTGAGGGGCTCTTGATCTAGGCAATTGGATCTGTGCTCCAGTTCCTTGAATTGAGCCTTAATACCTTGCATCCCATCCCTCCCCAACAGGCACTGTATAATCCGTACGGGTTTAGTTCTCCTCCGTGATGATAATAATAATGTGGTGTGCTGATATGTGCTTTCATCCATATTAATGTTTCGTGATGCGCCCACAACACCTGAAAATGAGATGCATCCTTTGCTAGGCGGCAAAGCTTCTGGTTTTATTATCTTAGAGAAGAACGTGTGTCTTGCTTCATCACCACAATCACTTCATTGAACATTGTATGTCTTGCATACAGATTTCTTTGTTGATGTCAAATCAGCAGCTCTAACGCAGTAAGTTCTCGGTGTTGTAGAAAGACGTTCCAGGATGTGTTTATTGTGATCAGATATATAGGAAGTGGAATCACATCCAGTCAGTGTACGATAAGGTAAGAACGCAGATGCTGAGACTCTTGGAGTATTATCACTGAATATTGTGTGAATATGGATGTGCCACCTTCTATTCTGGAAGTACCTGACATCACTCACAGGTTTATCGCACTGTGCTCATGTGAAGAAAAACAATAAGAACAGTTGTACATAACTATCGTTGGACTACACTGTTACTGTGTTCAAACAATACTAGATAGAATGCAAGGTTAACCTTGAGTCCGCTTCACATGTAACTCGGAATGAAGTCATGTCAGTTTGTTTATTTGAGAATTTACCAACAGGTTCGTCATCGTAACCTCTAACCACAATAATTATTTTGTTTACTGGGTCTTGAGTCAGCAACTGCTCGGATAAATATCTGACAATATCTGCTTTTGTTTTCCAACAAAACCATGAAACGGGCACATCTCGGCCTTCAACCAGACGTCTTGTAGGTCGAGCTACCTTAATCCTTCATAATTTCGTGTTTGATTTAATGTTCTCAGCGCTATACCGATCAGACACAACACTTATTCTTTGGAAGAGAGAACACTGACTATAGTGCAGGATGAACAAATGTGTCAGTAAGATAAACAAATATTACAGCGTCAGGTTTGCCAGTCGCAACACTCGGTTGTGTTGAGACAGGTTGACTGATCATGACGTGCAGTGGTTTCTGGATAATTTATGCAATTCATTGAAAGGTCAACCAGCCGAGACTTATCCTCCGTGCGAAGGGAGCCATTCAGTTCTGCAAGTAATAGTGTGAGACATTAAATGATGCTTCAGCAGCAGCGGCGGCGGCGGCGGCGGCGGCGGCGGCGGCGGCGGCGGCGGCGGTTGCGTGCTGTGCTGATCAACACTTCCACCTACTTGCTATGTAGTCATCACACACTGATGGAATTTTCTCTGACCTCTGACAATAGGTTTTATGTCCTTGACCTTGAAGTGTGGCAGAAATAGAGACGTTCTTTCTTTCGCTTCAAAAGATCATGTATGGGAAACTCGACATTCAATAAGATGTTCTTCAAGAAATTTGTTGACATCTGGCTGGACAAGATCACCAGCAGATAGAACGGAATCCTCGTGTGTTTATATTAGAACTTTTGTGACAATTTGTATAGTATAGTACACTGGGAATCTGGTGGGAATACGTTGCATTTCTGAAAGGTTTTTACTAGGTTATTTTCTTTATCATTATCTCGCCTCTATCGGGATTCTGAAGCTTCTTTGTGATGCTCTTGACCACCAGGAGAGAACAGTTACATGACACGAGTCTCACTTGTAGTAAGGAACCTGAGGTTGTACGATAGTGGAGTGCACGTCCGTACTTTAGTGGACGTCTGTACTGTAGTGGACGTCTGTACTTTAGTGGACGTCTGTACTGTAGTAGACGTCTGTACTTTAGTGGACGTCTGTACTGTAGTGGACGTCTGTGCTTTAGTGGACGTCTGTACTGTAGTGGACGTCTGTACTATAGTGGACGTCTGCACAGAGGCTGATATATGATATGATTCTAACTATTCCACCTTTCATCCCTGTACCATTGAGCCATTTCTGGCCTTGGTCATGGTCCGCTTGGTTCAATTTCTTACCGTAACTTTTGACAACGTTACAAACTCGAAAATCCGCCAACACAGACTCAGTAAGTTGATGCATTTCAAACAACATAAACGAGGCCCCAACGTACACACTTACAATGGACGTACGTACCTTGAAAAGTGTGGCAGCGTGAGGCTGAAGAAGAGCAGAGGAAGATCCCTTGTACCATCACGCACACCTAAAGGGAAGAGCAAAAGTAATAAGATCATATTCATGTATTTCCACCACAAGAGGATAATTTGTTAATGGGGTATAAACCTGACATGACTACGTTAGTGTCACTGAGGCAGCGCGGCGTAACCTTACTGCAACACAAGAATGATGCGACTCCTAAAACAGAAGTGTATCTCTCTCAGTGTATATTATATATATATTATATATTATTATATATATATATATATATATATTTATTTATATATATATTATTTATATATATATATATATTTATATATATATATATATATTATATATTTTTCATGCATGCTGGGAGAAATACACTTTTAGTATATGTATCCTGCAGCTACAAGGTGATGTTGGTAGCTACAAGGTGATGGTGGTAGCTACAAGGTGATGGTGGTAGCTACAAGGTGATGGTGGTAGCTACAAGGTGATGGTGGCAGCTACAAGGTGATGGTGGTAGCTACAAGGTGATGGTGGTAGCTACAAGGTGATGGTGGTAGCTACAAGGTGATGGTGGTAGCTACAAGGTGATGGTAGTAGCTACAAGGTGATGGTGGTAGCTACAAGATGATGGTAGCAGCTACAAGGTGATGGTGGTAGCTACAAGGTGATGGTGGTAGCTACAAGGTGATGGTGGTAGCTACAAGGTGATGGTGGTAGCTACAAGGTGATGGTAGCAGCTACAAGGTGATGGTGGTAGCTACAAGGTGATGGTGGTAGCTACAAGGTGATGGTGGTAGCTAAAGGTGATGGTGGTAGCTACAAGGTGATGGTGGTAGCTACAAGGTGATGGTGGTAGCTACAAGGTGATTTGGGGGTAGCTACAAGGTTGATTTGGGGGTGCTACAGGTGATGGTAGCAGCTACAAGGTGATGGTGGTAGCTACAAGGTGATGGTAGCAGCTACAAGGTGATGGTGGTTGCTATAGGTGATGGTGGTAGCTACAAGGTGATGGTGGGAGCTAAAAGGTGATGGTGGAGTACAGGTGTGGGGTAGCTACAAGGGGAGGTTTTAGCTACAAGGGATGGGGGAGCTACAAGGTGATGGGTAGCTACAAGTGATGGTGGACTCAGGTGTGGTGGGAGCTACAAGTGATGGTTGTAGCTACAAGGTGGGTTGAGCTACAAGGTGATGGTGGAGCTACAAGGGGATGGTTGGGAGTACAAAGGGGATGGTGGACTACAAAGGGGATGGTGGGGCTACAAGGGATGGTGTGCTACAAGGTGATGTGGGAGCTACAAGGGGATGGTGGCAGCTACAAAGGGGGGGTGGTAGCTACAAGGTGATGGTGGCAAAGGTGATGGTGGCAGTACAAGGTGATGGTGGGAGCTAAAGGTGATGGTGGCAGCTCAAAGGGATGGTGGTAGCTACAAAGGGGGGTTGGGAGTAAAGGTGTGGTTGGGAGTCAAGGTGATGGTGGAGCTACAAGGTGATGGTGGAGCTACAAGGTGATGGGGAGTACAAGGTGATGGTGGTGTACAAGGTGAGGGGGGAGTACAAGGTGTGGGGGTGCTACAAGGTGTGGGGCAGTACAAAGGGGATGGTGGTGCTCAAGGTGATGGTGGCGCTACAAGGTGATGGTGGAGCTACAAGGTGTGGTGGTAGCTACAAGGGTATGGGGGAGCTCAAAGGGGATGGTGGAGCTACAAGGTAGGGGTGTCAGGTGGTGAAAAAAAACAGTGTTCATTTAAAGGGGGAAAAAAATTAGAAAATTAAAGGTTTTTGGCTCCCCGTGGGGGGGTGGTGTGGTGGTTTTGGGGTGTGGTGGTGTGTGTGTGTGTGTGTGGTGTTGTGGGTGGTGTGGTGTGTGGGGGGTTTTGGGGGTGTGGTGGTGGTGTGGTGGTGTGTGTGGTGGGTGTTTGGGGGGGTGTTTTGGATTTTTTGGTGTGGGGTGTGTGTGTGTGTGGTGTGTGTGTGGGTGTGTGTGTGTGTTGTGTTGGGGTGTGTGTGTTGTGTGTGTGTGTGTGTGTGTGTGTGTGTTTGTGTGTGTGTGTGTGTGTTGTGTGTGTGTGTGTGGATGTGTGTGTGTGTGTGTGTGTGATGTGTGTGGTGTGTGTGTGTGTGTGTTGTGTGTGTGTGTGTGTGTGTGGATGTGTGTGTGTGTGTGTGTGTGTGTGTGTGTGGATGTGTGTGTGTGGATGTGTGTGTGTGTGTGTGTGTGTGTGTGTGTGTGTGTGTGTGTGTGTGTGGATGTGTGTGTGTGTGTGTGTGTGTGTGTGTGTGTGTGTGTGTGTGTGTGATGTGTGTGTGTGTGTGTGTGTGTGTGTGTGTGTGTGTGTGTGTGTGATGTGTGTGTGTGTGTGTGTGTGTGTGTGTGTGTGTGTGTGTGTGATGTGTGTGTGTGTGTGTGTGCGTGTGTGTGTGATGTGTGTGTGATGTGTGTGTGTGTGTGTGTGTGTGTGTGTGTGTGTGTGTGTGTGGATGTGTGTGTGTGTGTGTGTACTCACCTAGTTGTACTCACCTAGTTGAGGTTGCAGGGGTCGAGTCCAAGCTCCTGGCCCCGCCTCTTCACTGGTCGCTACTAGGTCACTCTCCCTGAACCTTGAGCTTTATCGTACCTCTGCTTAAAGCTATGTATGGATCCTGCCTCCACTACATCGCTTCCCAAACTATTCCACTTCCTGACTACTCTGTGGCTGAAGAAATACTTCCTAACATCCCTGTGATTCATCTGTGTCTTCAACTTCCAACTGTGTCCCCTTGTTACTGTGTCCCATCTCTGGAACATCCTGTCTTTGTCCACCTTGTCAATTCCTCTCAGTATTTTGAATGTCGTTATCATGTCCCCCCTATCTCTCCTGTCCTCCAGTGTCATCAGGTTGATTTCCCTTAACCTCTCCTCGTAGGACATACCTCTTAGCTCTGGGACTAGTCTTGTTGCAAACCTTTGCACTTTCTCTAGTTTCTTTACGTGCTTGGCTAGGTGTGGGTTCCAAACTGGTGCCGCATACTCCAATATGGGCCTAACGTACACGGTGTACAGGGTCCTGAACGATTCCTTATTAAGATGTCGGAATGATGTTCTGAGGTTTGCTAGGCGCCCATATGCTGCAGCAGTTAATTGGTTGATGTGCGCTTCAGGAGATGTGCCTGGTGTTGTACTCACCCCAAGATCTTTTTCCTTGAGTGAGGTTTGTAGTCTCTGGCCCCCTAGACTGTACTCCGTCTGCGGTCTTCTTTGCCCTTCCCCAATCTTCATGACTTTGCACCTGGTGGGATTGAACTCCAGGAGCCAATTGCTGGACCAGGTCTGCAGCCTGTCCAGATCCCTTTGTAGTTCTGCCTGGTCTTCGATCGAGTGAATTCTTCTCATCAACTTCACGTCATCTGCAAACAGGGACACCTCAGAGTCTATTCCTTCCGTCATGTCATTCACAAATACCAGAAACAGCACTGGTCCTAGGACTGACCCCTGTGGGACCCCGCTGGTCACAGGTGCCCACTCTGACGCCTCGCCACGTACCATGACTCACTGCTGTCTTCCTGACAAGTATTGCCTGATCCAATGTAGTGCCTTCCCTGTTATCCCTGCTTGGTCCTGTGTCTGTATGTGTGTGTGTGTGTGTGTGTGTATGTATGTGTGTGTGTATGTATGTGTGTGTGTGTGTGTGTGTGTGTGTGTGTGTGTGTGTGTGTGTATGTATGTGTGTGTGTGTGGTGTGTTGTGTGGTGTGTGTGTGTGTGTATGTATGTGGTGTGTGTGTGTGTGTGTGTGTGTGTGTGTGTTGTGTGTGTGTGTGTTTTGTGTGTACATTATCTCGATCATATAATTAAACAGTGAATTATACACTAAATCAGCGCATTTATCTGCGCACTTCAATTACGAAAAATATTAAATTTTGTTCTACAACTCAGTCTTGCGTAACTTTTTTAACCTCCAGTGTAATTATTAATTTCCGGTATTTCGTTGATATCAACTCAGAAAATACCTAAGAAATTGTGTTTATAAATTTATCTAGATATTTCTTTGTCATGATCGCTAAGATGTGTTGATTTAAATTTGAGTTGACCTGTGTTTTCCTGCGTCTCAACACTGAGCATCTTAACTTGTCTCCACAAACCTTGAGTTACGCAATGTTAGCGTACTAATGCAATATTATATATATATATTATATATATATATATATATATATATTATAAATTAATATATATATATATATATATATATAAAGGTAGTAGGTTGGTAGACAGCAACCACCCAGGGAGGTACTACCGTCCCCGCCAAGTGAGTGGTAAAACGAAAGCCTGTATTTGTTGTACATGATGGTAGGATTGCTGATGTCTTTTGTCTGTCTCATAAACATGCAAGATTACAGGCATGTCTTGTACTTTTACTTACACTTAGGTCACACTACACCCTACATGTACACATTTATTCATACACACCATCTGAGTTTTCCTTTGATTTTATCTTAATAGTTCTTGGTCTTATTAATTTTCCTTTTATATCCATGGGAAGTGGAATAAGAATCTTTCCACCGTAAGCCATGGTGTTGTAAGAGGCGACAAAAACCCCCGGGAGCAAGGGGCTAGTAACCCTTCTCCTTATATTTACAAATGAAAAGGGAAACTTCGTTTTTCCTTTTGGCCACCCTGCCCTTGGTGGGGTGGCCCGGGGTTTGAAAGAAAAAGATATATATATAATATAAATATATATATATATTTTATAAAAAATTATATATTATTTTATATATATATTATTATATATATATATATATATATTAAAAGGTATAGGTTGGTAGCAGCAACCACCCAGGGGAAATACTAGTCCTGCCGATGACTGGAAACAGAAACCTGTAAATGTTTTTCATGAGGTGGATTGTGGTTTCTTTTTCCCGTCTCAAAAAAACGCTAATAAAAAGGATTTCTTGCCTCCTACTTACACTTTGGGCCACTTCACAGACACCACATGCTATATATATACATACATCTAGGTTTTTCCTCCTTTTTCTAAATAGCTCTTGTTCTTTTTATTTCTTTTATTTTCCATGGGGAAATGGAAAAGAACTTTCCTCCGTAAGCCAGCGTGTCGTATGAGGCGATAAAAGCGGAGCAATGGGCTAGTAACCCCCCCTTTTTTAGACATTTTCTAAAAAGAGAAGAAGAAAAACTTTAAAACTGGGAGCTTAAATTGCGTGGTGTAGTGCGGATGACAAGAAAAAGATATTTTCTGATGTTTGAATGAAAAGAAGTTTATGCCTGGCCCAAAACGAAAAAAAGCTGAAGTGGGTAGGGGAGTTTCGGTGGGGGGAAATAAATGGGATTAAATCTGGAGTATCTGAGAGAGTTAGAGCAAATGCAAGAATTATGTGGATTAAAGTAAAGGTTGGATGCGAGAAGTGGGTCATAATAAGCGTGTATGCACCTGGAGAAGAGAGGAATGCAGAGGAAAGAGAGAGATTTTGGGAGATGTTAAGTGAATGTATAGGAGCCTTTGAACCAAGTGAGAGAGTAATGTGGTAGGGGACCTGAATGCTAAAGTAGGAGAAACTTTTAGAGAGGGTGTGGTAGGTAAGTTTGGGGTGCCAGGTGTAAATGATAATGGGAGCCCTTGATTGAACTTTGTACAGAAAGGGTTTAGTTATAGGTAATACATATTTTAAGAAAAAGGGATAAATAAGTATACAAGATATGATGTAGGGCGAAATGACAGTAGTTTGTTGGATTATGTATTGGTAGATAAAATGACTGTTGAGTAGACTTCAGGATGTACATGTTTATAGAGGGCCACAGATATATCAGATCACTTTCTAGTTGTAGCTACACTAGAGAGTAAAAGGTAGATGGGATACAAGGAGAATAGAAGCATCAGGGAAGAGAGAGGTGAAGGTTTATAAACTAAAAGAGGAGGCAGTTAGGGAAAGATATAAACAGCTATTGGAGGATAGATGGGCTAATGAGAGCATGGGCAATGGGGTCGAAGAGGTATGAGTAGGTTTAAAAATGTAATGTTAAGTGTTCAGCAGAAGTTTGTGGTTACGGGAAAGTGGGTGCGGGAGGGAAGAGGAGCGATTGGGGGGAATGATGATGTAAAGAGATAGTAAGGAGAAAAAGTTAGCATATGAGAAGTTTTTACAAAGAAGAAGTGAAGCAAGAGGGAAAGTATATGGAGAAAAAGAGAGAGGTTAAGAGAGGGGTGAAGCAATTTTAAAAAGAGAGCAAATGAGAGAGTGGGTGAGATGTTATCAACAAATTTTGTTGAAAATAAGAAAAAGTTTTGGAGTGAGATTAACAAGTAAGGAAGCCTAGAGAACAAATGGATTTGTCAGTTAAAAATAGGAGAGGAGAGTTATTAAATGGAGAGTTAGAGGTATTGGGAAGATGGGGGGAAATATTTTGAGGAATTGTTAAATGTTGATGAAGTAGGGAAGCTGTGATTTCGTGTATAGGGCAAGGAGGAATAACATCTTGTAGGAGTGAGGAAGAGCCAGTTGTGAGTGTGGGGAAGTTTGTGAGGCAGTAGGTAAAATGAAAGGGGGTAAGGCAGCCGGGATTGATGGGAAAAGATAGAAATGTTAAAAGCGGGTGGGGATATAGTTTGGAGTGGTTGGTGCAATTAATTAATAAATGTATGGAAGGGGTAAGGTACCTAGGGTTTGGGCAGAGAGCATGCATAGTTCTTTGTAAAAAGGCAAAGGGACAAAAAGAGTGCAAAAATTATAGGGGGATAATCTGTTGAGTATACCTGGTAAAGTGTATGGTAGAGTTATTATTGAAAGAATTAAAAGTAAACTGAGAATATGATAGCAGATGAACAAGGAGGCTTTAGGAAAGGTAGGGGTGTGTGGACCAGGTGTTACAGTGAAACATGTAAGTGAACAGTATTTAGATAAGGCTAAAGAGGTCTTTGTGGCATTTATGGATTTGGAAAAGGCGTATGACAGGGTGGATAGGGGGCAATGTGGCAGATGTTGCAGGTGTATGGTGTAGGAGGTAGGTTACTGAAAGAAAGTGAAGAGTTTTTACGAGGATAGTGAGGCTCAAGTTAGAGAACATAGGAAAGAGGGAAATTTTTTCCCCAGTAAAAGTAGGCCTTAGACAGGGATGTGTGATGTCACCATGGTTGTTTAATATATTTATAGATGGGGTTGTAAGAGAAGTAAATGCGAGGTCTTGACAAGAGGCGTGGAGTTAAAAGATAAGGAATCACACATAAAGTGGGAGTTGTCACAGATGCTCTTTGCTGATGACACTGTGCTCTTGGAGATTCTGAAGAAAAAGTTGCAGAGATTGGGGGAATGAATTTGGTAGGGTGTGCAAAAGAAAAAAATTAAAAGTGAATACAGGAAAGAGTAAGGTTATGAGGATAACAAAAATATTATGTGATGAAAGATTGGATATCAGATTTGGGGGGAGAGAGAAATGGAGGAGGTGAATGTATTCAGATATTTGGGAAGTGGACGTGTCAGCGGAGGGGTCTATGAAGGATGAGTGAATCATAGAATTGATGAGGGAAAAGGGTGAGTGGTGCACTTTGGAGTCTGTGGAGACAAAAAAACTTTGTCCTTGGGGGCAAAGAGGGGAATGTAGAGAGAAATAGTTTTACCAACACTCTTATAGGGGTAAAAGCATGGGTGATGAATGTTGCAGCGAGGAGAAGGCTGGAGGGCAGTGGAGATGTCAGCCCTGAGGGCAATGTGTGGTGTGAAAAAAATGCAGAGAATTCGTAGTTTGGAAGTTAGGAGGGGGTGCGGGATTACCAAAACTGTGTCCAAGGGCTGAGGAAGGGTTTTTTGAGGTGGTTCAGACATGTAGAGAGAATGGAGCGAAATAGAATGACTTCAAGAGTGTATCAGTCTGTAGTGGAAGGAAGGCGGGTGGGGGTCGGCCTAGGAAATGTTGGAGGGGGGGGGTAAAGGAGGTTTTTGTGTGCGAGGGGCTTGGACTTCCAGCAGGCGTGCGTGAGCCTTTTTGATAGGAGTGAATGGAGATGAATGGTTTTTAATACTTGACGTGCTGTTGGAGTGTGAGCAAAGTAACATTTATGAAGGGGTTCAGGGAAACCGGCAGGCCGAACTTGAGTCCTGGAGATGGGAAGTACAGTGCCTGCACTCTGAAGGAGGGGTGTTAATGTTGCAGTTTAAAAACTGTAGTGTAAAGCACCCTTCTGGCAAGACAGTGATGGAGTGAATGATGGTGAGTTTTTCTTTTTCGGACCACCCTGCCTTGGTGGGAATCGGCCAGTGTGATAATAAAATAAATGTATATATATATATATACAGTGGTCCCCCGCTTTTCATAGTTCCCGGCAATCGTAAAATTCGCCAATCATAGAGGTATTTTCGTATAAACATGGACTCGCTTTTCTAGGTTGACTTGCGGGTCGTAGTTCGTCCGGGACGCGTACCCACGGCGTGAGCCAGGGCTGCAGCCAGTCTGGCATTGTTTACCAGTGAGCGAAGGTCCCCTCACGTGCTCCAGCGAAATATTTCATAATATTCCATTTATTTTAGTGCTTGCAAGTACTAAATAAGCTACCATGGCTCCAAAGAAAGCTCCTAGTGCCAAGCCTGTGGTAAAGAAGGTGAGAAATACGATTGAATTTAAGAAAACCATCATTGAACAATATGAAAGTGGTACAAGTGTGGCCGAACTGTCCATGATGTATAAGAAACCCTACACAACCTTATGTTCCATAGTGGCAAAGAAAAATGAAATAAAGGATGCCGTTGTTGCAAAGGGAGTAACTATGCTGACAAAAATGAGATCAGTACTGGAAGAGGTTGAGAAGTTATTATTGGTGTGGATAAAAAGAGAAACAATTAGCAGGAGATACTCTTTTGACTTCGTTTATTTGTGAAAAGGCTAGGCAGTTGCATGAAGATTTGGTAAAGAATTTTCCCGCAAATAGTGGGGAAGTGATGAATTATTAAGGCCAGCAAAGGCTGGTTTGAAAAGATTTAAAAAACCTACTGGCATACACAAATGTGTAAGGGATGGTGAGGCTGCCAGTTCGGTCCACAAGGCGGCTGAAAAATATGTGCATGAATTCCAGGAGTACAAAGAGGCTGAAGGACGAAACAAGAACAAGTGTTCAATTGTGACAAAAAAAGGCCTCTTTTGGAAGAAAATCCAAAGAGGACCTTCATACACAAGAGGAAAAGGCAATGCCAGGACACAAGCCTATGAAAGACAGGCTGACGCTAACGTTCTGTGCTAATGCTAGTGGGGATTTCAAAGTGAAGCCATTACTAGTGTACCATTCTGAAAATCCCAGAGTGTTTCAGGAAAAACAATGTTATGAAGAGTAAATTGTGTGTGTTTTGGGAAAACTAATAGTAAGGCATGGGTCACGGGGAAATTTTCGTCGAGTGGTTCAATGAAATGTTTGGCCCTAGTGTGAAGGAGTATCTCCCCGGAAAAGAAAATTTGGGTCTCAAGTGCCTGCTAGTAATGGACAATGCACCTGCTCATCCTCCAAACTTGGATGACCTAATTTCGAGAGTTTGGGTTCATCACAGTAAAGTTCTTGCCCCCGAATACCACCCCTCTCCTCCAACCCCATGGCCAGCAGGTTATTGCAAACTTTAAAAAACTCTACACAAAAGCAATGTTTCACAGGTGCTTGACTGTGACCACAGACAACTCACTTGACCCAAAGGGAAATTTTTGGGGATAACAACTTCAGCATCCTCCACTGCATAACCCTTATAGGTATGGCTTGGGAGGGAGTGACTACCAGGACTTTGAACTCTGCCTGGAGAAAATTGTGCCAGATTGTGTCGGGCAAGAGGGATTTTGAAGAATTTGGACTGACCCTAATGAGCCTATGTCTGTTGTAAAATCAATTGTGGCACTGGGGATTCCATGGGGTTGGATGTGAGTTTGGAGGATTTTGGAAGAATTGGTGGAAGACCACAATGAAGAGCTCACCACTGAGGAGCTGCAAGAGCTTCAGCAGGAAGAGCAACACATTGCAGCTCAAATCATGCTGCAGAGGAGGAGGAAGAGAGATGGAAGAAGGTGCCCTTATTCAGAAATTAAAGGGGAATTTTTACTATGTGGGGTAAGAGGAAAGCTTTATGGAGAAACATCACCCTAACAAGGTTGTTGCAAGCCAGGTTGGCAACATGTACAGTGACAAAAATCTTGGGCCATTTAAAGGGGAAATGTTAAAGAGACGCCAAACAGAGCTCTCCTCCACAGTTATTTTGTGAGACAGGAAATCCAGTGACTCTCAAGGTGGTCCTAGTGGCATTAAGAAACAAGAAGAGAAGTAACCCCAGAAAAGCAAAAGGTACCTGAGGTGTTGATGGAAGGGGGTTCCCCCTTTCCCAAAATATAAACAATCCACTCTCTCTCCTCCTCCATCTCCCATACACTAAGAAGAATCTCCAATAAAGGTAAGTTTTATGCTGTTAATGTTTCATTCATCATTTCCCATTGTATTGTTTATGTACTACATGCATATTTCATGTTAAATTTTTTTTTTTTGTTTAATACTTCTGGGTGTCAGGAACGGATTAATTGTATTTACATTATTTCTTATGGGAAAATTGATTCGTAAATCGTAAATTTCGTTTATAGTAACGGGTCCAGGAACGGATTAATTACGAACAACGAGGACCACTGTATGTATATATATATATATATATATATATATATATATATATATATATATATTATATAATCTATATATATTTTATATATATATATATATATATATATTATAATATATAATAATTTTACATTATATATATATTGGTGTGTGTGTGTGGTGTGTGTGTGTGTGTACTCACCTAATTGTGATTGGAGGGGCGAGACTCAGCTCCTGGCCCTGCCTCTTCACTGACCGCTACTGGCTCCTCCCTCTCCCTGCTCCATGAGCTTTATCATACCTCGTCTTAAAACTATGTATGGTTCCTGCCTCCACTACATCGCTTGCCAGACTATTCCACTTGCTAACAACTTTGTGGCTGAAGAAATACTTCCTAACATCTCTCTGACTCATGTGAGTCTTCAGCTTCCAATTGTGACCCCCTTGTTTCTGTCTCATCTCTGGAACATCCTGTCTCTGTCCACCTTATCTGTTCCACACAGTGTTTTGTATGTCGTTATCATGTCTTCCCTGACCCTCCTGTCCTCCAGTGTTGTCAGACCGATTTCCCTTAACCTTTCTTCATAGGACATTCCCCTTAGCTCTGGAACTAGCCTTGTTGCAAACCTTTGCACTTTCTCTAATTTCTTGACGTGTTTGACCAGGTGTGGGTTCCAAACTGGTGATGCGTACTCTAGTATGGGCCTGATGTACACTGTGTATAAAGTCTTGAACGATTCCTTACTGAGGTACCGGAATGCTATTCTCAGGTTTGCCAGGCGCTCATATGCCGCAGCAGTTATCTGGTTAATGTGTGCTTCTGGCGATGTACTCGGTATTATACTCACCCCAAGATCTTTCTCCTTGATTGAGGTTTGCAGTCTTTGGCCACCTAGCCTATACTCTGTCTGCGGTCTTCTCCGATCTTCATGACTTTGCATTTGGCAGGGTTAAATTCTAGAAGCCAGTTGCTGGACCACGCGTCCAGCCTGTCTAGGTTTCTTTGTAGACCTCTGTGTGTGTGTGTGTGTGTGTGTGTGTGTGTGTGTGTGTGTGTGTGTGTGTGTGTGTGTGTGTGTGTGTGTGTGTGTGTCGTGTCGATTGGGTAAAATTTGCGATTTTTGGCTTAAATAGCAACGCTCTTCTTGCCGGATAAGGCAAGCGAAAATTTGTGTATGCAGTAATTTCGCAAAAATCATTCTGAACCTAACGAAAAAAAATATATTTTATTTTGTTTGTTTATTATTAAATTATTGTAAACCTATCTAAAATATAATTAGTTGTGTGGAGTACTGGTGTGATAAGTAAACTTTGCTGCATACAATATATAACAATCGGTACTTATCTATTAACAGCACGATGTCCAGCAGCCTCTTCCTGGCCATCCCTTCAGGGTGCTGTTCCAGACCCCCTTGTGGCTGTAAATTAACAAGTTGGTTAGCAACAATTTGCCCCAAAGGATCGTATTATCTGAAATGTATAGTGGTACTCACTTGGTTTGGGCGTAAAGCCCTCTAATTACGGCCTCGAATAGGAGAGCCCTAATCACCTTGTGTCTGCTCAAGAACTGTAATTCTTTATGGGGATACAAGTGAGATTAAGCCTTACTTTGCTCTTGTAACGTGAGCTTATGGCGTTGACAGCGTAATTAAGGCTGATATCTGTGACTTGACTGAAGGCTTGAGTGTCTCGGGGAATGTTGCACTAATGTTCGCCACTACATCGGGAATGTTCGTTGCAGTCACTCGCAATACCAGTTGCACTTCACCATTCAGTACCATCATTGTTCATAGTTTCATGGTATTATCCACAGCAGGGAGAACACGGAGACGCAATAAACACTACACGATTA
Source organism: Cherax quadricarinatus (assembly GCF_026875155.1). Classification (NCBI taxonomy): domain Eukaryota; kingdom Metazoa; phylum Arthropoda; class Malacostraca; order Decapoda; family Parastacidae; genus Cherax; species Cherax quadricarinatus. The sequence goes on along the minus strand of NC_069404.1, from coordinate 94,483,246 downwards.
GTTCTACCGGGAATTTCCTGACTCTTGTAAGGAAACTAGTCAAACTCTCTTAGTTTCCTGAAATCGTCAGAATGAACAAGTCACTACTATCCTTTTGTTATTTAACGATAAGGAAGGAACATCCTCGTGTACACACGTCTCTCGTCCATTTCTTGAAGCAATCTGAGGCCTGTCGTCCTCGTCGCCTTCCTGCTCATCCTCCCCTCAAAGGATATGCTGAACTAAGCTTTGTATCTCTTCCTTGCTACACATTGCAACAGTATTAAATACAAGAGGGTAGGTTTCCTGTTATTTAGCTATAGACTAAAATTTATAATAGTCTCAACTTGTAGTTAAAGTGGGGTTATCTCATAATTTTCCTGCTAAGGGGAAAAGAGTAATTACTCTGGTTTAACCCTCACAGTGTAGTTGATCAAGAACTCTAGCAAGGAGAGGAAGGCGTGCCTCGTGACGCTATGGTACATGCATATGTTCCTCATAAAACTGTTTACGAGGAAGGAAGAGTCCTCTAGCTCCTTCTGGGAGGACTAAGTCACTCAGAAGGATAAGGGGGTTGACCCACTCTCAGTCAAGACACTCTCAGTCAAGACACTCTCAATCAAGACACTCTCAGTCAAGACACTCTCAGTCAAGACACTCTCAGTCAAAACACTCTCAATCAAGACACTCTCAGTCAAGACACTCTCAGTCAAGACACTCTCAGTCAAGACACTCTCAGTCAAGACACTCTCAGTGAAGACACTCTCAGTCAAGACACACTCAGTCAAGACACTCTCAGTCAAAACACTCTCAATCAAGACACTCTCAGTAAAGACACTCTCAGTCAAAACACTCTCAATCAAGACATTCAGTCAAAACACTCTCAATCAAGACACTCTCAATCAAGACATTCAGTCAAAACACTCTCAATCAAGACATTCTCAGTCAAAACACTCTCAATCAAGACACTCTCAGTCAAGACACTCTCAGTCAAGACACTCTCAGTCAAAACACACTCAGTCAAGACACTCTCAGTCAAGACACTCTCAATCAAGACACTCTCAGTCAAGACACTCTCAGTCAAGACACTCTCAATCAAGACACTCTCAGTCAAGACACTCTCAATCAAGACACTCTCAGTCAAAACACTCTCAGTCAAGACACTCTCAGTCAAGACACTCTCAGTCAAAACACTCTCAGTCAAGACACTCTCAATCAAGACACTCTCAGTCAAGACACTCTCACTCAAGACACTCAGTCAAGACACTCACTCAAGACACTCTCAGTCAAAACACTCTCAGTCAAAACACTCTCAGTAAAAACACTCTCAGTCAAAACACTCTCAGTCAAGACACTCTCAGTCAAGACACTCTCAATCAAGACACTCTCAGTCAAGACACTCTCAGTCAAAACACTCTCAATCAAGACACTCTCAGTCAAAACACTCTCAATCAAGACACTCTCAGTCAAGACACTCAGTCAAAACACTCTCAATCAAGACACTGTCAGTCAAGACACTCTCAGTCAAAACACTCTCAGTCAAAACACTCTCAATCAAGACACTCTCAGTCAAAACACTCTTAATCAAGACACTCTCAATCAAGACACTCTCAGTCAAAACACTCTCAATCAAGACACTGTCAGTCAAGACACTCTCAGTCAAAACACTCTCAATCAAGACACTCTCAGTCAAAACACACTCAATCAAGACACTGTCAGTCAAGACACTCTCAGTCAAAACACTCTCAGTCAAAACACTCTCAATCAAGACACTCTCAGTCAAAACACTCTTAATCAAGACACTCTCAATCAAGACACTCTCAGTCAAGACACTCTCAGTCAAGACACTCTCAGTCAAGACACTCTCAATCAAGACACTCTCAGTCAAGACACTCTCAGTCAAGACACTCTCAATCAAGACACTCTCAATCAAGACACTCTCAGTCAAGACACTGTCAGTCAAGACACTGTCAGTCAAGACACTCTCAATCAAGACACTCAATCAAGACACTCTCAGTCAAAACACTCTCAATCAAGACACTCTCAGTCAAGACATTCTCAGTCAAAACACTCTCAGTCAAGACACTCTCAGTCAAGACACTCTCAGTCAAGACACTCTCAGTCAAGACACTCTCGGTCAAGACACTCTCAGTCAAGACACTCTCACTCAAGACACTCTCACTCAAGACACTCTCAGTCAAGACACTCTCAGTCAAGACACTCTCAGTAAAGACACTCTCAGTCAAGACACACTCAGTCAACACACTGTCAGTCAAGACACAGTCAGCACACTGTCAGTCAAGACACTGTCAGTCAAGACATACTCAGTAAAGACACTCTCAGTCAAGACACTCTCAGTAAAGACACTCTCAGTCAAGACACTCTCAGTAAAGACACTCTCAGTCAAGACACTGTCAGTCAAGACACTGTCAGTCAAGATGCTATCAGTCAAGACACACTCAGTCAAAACACACTCAGTCAGCACACTGTCAGTCAAGACACTGTCAGTCAAGACGCTCTCAGTCAAGACACACTTAGTCAAGACACACTCAGTCAAGACACTGTCAGTCAAGAGACTCAGTCAAGACACTCAGTCAAGACACTCAGTCAAGACACTGTCAGTCAAGACATAGTCAAGCATCAGGGTCACAAAAATCACTGTTAGGAACCTAGCTAACAACAACAACAACAACTAAAGGAAACTAAATGAGCATAATTACCGAGAGTTACAGATAAGTTATATCAGTGTATAGTACTGACCACTTGAGTCATTATGTTATCAAACATCAATGGTACTGACCACTTGAGTCACTATGTTAACAAACATCAATGGTACTGACCACTTGAGTCATTATGTTAACAAACATCAATGGTACTGACCACTTGAGTCACTATGTTAACAAACATCAATGGTACTGACCACTTGAGTCACTATGTTAACAAACATCAGTGGTACTGACCACTTGAGTCACTATGTTAACAAACATCAATGGTACTGACCACTTGAGTCACTATGTTAACAAACATCAATGGTACTGACCACTTGAGTCATTATGTTAACAAACATCAATGGTATTTGACCACTTGATCACTATGTTAACAAACATCAATGGTACTGACCACTTGAGTCACTATGTTAACAAACATCAATGGTACTGACCACTTGAGTCACTATGTTAACAAACATCAATGGTACTGACCACTTGATCACTATGTTAACAAACATCAATGGTACTGACCACTTGAGTCACTATGTTAACAAACATCAATGGTACTGACCACTTGAGTCACTATGTTAACAAACATCAATGGTACTGACCACTTGAGTCACTATGTTAACAAACATCAATGGTACTGACCACTTGAGTCACTATGTTAACAAACATCAATGGTACTGACCACTTGAGTCACTGTGTTAACAAACATCAATGGTACTTACCACTTGAGTCATTATGTTAACAAACATCAGTGGTACTGACCACTTGAGTCACTATGTTAACAAACATCAATGGTACTGACCATTTGAGTCACTATGTTAACAAACATCAATGATACTGACCACTTGAGTCACTATGTTAACAAACATCAATGGTACTGACCACTTGAATCACTGTGTTAACAAACATCAATGGTACTGACCAATTGAGTCACTGTGTTAACAAACATCAATGGTACTGACCACTTGAGTCACTATGTTAACAAACATCAGTGGTACTGACCACTTGAGTCACTGTGTTAACAAACATCAATGGTACTGACCACTTGAGTCACTGTGTTAACAAACATCAATGGTACTGACCACTTGGGGTCACTGTGTTAACAAACATCAGTGGTACTGACCACTTGAGTCACTGTGTTAACAAACATCAATGGTACTGACCACTTGAATCACTGTGTTAACAAACATCAATGGTACTGACCACTTGAGTCACTGTGTTAACAAACATCAATGGTACTGACCACTTGAGTCACTGCTTTAAAACAAACATCAATGGTACTGACCACTTGAGTCACTATGTTAACAAACATCAATGGTACTGACCACTTGAGTCACTATGTTAACAAACATCAATGGTACTGACCACTTGAGTCACTGTGTTAACAAACATCAATGGTACTGATCACTTGAGTCACTTTGTTAACAAACATCAATGGTACTGACCACTTGAGTCATTATGTTGACAAACATCAGTGGTACTGACCACTTGAGTCATTATGTTAACAAACATCAATGGTACTGACCACTTGGGTCACTATGTTAACAAACATCAATGGTACTGATCACTTGAGTCACTATGTTAACAAACATCAGTGGTACTGACCACTTGGGTCACTAAGTTAACAAACATCAATGGTACTGACCACTTGAGTCATTATGTTAACAAACATCAATGGTACTGGCCACTTGAGTCACTGTATTAACAAACATCAATGGTACTGACCACTTGAGTCATTATGTTAACAAACATCAATGGTACTGATCACTTGAGTCACTATGTTAACAAACATCAGTGGTACTGACCACTTGGGTCACTATGTTAACAAACATCAATGGTACTGACCACTTGAGTCACTATGTTAACAAACATCAATGGTACTGACCACTTGAGTCACTATGTTAACAAACATCAATGGTACTGACCACTTGAGTCACTATGTTAACAAACATCAGTGGTACTGACCACTTGAGTCACTATGTTAACAAACATCAATGGTACTGACCATTTGAGTCACTATGTTAACAAACATCAATGGTACTGACCATTTGAGTCACTATGTTAACAAACATCAATGGTACTGACCACTTGAGTCACTATGTTAACAAACATCAATGGTACTGACCATTTGAGTCACTATGTTAACAAACATCAATGGTACTGACCACTTGAGTCACTATGTTAACAAACATCAATGGTACTGACCATTTGAGTCACTATGTTAACAAACATCAGTGGTACTGACCACTTGAGTCACTATGTTAACAAACATCAATGGTACTGACCATTTGAGTCACTATGTTAACAAACATCAATGGTACTGATCACTTGAGTCACTATGTTAACAAACATCAATGGTACTGACCATTTGAGTCACTATGTTAACAAACATCAATGGTACTGAGCACTTGAGTCACTATGTTAACAAACATCAATGGTACTGACCACTTGAGTCACTATGTTAACAAACATCAATGGTACTGACCACTTGAGTCACTATGTTATCAAACATCAGTGGTACTGACCACTTGAGTCACTATGTTAACAAACATCAATGGTACTGACCACTTGAGTCACTATGTTAACAAACATCAGTGGTACTGACCATTTGAGTCACTATGTTAACAAACATCAGTGGTACTGACCATTTGAGTCACTGTGTTAACAAACATCAGTGGTACTGACCACTTGAGTCACTATGTTAACAAACATCAATAGTACTGACCACTTGAATCACTATGTTAACAAACATCAGTGGTACTGACCATTTGAGCCACTATGTTAACAAACATCAATGGTACTGACCATTTGAGTCACTATGTTAACAAACATCAGTGGTACTGACCACTTGAGTCACTATGTTAACAAACATCAGTGGTACTGACCACTTGAGTCACTATGTTAACAAACATCAATGGTACTGACCACTTGAGTCACTATGTTAACAAACATCAGTGGTACTGACCATTTGAGTCACTATGTTAACAAACATCAATGGTAATGACCATTTGAGTCACTATGTTAACAAACATCAATGGTACTGACCACTTGAGTCACTATGTTAACAAACATCAATAGTACTGACCACTTGAGTCACTATGTTAACAAACATCAATGGTACTGACCACTTGAGTCACTATGTTAACAAACATCAGTGGTACTGACCACTTGAGTCACTATGTTAACAAACATCAATGGTACTGACCATTTGAGTCACTATGTTAACAAACATCAATGGTACTGACCACTTGAGTCATTATGTTAACAAACATCAGTGGTACTGACCACTTGAGTCATTATGTTAACAAACATCAATGGTACTGACCACTTGAGTCACTATGTTAACAAACATCAATGGTACTGACCACTTGAGTCACTGTGTTAACAAACATCAATGGTACTTACCACTTGAGTCATTATGTTAACAAACATCAGTGGTACTGACCACTTGAGTCACTATGTTAAGAAACATCAATGGTACTGACCACTTGAGTCACTATGTTAACAAACATCAATGGTACTGACCACTTGAGTCACTATGTTAACAAACATCAATGGTACTGACCACTTGAGTCACTGTGTTAACAAACATCAATGGTACTTACCACTTGAGTCATTATGTTAACAAACATCAGTGGTACTGACCACTTGAGTCACTATGTTAAGAAACATCAATGGTACTGACCACTTGAGTCACTATGTTAACAAACATCAATGGTACTGACCACTTGAGTCACTATGTTAACAAACATCAATGGTACTGACCACTTGAGTCACTATGTTAACAAACATCAATGGTACTGACCACCTTCGTGTTGTTAAAGTCATTATAACATCTACATCCCGCCTCATACTGGACCCGGCATAAATGCAGTAGATTATTCAGGCAGGTAAACGGAAAGAATTTAATCACGAATTAACTTTCTTTTTACAAATTCGTAGTATTGTAGCTGAATTGTTCAGAGAACCGACACGTTAATAAATTAGACACATGTGCAAGTCTTTGGTATCTTTATTTGAGGAAACGTTTCGCCACACAGTGGCTTCATCAGTCCATACAAAGGATCAGAGCGTATACCTGTTAGTTGTTTTATTAGCAAAAGCTAGTTATATGACATGGTACGGCTACCGTTTTATATATACATGACATTTTACAAGGTCAGAGCAAGAGCTGTTTGCCTAACTCAGCCATCACAGAGAGTGATTGTTCATACAATAGTCTACATCAACTAGAGGCAAGGTCCACTGCAATCCTGTTAACAGCTCTGGAGTTTCTTACACACGGTCACCACCACCTCCACACAGGATGGTGAGGGTTCAACTTCAATCCTTGCAGTAACTCTGGAGTTATTTACAGCATCAGTCATCAGTATCTTACAGTATATAAGACGTTTAAGACAGCTTGTGATCTTCCCGTTACTCATTCCTTTTAGACTTCCACAAAGAAAATCTATTTCTGAAGTTATACATCCCAAAAGGTTTGTAGTAACTTGTCTACCTGCGTGGAGAGAGTTCCGGGGGTCAGCGCCCCCGCTGCCCGGTCCATATCCAACTTGTGGGCGGTAATCAAAGTGTTACAGAGGTACATAAAGTGGTAATGAACTATTTACATGTTTATATCCTATCACAATCGTAATGAGTTACATTATAGCGTAAAAATAATCTTTGGCGGCAAGCCTTAGGATTTATTGATATACTGTAGAAGCAGCGTAGTGGTGCTGCCGAAGTCTAGAGAGAGAGAGTGTGTGGCGGGGATGTTAGTACGTAGGTTTGCCCAGGTGAGAGTCAGCTTTAGATTTAAACTCGATCCACTAAACGGCAGCACCAGGCCTAGATAGCATGCCGCGAAGTACAAGCTCGACTTGGGTTACATGGCTCGGGCGCACTACCCACGGTCGTATGCAATAGAGCACTGGAGCAGATGCTAGGCATGGATGGCAAAATATATCATACAATTGACAACAAAAAACTTCCTAACAGGGGGAGGGGAGAAAAAAAAGGGGAGAGTGTGCAAAAAAAATGTGGATGCGATACAGCAAGCCAGACACGACGCCACTACAAGCAATAACTCTAGCAGAAGGAAATACGCCATAAATAACAAAAAGGTACAATACCGTGACTGGAATAATACACAAATAACCTGCACATGGGAGAAAGAAAGTTATGAAGACGCTTCAGTCCGACTTAGACTAATAACTAGTCACACTGACTAGTTAATGGCCCAAATACACCATCCTGAGACTGGACCTACAAAAAATGTAACACGTCAGGAAACATCGCTACGGCTGAGCTGCGTAGCCTGACAGTGTCATCGACTGGAACAGTGTAACAGGGTAGCAGTGAGGGCAGTCACTGCAGGGTTCATACTACCGGCGACACGACCTGGTGGTGGTGGTGGTGGTGAGTCAGGCATCGCAAAGTCGACGGGGGTGAGTGGGTGAGCAGTAAGGACGACTCAGGCGAAGGTGCCTTCAGTGATGCCGGTAGATGTGATAATTGCCAGAGAACGACTCTGTGTGTGTGTGGGAGTCGTAGGCCAGACGACCCAAGTGATGTAACATCACCGAGAATAGTTCTCTCTATATATATACAAGGTGCTGTTTAGCACTTCTTCTTTATTATTATAATAATAATATACAGGGTGTTGGGTGGACTCACGCAGGTGTCTGTAGAGTCAGTGAGCAAGTCAGGGTGTGACCTGCAACACTGACGGTTGTGTTCCGTTGGTCGAGGCTCACACCACGCTGTGCTACATATTGAAAAGACTAACACACACACACGCAACTGAACATGGGGTATCATGGTTACATTATTGTCTGCACCATCAAAATGATGATTTTCTGTGCATAAATTAACACTAAAGCAGCACTTAAGAACAAGTGGTTATGGAACAATGGTATGCAACACTGACTGCGCAACACTAAACACTTCAACATTTTTCTCTGTTTAATTTTCTAGAGATAAATGTAAAATACTTTAAAGTGTTCTCTATGAAATAGCAAAATAACACTAGCAGTGTGACATCGTGGCGTGACATTATAGTGTGACATTATGGTGTGATGTGGGGCATGACGTCATGGGGTGACGTCAGGCGTGAGGTTGTGGGGTGACATCGGGTGTGGGGTCGTAGTGTGATGCGGTGAGGGTGACGTCGCAGAAACACACACAAATATATATATATATATATATATATATATATATATATATATATATATTATATATATATATATATATATATATATATATATATATATATATATATATATATCGTGCCGAATAAGTAAAACTTGCGATTTTGGCTTAAATAGCAATGCTCTTTTTGCTGAATTAAAAAAAATATATAAAAAAATTGTGTACGCAATAATTTTGTGGAAATTTTTAAAAATTTTCCTAAATTCTCTATGTGTAAATTTGAATAATATAATAATTGTGTATTAAAATGTAACACTGATTTGACCCTTCAAGAAATTTTGTGTGAAGGAGAGTGTGCAGCGGCCGGGGAGTAATACAGGGAGAGACCCTCATAATTAATGTGTGCATTAGTTTGTGCTAAGGGTGAAGTTTTAATCCGGCATCATCAAGGCCATAACTGAATGGATCAGCCTGAATTTGTAACGGGAACCATTATTGATGTTCCCTGCTGAAGAATAGGGACAGGAAATTTACGAAACCATCATAATAAGGTGGTGACTGCCAAATGGGGTGATGCCGTCACTCATGCAAGTATGTATGCCATTATCCCTTTCATTTAGATATCTCACTGGCTAGTGTGGGGTCTATTTGTTAGGTAGGTGTTGGGGTGTGTTCCACCTGTGACATAAATGGTAAAATATGTGTATAAAATTTATTATTGTAATACTGTTAAGTTGGAAAAAAAGTTTTCCTAGTCTGTAAAAATATTCCCATTAAACATTTCCAACAGTCAGGTCCTAAAATCATATACAGTCCACATATAGTTTCCAGTGTTACTGGTTTTGTTAATTGATAATTATTAATTTAATAATAGGTCTCACTGTGAGTGCGGTTTTATAGTGAGTGAGCATCGAAGGAGATACTCACTACAGCGACCTTCTGTACCTGAAGTTCCACCTAGCTCTGAGGTGAAACTAACATTAATGAGTATTATCGTAGTTACACCTAACCCAATTTACTTGCATGTAATAATTCAGGTTAATACCTGTAAACCTCATGCAGGTAATTTCTCACAGATTTCGCAAAAATAATTCTGAACTAATGAAAAAAATATATTTCATTGTTTGTTTATTATTAAATTATTGTAAACTTATCTAAAATATATTTAGCTGGATTAGGCTAAATTAAATTGTGCTTGTTATAATAAGGTTAGGTAAGTTTTCTAAGGTTCTTTTGATAAAAAATTATTAATTTTTACATTAACATAAATGAAAAAATATATCATTAAATGTATGATTTAATTTTAAATTAGTTCTTGGTAAATGACTAATTTTACATATTTAGCATATATATATATATATATATATATATATATATATATATATATATATATATATATATATATATATATATATATATATATATATATGTCGTGCCGAATATGTAAAACTGGTCAATTAGCAAGAACTCATTTAAAATTATGTCCTTTCTAAAATTTTCTCTTATACATTTAAAGACATATTTTTTTCATTAATGTTAATGTAAAAATTATTAATTTTGCACCAAAAGAATCTTAGAAAACTTACCTAACCTTATTATAACAAGAACAATTTATTTTAGCCTAACCCAGCTAAATATATTTTAGATTTGTTTACAATAATTTAATACTAAACAAACACAGTGAAATACATTTTTTTCGTTAGGTTCAGAATGATTTTGGCGAAATTATTGCAAACACAAATTTTCACTTGTCCTATATGGCAAGATGAGCGTTGCTATTTAAGCCAAGATTGCAAGTTCTGCCTATTCGGCACGACATATATATATATCATTTACCAAACTGCGGCAGGCCAGGACTCGACCCTACGAACCTTGTACCGCCTCCAGAGACAGAACAAACAGGCTGAGGCTGAAATTAATCCTTGAGATACCATTGCCACGAGTGTCCTCGGGGCCAAGGCGAACACATAGCTACGTGCTGTGTGCTTGATTCTTGTAGGATCAGTGGCGTAGTGGTAAGGTGATGCGTGCATTGTTCTGTCTCTGGAGGCGGTACAAGGTTCGTAGGGTCGAGTCCTGGCCTGCCGCAGTTTGGTAAATGATTTAAAATCACTTGTTTCGTGATTTCACTTATATATATATAATATATATATATATATATATATATATATATATATATATATATATATATATATATATATATATATATATATATATAACAATGTTATAAGAGTTTACCTTGTGATGATTAAGACACATGTGCAACGGTTTGGTATCTTTATTGTTGAAACGTTTCACCTACACAGTAGACTTCTTCAGTCAAATATAGAGGTAGTAGGTGTAGTAGTGAAATGAAGATGATGTAATCAGCCCATTAACCTCAGAGAAATATTTGAGGTGGTCAGTCCCTAGAGAAGAGTTCAGCATGATGGTCTGCACATGTGTCCTAATTGTCAACTTGTCGGCATTTTGTACCATTTTATACCATTTTATACCATTTTCCACATAACAGTTTACCTTATCTTAGTGTTGGGTAATAGGCTACACTAGACGATCGTGGTCTTAATGTGTCGTGTCATAACCATCATGTCTATTATGGTGTTAAGGCTGTGTCATAACTGCTGTGTATCAAGTGATGCATAACACGATTAGGTAGAATGATGTTTAAATGAATAAGCATCATGATGTTACTACAATAAGAGTTACATCTTATAAACACTAACCAGGTAATAACTGTTACAGGTGAAGGGTGCGTAGACAAGCCACTGGCAACACTGTGGAGGAACTACTACCAGAGCAACCGTCAAGACATCGCTATGAAGGTAAGCCACTTTAGTGGTAACACTGACAAGTAGTGAATATGGTAATGGTATACAATACCGACAGTTTGATAAGTAAGACACATGTGAGTTAGCTATCTTTATTCCGGAACGTTTCGCCTACACAGTAGGCTTCTTCAGTCGAGTACAGAGGAGTCAGCAGAAGCAGTAGAGATGTGAAGAAGATGTAATCAGTCCATCACCCTTGAAGACGTAGTTTTGAGGTGATCAGTCCCTCATCCTGGAGAAAAGATTTGCTCCATAGTCTGAGACTGACCACCTCAAAGCTACATCTTCAAGGGTGATGGACTGATTACATCGTCTTCACATCTCTACTGCTTCCGCTAACTTTTCTGTACGCGACTACAGAAGTCTACTGTGTAAGCAAAATGTTTCGGAATAATAATACCTAATTGTTGCACATATGTCTTACTTATCAAACTGACATGCATAGACCTTCCTAGCAAGGGCCAATAGGCCTGATGCAGTGCTCATGTAAAATGACGCAACTTGCAGTCTTTATTCTCAGTACAGTTAAGCTCAAGGTCAGTCCTCAGCGAATAGCCGTTAGAACAAAGATTTAATATTGCAAACTCTCTCTGTATCAAATCTCTCATGCAACTTAGGTAACTCAGTATTGCCATAAGTTCCGTCATGTAACACTGTGTTGTGATCTAACTTTATATCTCTTCATGACTTTAGTAATTATGGGTATAAGGTCCCTGAGTTTCTTTACCTATAACACCCTACATCTTGTCCAATAGGCGACCTTTCCTATGTTATACAGCGTGATCCCATACCCACTGAACCATTTCTTTACAAATGCAGTGGAAAGTATAATGTTCAGTGATACAGCTTACTGCAGGACTTTCATAATGTGGTTAATATGTTGATAACATTTTACTGTTAGCTTATACTTTCCTGAAACCTGTAAATAATGTAATCCAGCATTAATTAGAATGTAAATCACACAAGATGTGGAAAATTTTGACTTTTCAAAAATTCAGAATGTGTCAATTTGAATAAAGCAATAATTGTGTAATAAAATATGATGCTGATTTGACCCTTTCGAGAAATTTCGAGTGCGGGGATGTAGGACAGCTGCTGAGTGATCAGGAGGGAGACGCCATTTGTAATTTGTGAACACTGGTTGTCGCGGAAAATTCAGCTAATAATCCGGCGTCTTCGTAGCCAAATTGGGGTTTTTCGGCCTTAATTTGTAACAGAAGCTTATGTTAATGTCCCCTGCTGAAGAACTGGAACAGGAAATTTGCAGGACCTCAAGAATTACGTGTGGATGGCGGAAGATAAGGGATACGCCCATCACTCATAGGGGAGTGCACCATTATTTCTTTCACTTAGATCTCTAACTGGCCAGTGTAGGGTCTAGGTGTTAGTCCGGTGTTGTGGTGTGATCCATCTACAGTAATTAAATGGTAAGTGGTAACACGAATTTCTTTTATGTACCCAGCAAGCCTAATCATATACAGTCCACAATTTTAATTTACCAGAGTAGCTGGTTTTAATATTGTAATCATTAATTTAATGTCAGGTCTAGCTTTTTGTGAGAGTGGTGAAGTGGGCATCGAGGGAGTAACAGTCCTGCGACCTACTGTGACTTAATTAAGTCCCACTTATCTCACCCAAGTTACCTGCAGGTAATTTGCTCATATAATAATTCACAATACAAAATAACTAATAACGACAGGTGAATAATGACACATATACAGCGTATGGAATAACACTTCACCGGTTGCAGTCACTCCATGTAACTCACCGTGCGTTCCCGTTCAAGGAATGCTCGGTATATATTCTCATCAACTCCAGAGAAATGTTCTGAAAAATACACGCACTACATGCCTCAGTCTCCGCAATGAAGTTGCCTCCGCTGTAAATGGAGCAGCTCTATACGGATGTATCAAGTAGAGCACCATGGGCAGAACCTAACTCTTCAACTGTTTTCCATCTAGTGTTCTCACTAGTATCGTAATTGACCTCTTAAGCCTGGGTGTGACGTTGGCCACCGGGCTTCAATACTCAAGCAAGAACTCAGCCTTGTCACTAAAAAATTAATGGTGGTACCAAGATAGCGAGTTAAAAAAAAAGATTTCGTACAAGAGATTATTACAGCTGCCGTCTTTGAGGTTACTTAACCCACCACTGCATATCTCAACGTTGTTGACCTTAAGGAACTAGCCTCAGGTGACAACAGTGGATAAATGTGTTGTTATTTACAACAATTTGGATTACACGTCTCAAATATAGGATGTACTCAGTGTCCATACCACCTGTGAACCTATACATTGAAAGAGAGTTAACTGGTTCCACACGACTTTCCTCGCTAATGATTGGAGAGTTTTAAAGCACGCTAAATATGGGAAGAATCTCTTCTATATCATTTCAGTTAACCACAAATCTGCTAGAATATATGAGTTACAAGTGCTCCACACGAACTAGCAAATGCCCAAGCCAAAGACCTTTCCACATTGCAAAACACTCAGACGACCTTATCAACTGTATCAAGGACATTAATATAAACAAAAACCAAAAAGATCTAGTAAGGCTTGACGTCACTTCCTTGTTGACCAATGCACCAAAAAAAAAAAAACGGTCCTGTCACTGCTAAGGAAAACTGGGATCTCCCAGAATCATTTACGGATTTTACTGAATTGCGTTAATTGTAATTGTTTATTGTCGAACAGTTGTGTAGGCAGTGTTTTGGTATGTCTGTGGAGATCACCCATCAGTGCTATTTTAACCATCTTATGCATGGAACATTTAGAAGTTACGATATTCACGTCTTCTATCACATCAAAGGTCACATGGCTTCGTTACATAGATGACATCTTAGTTATAGTTCAGAGCAGATTCAGCCTCTCCAAGTTACTGATTATATAAAGTGAACAACATGGACCCCACAATCACACTCACGCTGAAAGAACAGAATGGAAAACTTCTAATTTTAAGATCTACTGTTTTGTAAGTGTGGAAGTTCACTCTCTTTTAAAATATAAGATAAAGTAACGAAGATGACCAAATCCATTAATTACCCTTCAGACCACGACATTAATATGAAGGGTAGGGTGGTCTTCAGTACTTATGATATTTAGGATTTGTAATCCAATACATCTTACAAAGGAATCGAATAACATACAACTAACTTTAACAAAACTGTACTTTCCCCTAACTTCAGTTATAGTTGTAAACTCCAGCACTAGCATCACCACTGCCTCCAGCACTAGCATCACCACTGCCTCCAGCACTAGCATCACCACTGCCTCCAGTACCAGCATCACCACTGCCTCCAGCAACAGCATCACCACTGCATCCAGCACTAGCGTCACCACTGCCTCCAGCGCTAACGTCACCACTGCCTCCAGCACCAGCATCACCACTGCCTCCAGCACCAGTATCACCATTGCCTCCAGCAACAGCATTACCACTGCATCCAGCAATAGCGTCACCACTGCCTCCAGCGCTAACGTCACCACTGCCTCCAGCACCAGCATCACCACTGCCTCCAGCACCAGCATCACCACTGCCTCCAGCGCTAGCGTCACAACTGCCTCCAGCACCAGCATTACCACTGTCTCCAGCACCAGCATCACCACTGCTTCCAGCTCTAGCGTCACCACTGCCTCCAGCACCAGCATCACCACTGCTTCCAGCGCTAGCGTCACCACTGTCTCCAGCACCAGCATCACCACTGCCTCCAGCACTAGCGTCACCACTGCCTCCAGCACTAGTGTCACCGCTGCCTCCAGGACCAGCATCACCACTGCCTCCAGCACCAAAATCACCACTGCCTCCAGCACCAGCATCACCACTGCCTCCAGCACCAGCATCATCACTGCCTCCAGCACCAGCATCACCACTGCCTCTAGCACTAGCGTCACCACTGCCTCCAGCACTAGCGTCACCACTGCCTCCAGCACTAGCGTCACCACTGCCTCCAGCACTAGCGTCACCACTCTCCAGCACCAGCATCACCACTCCCCTCCAGCACCAGCATCACCACTGCCTCCAGCACCAGCATCACCACTGCCTCCAGCACCAGCATCATCACTGCCTCCAGCACCAGCATCACCACTGCCTCTAGCACTAGCGTCACCACTGCCTCCAGCACTAGCGTCACCACTGCCTCCAGCACTAGCGTCACCACTGCCTCCAGCACTAGCGTCACCACTCTCCAGCACCAGCATCACCACTGCCTCCAGCACCAGCATCACCACTGCCTCCAGCACCAGCATCACCACTGTCTCCAGCACCAGCATCACCACTGTCTCCAGCACCAGTATCACCATTGCATCCAGCAACAGCATCACCACTGCATCCAGCACTAACGTCACCACTGCCTCCAGCACCAGCATCACCACTGCCTCCAGCACCAGCATCACCACTGCCTCCAGCACCAGCATCACCACTGCCTCCAGCACCAGTATCACCATTGCCTCCAGCAACAGCATCACCACTGCATCCAGCACTAGCGTCACCACTGCCTCCAGCACCAGCATCACTACTGTCTCCAACACCAGCGTCACCACTGCCTCCAGCACCACTATCACCATTACCTCCAGCACCAGCATCACCACTGCCTCCAGCACCAGCATCACCACTGTCTCCAGCACCAGCATCACCACTGCCTCCAGCAACAGTATCACCACTGCCTCCAGCACCAGCATCACCACTGCCTCCAGCACCAGGATCACCACTGCCTCCAGCACCAGCATCACCACTGCCTCCAGCACCAGCATCACCATTGCCTCCAGCACCAGCATCAAAGAACTCGCCAGAAAGAATTCCAGCAGCACCTCCAACAACAACAAAAAAAGCAGGAGTGGACCTTGATCCATCTGGAGGTTGCACCATTAATAATGTTATGTTTCATACACAGAAACACTAATGAATAACTAACGAAAAGGTACAATACCGTGACTAATGAACTTCTTGTGAGACGAGGGTAAACTCGTCATAAAAGAAGAGGGGCTATACAGGCGCTATTGCTTCGAATCTATCACAATATGACCTAGCAATACAGTTGTGCCTTAAGCACCGTAAGTTGGTAAGACAGTTATCAGGTGACCTCACCAAGTCTGGCCTTCCTTGGACTATGTACTCTAAGATTTTCTGTGGTCTACGGTGAACTGAAGAAGCTGCTGGTGGGCGAAGCGTCTCCACACTGAGAGTAACATAAAAGTTGTATCTGTGTCTTCTTTGTGAAATTATAATTACGAGTGGGAGACAACCCTCCCGGGATATCCAGCGCTCATGATGATCACAGAACATACAACACTTCACCTCACTCTACTGTAAACCCACTTCAATCGTCCAGGTAGTATACACTGTCACACGTCAATCATCCAGGTAGTATACACTGTCACACGTCAATCATCCAGGTAGTATACACTGTCACACGTCAATCATCCAGGTAGTATACACTGTCACACGTCAATCATCCAGGTGGTATACACTGTCACACGTCAATCATCCAGGTGGTATACACTGTCACACGTCAATCATCCAGGTAGTATACACTGTCACACGTCAATCATCCAGGTGGTATACACTGTCACACGTCAATCATCCAGGTGGTATACACTGTCACACGTCAGTCATCTCGGCACTACACTGTCACACGTCAATCATCCAGCCAATATACACTGTCACACGTCAATTATCCAGGTGGTATACAGTCACACGTCAATCATCCAGGTGGTATACAGTCACACGTCAGTCATCTAGGCACTACACTGTCACACGTCAATCATCCAGCCAATATACACTGTCACACGTCAATTATCCAGGTGGTATACAGTCACACGTCAATCATCCAGGTGGTATACAGTCACACGTCAGTCATCTAGGCACTATACACTCACACGTCAATTATCCAGGTGGTATACACTGTCACACGTCAGTCATCCAGGTGGTATACAGTCACACGTCAGTCATCTAGGCACTATACACTCACACGTCAATCATCCAGGTGGTATACACTGTCACACGTCAGTCATCCAGCCAATATACACTGTCACACGTCAATTATCCAGGTGGTATACACTGTCACACGTCAATCATCCAGGTGGTATACACTGTCACACGTCAATCATCCAGGTGGTATACAGTCACACGTCAATCATCCAGGTGGTATACAGTCACACGTCAATCATCTCGGCACTACACTGTCACACGTCAGTCATCCAGCCAATATACACTGTCACACGTCAATTATCCAGGTGGTATACACTGTCACACGTCAGTCATCCAGGTGGTATACACTGTCACACGTCAATCATCCAGGTGGTATACACTGTCACACGTCAATCATCCAGGTGGTATACACTGTCACACACGTCAATCATCCAGGTGGTATACAGTCACACGTCAATCATCCAGGTGGTATACACTGTCACACGTCAATCATCCAGGTGGTATACACTGTCACACGTCAATCATCCAGGTATTATACACTGTCACACGTCAATCATCCAGGTGGTATACACTGTCACACGTCAATCATCCAGGTGGTATACAGTCACACGTCAATCATCCAGGTGGTATACACTGTCACACGTCAATCATCCAGGTGGTATACACTGTCACACGTCAATCATCCAGGTGGTATACAGTCACACGTCAATCATCCAGGTGGTATACACTGTCACAACGTCAATCATCCAGGTGGTATACACTGTCACAACGTCAATCATCCAGTATTATACACTGTCACACGTCAATCATCCAGGTGGTATACACTGTCACACGTCAATCATCCAGGTGGGTATACAGTCACACGTCAATCATCCAGGTGGTATACACTGTCACACGTCAATCATCCAGGTGGTATACACTGTCACACGTCAATCATCCAGGTGGTATACAGTCACACGTCAATCATCCAGGTGGTATACACTGTCACACGTCAATCATCCAGGTGGTATAACAGTCACACGTCAATCACATCCAGGTGGTAATACAGTCACACGTCAATCATCTCGGCACTACACTGTCACACTCAGTCATCCAGCCAATATACACTGTCACCACGTTTCAATTATCCAGGTGGTATACACTGTCACACGTCAGTCATCCAGGTGGTATACACTGTCACACGTCAATCATCCAGGTGGTATACACTGTCACACGTCAATCATCCAGGTGGTATACACTGTCACACGTCAATCATCCAGGGGTATAACAGTCACACGTCAATCATCCAGGTGGTATAACACTGTCACACACAACGTCAATCATACCAGGTGGTATACACTGTCACAACGTCCAATCATCCAGGTATTATACACTGTCACACGTCAATCATCCAGGTGGTATACACTGTCACACGTCAATCATCCAGGTGGTATACAGTCAACACGTCAATCATCCAGGTGGTATACACTGTCACACGTCAATCATCCAGGTGGTATACACTGTCACACGTCAATCATCCAGGTGGTATAACAGTCACACGTCAATCATCCAGGTGGTTATACACTGTCACAACGTCAATCATCCAGGTGGTATACACTGTCACACGTACAATCATCTCGGCACTACACTGTCAACACGTCAATCATCCAGGGTATACAGTCACACGTCAATCATCCAGGTGTATACACTGTCACACTCAATCATCCAGTGGTATACACTGTCAACACTCAATCATCCAGGTAGTATACAGTCACACGTCAATCATCCAGGTGGTATACACAGTCCACACGTCATCATCCAGGTGGTAAAACACTGTCACACGTCAATCAATCCAGGTATAATACAGTCACACGTCAATCATCCATGGGTATAACACTGTCACACGTCAAATCATCCAGGTGGTAATACAGTCACACGTCAATCATCCAGGTGTATACACTGCACACTCAATCATCCAGGTGGTATACACTGTCACACGTCAATCATCCAGGTAGTTAAAACAGTCACACGTCAATCATACCAGGTGTATACACTGTCCACCACGTCAATCATCCAGGTGGTATACAGTCCACACGTCAATCATCCAGGTGGTATACACTGCACACGTCAATCAATCCAGGTGGTATACACTGTCACACGTCAATCATCCAGGGTATACACTGTCCACGTCAATCATCCAGGTGTATACACTGTCACACACGTCAATCATCCAGGTGTATACACTGTCACACGTCAATCATCCAGGTGGTATACAGTCACACGTCAATCATCCAGGTGGTAACCACTGTCACACGTCAATCATCCAGGTGGTATACAGTCCAACGTCAATCATCCAGGTGGTAACACTGTCACACGTCAATCATCCAGGTGGTATACACTGTCACACGTCAATCATCCAGGTGGGTATACACTGTCACACGTCAATCATCCAGGTGGTAAACACTGTCACACGTCAATCATCCAGGTGGTATACACGTCACACACGTCAATCATCCAAGGTGGTATACACTGTCACACGTCAATCATCCAGGTGGTATACAGTCACACGTCAATCATCCAGGTGGTATACACTGTCACACGTCAATCATCCAGGTGGTATACACTGTCACACGTCAATCATCCAGGTGGTATACACTGTCACACGTCAATCATCCAGGTGGTATACACTGTCACACGTCAATCATCCAGTGGTATACACTGTCACACGTCAATCATCCAGGTGGTATACACTGTCACACGTCAATCATCCAGGTGGTATACACTGTCACACGTCAATCATCCAGGATGTGTAATAACACGTGTACAGCACCGTCAATCATCCAGGTGGTATACACTGTCACACGTCAATCATCCAGGTGGTATACACTGTCACACGTCAATCATCCAGGTGGTATACAGTCACACGTCAATCATCCAGGTGGTATACAGTCACACGTCAATCATCCAGGTGGTATAAAACTGTACGTCACACGTCAATCATCCAGGTGGTATACACTGTCACAACGTCAATCATCCAGGTGGTAACACGTCACACGTCAATCATCCAGGTGGTAAACAGTCACACGTCAATCATCCAGGTGGTATACACTGTCACACGTCAATCATCCAGGTGGTATACACTGTCACAACGTCAATCATCCAGTGGTATACACTGTCACACGTCAATCATCCAGGTGTGTGTAACAGTCACACGTCAAACATCCAGGTGGTATACACTGTCACACGTCAATCATCCAGGTGGTATACACTGTCACACGTCAATCATCCAGGTGGTATACAGTCACACGTCAATCATCCAGGTGGTATACACTGTCACACGATCAATCATCCAGTGGTATACAGTCACACGTCAATCATCCAGGTGGTATACACTGTCACACGTCAATCATCCAGGTGGTATACACTGTCACACGTCAGTCATCCAGGTGGTATACACTGTCACACGTCAATCATCCAGGTGGTATACACTGTCACAGCGTCAATCATCCAGGTGGTATACACTGTCACACGTCAATCATCCAGGTGGTATACACTGTCACACGTCAATCATCCAGGTGGTATACACTGTCACACGTCAATCATCCAGGTGGTATACAGTCACACGTCAATCATCCAGGTGGTATACACTGTCACACGTCAATCATCCAGGTGGTATACACTGTCACACGTCAATCATCCAGGTGGTATACACTGTCACACGTCAATCATCCAGGTGGTATACACTGTCACACGTCAATCATCCAGGTGGTATACACTGTCACACGTCAATCATCCAGGTGGTATACACTGTCACACGTCAATCATCCAGGTGGTATACACTGTCACACGTCAATCATCCAGGTGGTATACACTGTCACACGTCAATCATCCAGTGGTATACAGTCACACTCAATCATCCAGGTGGTATACACTGTCACACGTCAATCATCCAGGTGGTATACAGTCACACGTCAATCATCCAGGTGGTATACACTGTCACACGTCAATCATCTCGGCACTACACTGTCACACGTCAATCATCCAGCCAATATACACTGTCACACGTCAATTATCCAGGTGGTATACACTGTCACACGTCAGTCATCCAGGTGGTATACACTGTCACATGTCAATCATCCAGGTGGTATACACTGTCACACGTCAGTCATCCAGTGGTATACACTGTCACACACGTCAATCATCCAGGTGGTATAACAGTCACACGTCAATCATCCAGGTGTATACACTGTCAACACGTCAGTCATCCAGTGGTATACACTGTCACACGACATCTCAGTCATCTCGGCACTACACAAGGCCTGTCACACGTCAATCATCCAGGTGGTATACACTGTCACACGTCAATCATCCAGGTGGTATACACTGTCACACGTCAGTCATCCAGGTGGTATACAGTCACACGTCAATCATCCAGGTGGTATACAGTCACACGTCAATCATCCAGGTGGTATACACTGTCACACGTCAATCATCCAGGTGGTATACACTGTCACACGTCAATCATCCATGGTGGTATACACTGTCACACGTCAATCATCCAGGTGGTATACACTGTCCCACGTCAATCATCCAGGTGTATACACTGTCACACGTCAATCATCCAGGTGGTATACACTGTCACACGTCAGTCATCCAGGTGGTATACACTGTCACACGTCAATCATCCAGGTGGTATAACACTGTCACACGTCAATCATCCAGTGGTATACACTGTCACACGTCAATCATCCAGGTGGTATACACTGTCACACGTCAATCATCCAGGTGGTATACACTGTCACACGTCAATCATCCAGGTGGTATACACTGTCACACGTCAGTCATCCAGGTGGTATACACTGTCACACGTCAATCATCCAGGTGGTATACAGTCACACGTCAATCATCCAGGTGGTATACACTGTCACACGTCAATCATCCAGGTGGTATACACTGTCACACGTCAATCATCCAGGTGGTATACACTGTCACACGTCAATCATCCAGGTGTATACACTGTCACAACGTCAATCATCCAGGTGGTATACACTGTCACACGTCAATCATCCAGGTGGTATACAGTCACACGTCAATCATCCAGGTGGTATACACTGTCACACGTCAATCATCCAGGTGGTATACAGTCACACGTCAATCATCCAGGTGGTATACACTGTCACACGTCAATCATCCAGGTGGTATACACTGTCACACGTCAATCATCCAGGTGGTATACAGTCACACGTCAATCATCCAGGTGGTATACACTGTCACACGTCAATCATCCAGGTGGTATACACTGTCACACGTCAATCATCCAGGTGGTATACACTGTCATCCATCATTCTAACCAGATTAAGACTTAATAATGATAATAATAAATTATTATTATTATTATTATTGTTATCAATATTATTATTAATGCTATCAGTACTATTATTATTATTATTATTATTATTATTATTATTATTATTATTATTATTATTATATTAACGGGGAAGCGCTTGAGGAATCGTAGGCGTTATTTGATCCAAGGAAGAAGAAAGCAGCTCCAGTTTCCTGGATCAAGAACCCTTCATCATGCAGTGGTCCCCTCAAGGACCATCACCGCCATAACATGTGCAAGAATTTGCAATGACATTGTCATAATTCTTTTTAAGATTTCTCAAGTCTCGTGATGGTCTCGCAAGACGTACACAAAGGCTTCTTAAAAATTACGTCTCAAAATAAACGTCTTGAATAAGTCTCAAAAAAGACGCATCAGATAAAAAGATGTCCAATGACAAGACGTTCCGAAAAAAGACGTCTACAAAAACACGTCTGAAAAAGACGTATACAGAAGTCTACAAGACATACAAAAAGACGTCTAAAAAAGACCTATACAAAAAGACATCTACATAAAAAGATCTCAAAATAATTTTTTATAATTTTGCGTCGCATACGTTATTTGTCAACACATCATCATGATCATGATGATGTGTTGACTTCTTATCTTAGCCCCCCCCCCCCGAGGGATGCCAGAGGAATGTTTTAGGGGGTCAACGCCCCCGCGGCCCCAGGCTAGTTGTATCACCAATCCTTCCTTTACAGGCAGGTAGGCAGGCAGGCAGGCAGGCAGGCAGGCAGGCAGGTAGGCAGGCAGGCAGGCAGGCAGGCAGGCAGGCAGGCAGGCAGGCAGGCAAGCAAGCAGGCAGGCAGGTCGTGGGGGTTCTTCACTCGGCCTAATAGGGATCTTCTATATAAACACATGGATGGTACTATGATACTCAGCTAATCTATACATACAACACATGTAAAGGAGGATCAGCAACTATGCTGGCAGGCAGGTAGGCAGGCAGGTAGGCAGGCAGGTAGGCAGGCAGGTAGGTAGGCAGGCAGGCAAGCAGACAGGTAGGCAGGCAGGCTGGCAGGCAGGCAGGTAGGCAGTCAAGCAGGCAGGTAGGCAGGCAGGCAGGCAGGCAGGCAGGCAAGCAGGCAGGCAGGTAGGCAGGCAAGCAGGCAGGTAGGCAGGCAGGCAGGCAGGCAGGCAGGCAGGCAGGCAATCAGGCAGTCAGGCAGGCAGGTAGGCAAGCAAGCAGGCAGGCAGGCTGGCAGGCAGGCAGGCTGGCAGGCAGGTAGGCAGGCAGGCAGGCAAGCAGGCAGGCTGGCAGGCAGGCAGGTAGGCAGGCAGGCAGGCTGGCAGGTAGGCAGGCAGGCAGGCAGGCAGGCAGGTAAGCAGGCAGGCAGGCAGGCAGGTAGGTAAGCAGGCAGGCAGGCAGGTAGGCAGGTAAGCAGGCAGGCAGGTAGGTAGGCAGGCAGGCAGGTAAGCAGGCAGGTAGGCAGGCAAGCAGGCAGGCAGGCAGGTAAGCAGGCAGGTAAGCAGGCAGGCAGGCAGGCAGGCAGGCAGTTAGGCAGGCAGGTAGGCAGGCAAGCAGGCAGGTAAGCAGGCAGGTAAGCAGGCAGGTAGGCAGGCAAGCAGGCAGGTAAGCAGGCAGGTAAGCAGGCAGGCTGGCAGGCAGGTAAGCAGGCAGGCAGGCAGGCAGGCAGGCAGTTAGGCAGGCAGGCAGGCAGTTAGGTAGGCAGGCAAGCAGGCGGTAAGCAGGCAGGTTGAAAATTTAAATTTAAAGAAAACCGCAACATTATACGTACATAATATTTTCGAAAGCCACCAAAATCCACCGTATTGGGTCAGTACTGTCTTAGAATTAATCAGATTTGTCCGCTTGTAGTTTGTCTTTTTATTGTTGTTGTGTTGTAACTTTCTGTAGCCATTAATTTTCCTGTTGATCGGCAGGTGACTATCTGCGGTGCGGGTCTACGAGCGGTGACCCGGGAACACGGTCTCACCGAGTACTGGGCGCACCGGGTCACGTACTGCGTGGCGCACCCGGCCTACCCCAGGGTCTTCTGTTGGGTCTACCGTCACGAGGGACGCAGACTCAAGCAGGAGCTGCGTTGTCATGCTGTTCTCTGTCCAAAGAACAGCAAAGCAGAGGTCAGTCAGTATTTTACGTCTAACCTAATCTAATATTATTAAATTATTATTATTAGTAGTAGTAGTATAATGATTATTATTATTATTATTTAACACACCTGCCGTCTTCCACCAAGGTAGGGTGACCCAAAAAAACTGAATCACATTCATCATTATTCATTCAATAGCTGTGTTGCCAGATGTGCACAGACATTCCAGTTTAAATGACTCGGAATTACAGCATCCTTACTCGTCCTTCAGAGTGCGGGACTGACTGTACTCACCACTTCCAGGACTCAGGTCCGGCTTATCATTTTCACTGAGTCCCTTCATAAATGTTTCCTTGCTCACACTCCAACAGCACGACATCAAGTCATAAAATTCACTTGTCTTCACTCCGATCTAAGAAGCTCACATAACCCTGCTAGATGCTCAAGCCACTAGCACTCAAAACCTTCCTTTATTCCCTCCCTCTAGTCCTTCCTGGGATGATCCCTTCCCTTCCTTCCACCCCAGACAACCTTCTGGTCATCCTGTGGGATTTTATTTTCCTTTAATCTTATTTCTATACTCCTGAAAGAAACTCTGGATTAGTATATCATTCTCTAGCAATACTAATTTCACATTTTCTTTTGGCTTTCTTCATTTTTTTATAAGTTCTATCTTAAACTGAATGCATTGATTAATAAGATGCCTCTTTCCTCTTTTGCTTTGCTTGTAAATGTCTCTCGTTTCACCCATGAGATGTTTGAGTCAATTGTTCCTCCATTTAGGGTCAGTCATGTTTGATTTAAATTCTGTTTGGAATATGTACAACGTGGTCAGCTGGTACGATGCTTCGGAAAATGTCACATTGATAGTCATCACCCTAGTCAGTCTCCTTAAACTATTCAGAGCACCCCAGTCAATACTTCTCAGGTAATCCCTTAGACCCATGTAATATACATCACAAAAACTGGGAACCTAAACTTTGTTATCCTTATTAACGTGATTCCTCCAGATATTAAATGTAAGTAATTTTTGACATCCGCCATATTGTTCCCTATCCTCCCTGTCATATTATTATATTAATAGTAGTAATAATAGCAGGATAATAGAATTTTCCTCTTTTTAAAGTGTGATGTGTATGGTTTATGACTAGATGCTTCACCAGGTGCTTCAGTACTCCTGAGTATCTTCTTAACTACCTTAGACAATATGCACGTCCAAGATGCCGGCATGATATGTATGTATCGTACTGGGACGACATATGCTAGTTTTTCAGCTTTGCAGAAAGTGCCCTGTCTCCGTCGACTTACATGTAGATTTTCATTAGCGGTTGACAGTGCCACCACTGCCTCTCTCATCCTTGTGAGAACCATTTCTCATGACGCATCCACTTTGCCTGGCATTTATTGTTGTTTCCTGTTGTGTTGACGGCATGCTGTCTCTGCTGGTCTGCCTTTTCTCTCCTGTTCTCTGGCATTGTCCCCTTTTTTCTTTGTGAATACCTCAGTGATACGTTCATTTAGTTTCAAACAGACCTTATCGTTATTCATCAGCTATCTTTAAGTACTATCAGTTTCTGTTACTTCCGACTGATGTTACCGTTCTGACTTTGCATTTATGCTGTAACGTTCTCATTCTGTCACTCGCTCTCTTCTCGCCCTCGCGTATTCGCTTCTGGTTCAAATGTTCTTTCTATGTCCACTTCCATCTGCTTATTTTTATATTTCTTCCATCCTCTGGTGCTTTTGCATCTGTGACCGAACACTTGAGCCTCCGATTACCAAAACATTCCTTCTATACAATCCATCAACTTTATCGTTCACTTTCTTTCTTGTCTTCCTTCCTACTGAATTGGATTCAGAAAGTTACCTTCCTACTGAATTGGATTCAGAAAGTTACATCTTCTGTAATGTGTACATATCTGATTTGTATATTTTGAAATGCATACAGTAATTGTGAAGAACTGCATCAAAGGAAGTCAATATTTTCTGTTGTAAAGAATGCTAAAAATGAAGAGCCTCAAGTGTGTATGCATTTATGGCTACTGAATAAGGTATAATAAGTAGTTATTTCTATTTTTTCCAGGCAATGGCAGCACAATTGAGAGTCCGCTTGGCATCAGCACTGCAAGAATTTCGAAGAGAGAAAGTTGTGAGGCAGAATGCGCGGATGTCCCTCATGCACGCCATCTATGATTCTGCTGCCATCCCTCGGCGCAAGCTTCTTCTCTCCACTGGAGGTGCTAACTATCGCCCACCTCTTGAGCGATCAAAGAGCGCACCTAAGCTTGGTGCCATCGAAGAGACTATAGAGGAGGAAGATGAGGAAGGCCTAGGGAACAGTGATGAAGAGGAAATAGACGACATAGCTTCTGTACATCTACAACCGGAGGAAGACGTAGGCGGTTCTAGTACTATGTCAGAGACAACCTCGGATATTGTCATGGATTATGACTCCAGCAGTGAGTTTGCAAGTGCCGGACAAGATCATTACGTGCTTGATGAAGAGTATGAAGATGAAAGTCCGCAATTTGCCTCTACACGTCACCACTCCGACAGTCTCCTTTATTGTCCAGTGCCTCCCCTATCACCCCTAGACCACCGACCACAACACCATCAACCATTGGGCGTTGTGGAAGAAGTCGCGGATGACGAAGGTTCATGTGATGATGCGAGGAGTATTGAAGTGAGAGGAAGAGATGATCTAGGTTTGCTGGCTACTCTAACACGTGAGTTAAACCTGGCTGCTCCTGCAGAAGAATCTCTCACTTCAGATCAGCCGGAGTCTCTAGGCTCCCACTGTGACTCATGCAGCTCATCATGTGGTGCTTGCAGTGACCCTTGTGACGTCACTACTGAGCAGGAGAACCTCATGAACGAAAGTGATCACATTATTAGCGAAAGTCACCTTATAAGAAAAGGCGA
The DNA here is from genome assembly GCF_026875155.1 of Cherax quadricarinatus. Taxonomy (NCBI): domain Eukaryota; kingdom Metazoa; phylum Arthropoda; class Malacostraca; order Decapoda; family Parastacidae; genus Cherax; species Cherax quadricarinatus. The sequence goes on along the minus strand of NC_069404.1, from coordinate 94,455,324 downwards.
CAACCCTAGCAAGATGGCACTCATGGAAGGTGATAACATTAGTGAAGAAAGTGGTTATTCTGAAGATAAAGACTCTCTTCAAAATTTAGATGCAACCAAACTGTAGTTTCCTCTCACACTGAAAACCAGTACCTTAGCAGTGACTTAGTAGTGATACTGTAGTGAGTGAATCTCCTTCCCTTGTTAAGAAATATAATCATGTAAGTCCCTCTCCTCTGTGTGAATACAGTTAGGAATGTGTGACACATGCGAGGACAGCTGTACCGTACTGTCCAGTCTCAGTGTGATCTAGGCTTCTCTTACTAGTCCAGACAGCTTAATGCTTCATCATTTAAGGAAGCCCTTGTAAAGGGCTTCTTATAAAGCCAGATGTAGTTCGGAACCTATAACAAAATTACGAAATATTAAGCATCTGACAAAGACTCAATGCTTCCATTAATGTCCATGTGTTCTCAGAATCTAAAGAGGATATATTATATACCAAATCAAAATGCCTTAATTAAGCTTCTGTTGACATGTAATGTATGCTCTGCAGTGCATTCATTTGCCTGCTAATGTCAACACATCAGAAGCAATATACAGTTAACTCAGATTACCATAATTCTTATGAGATTATGGTAAATCTGTCTGTGTTACTCTGAAGGAGTAGAGTACCGGTAACTATGTGATCCATATGGGATAATTTTCACAGGTGGCAGTGAATCACATTTATAAACTTTATTCCATATCTGTTCTTTATTTTGATCATTAAGTTATGGATGTTAGTAAGTATTGTGTGTATTATGTAATTAAACTTTTTTAACACCATTAAGCTATATGGCAGTAGCTACTTTATAAAGAATCAGGAATAGGCAATTAAAAAACCCTAGTATTCTCCAGTACACATCCCATTCACTGGATGTATTTCCACTTAGCATTATAATAGAAGATAAATGCTCTGTGTTGTGGATCTTGAATAATGTTCGAGTGAGTACACACCAACCAAAAATGACTTTTCACATTTATATTATAAATTCACAATTAGTATGTTAATTTGCTGGTGTAATGCAGAGCACGAAGCTGCATGCTAAGCATAACCCACTTAAAAATTGTCATTCCCTTAGGTGCCATATTTTGTTTATGTCACCATACCATTAGGTCATCCTTCATCATCATCATCACGTCTTATACAACACTGTGCCTATGCCTCGGCGATTTCAGCCGGTTAAGATTTAGTATATCTTCACAAGATGGCTTCCTGACTACCTTTCTATCTTCGTAATTCCCCTTATCTATACTTCTTTTTATTTACTTATGCCTCTCTTCAGTTGCTTATGTCATTGACTTACAAATCATTCAAGCTACATGCAGCTAATCACTCAAGTTCATTAGGATATAAAAATTTGATTTAACTCATCCTGATCTTTCATCAGACACCACAGATGTTTTCATATAAAAATTTACCCCAGGACGACCAATTTAATATATTCTGTAACTTATGTACTTAGTGCCACCATCCACATCCTAGCATGTGATGTAAAATCAAATTTTCTGAAATATCTTCATCTGTAATTAAATACAATATAATTTATAAATTATCTTTCTAGCAAATCTTCTACGTGATGGATGTGTTTTAAAATGTTCACTGAAGAATTAGTTACCCAAGTTTCCCGAACCTAAACAGGTGTCCATTTTTTTTGTATCTTCATAAGTTGCAAATTTCTCCTACCATTGGTAATATGACATTCATATTCTTCTGGTATTATTTATAAGATAAACTATAAATATTGTTATAATTTCTTTGTTAAAATGTTTATTGAAGTACTTAATATAAACAATGTTTATTTTTGTAATTACATTAGGCCTACACCTCATGAAATACTTCACCACAGTCTTATGTTCGATAAGTTAAGCCTTACAGACTCGCATTTTGTGAGAACTTAATTTTACACTCTTCATTTAACGTAGCTAGTACAGCTATCACCTGTGTTCAACTTGTGTGTGCTTAAAACACACTCAGTGTGTGCTAGAGTAAATAATGGTGCCACAGTTAGGCTACTTTATGTGGTGCTAGATTTTTCATAGTTATCACCCATGATAATTTGTTGTGTCAGTATTATACCATGAATTGTGCTGAAAAGTAATCTTATTAGCTGTATTAGTGTGTATTGTGTAGTGTAACTCAGCATTCCAGGAAATTGGCATGATATAACCTTTGTCTATGAGGCTAATAATAAGTCAGTTAAGGACTTCCTCAACCCCTGAAATTTTATACCTGTCGATTCTAGTATTGTGATAATTGGACCTTTTGACCTTCTATTGTGAGAGTAAAACTTAAATAGTAATCTACACCCTGTAAATTAAGGTTCGTTAACTCATTTTAACAGACGCAGCTTCTTGAGAATAGTGGTTGGTAAGATGTTTACTCTTAAGAAATAGACCTGTTAGTCTGTGGCATAAGAACTAGGCTCTGTAATCTTTAATAATATAAGAGTTTGGCTTAGTAACAATATCTTGAGAACTATGCTTTGTAACATGTGTACTGTAATGAATTGTAACCGTAGAGTTACCAGCTGTAGCAGTGAGAAATAGGCTGACATCTTAGTTCAGTGAGAGAAGACCTTGCCTCTGAAGAATTACCGAATAATGAAGTATAGATTCCTTGCATTAATTATGCTGCCTTATAAAATTAGCAGTATATATATAGTACAGTAACAGGGTTTATAAAAATTAATATTGTTTGAAGTTTGTTGCAAACACTGCTAGTTATGTAATAGCCTAGTTATAATAAAGTAATGACTAAACGGAAAGAGAAGCTTTACAGTGATGTACTTGCAGAAGCTTGAGTCTCTGTAGGCTATATAATATACTTTAAAAATAGTTATGTTGTGAATACTATGATGCTAATTTCTGAAATGGATTCTTTGGGGCTGACACAGAGTGCTCAGCCATAGCGTCGCGGTAAAATTCCATTTTATGCGGAGAGAAACATTTGTGTTGTAGAATGGTAAACCCTGTTGAAGATATTCATGGAACTGTGATGATTCATGTTGGTAGTCCTATGGACGTGGTGGAATTTGCTACTATCCTGGATTGTCTGTTTGAGATATGACCTGAAGTAAAAATGTTAATTAACGGGAAAAGTGCTAGAAACTAAGAGTCCCAACAGCTATTCTCCAGCTCTTCCCCCATAGAGGGTGGAAATAAGAGTACTTGGAGGGTGGAGCGAAACTTTGAGTGGAGAGACACTGGGACGTATTGGATGGGGTTGGAGGCACAAGAGTAGTGCAGGATGGTTGCTGTTCACAAGTTGGTGCTTGCTGCAACTGCTACCTTATCTATTGTGATGCAAGCTACATTCCATGTAAATATATAGCTATTAAAAATGTTTATGAAGGCAATGTCAGGGATGTACATAAGAAATGTAATTTTGTATCATATAAGTAGATGTTATCTATAGAATTACCAAATAAATCATTATCCAAAGCTGCGTCTCATTGGCCATACCTTGTGATATTTATATAGATAATGCAAATACAATGATATCTGTTATAAACATCTATAACTGTGTTTATAAAGGGCAGTATTAGTGCATAAATGGAAAAGCGCTAAACATGCATGTAGGTTTGAAACAGCGCTGGGAGAATAATAATTATAATAATTAGCAATAATAATTACTATAAATAATTATAATATTATTATAGAATCTAATCAATCTTGAGTGTTTGTTCTTTATAAATATTCACAGGCGCTCGCACATTTACAAACCATAAACACAACAACTACCATGAAAAAGAATACTACTAGGGAATGGAGGTAATAAGGCTGATCCGCTATAAGGGTCTGGCAGCTCCAGTTCCTTAGATCAAGATCTCATTACCAGCATAGTGAGGAGTGACGCTGGTCACGAGCGAGGGTCCAGAACTGTGTGACCAGCCAGGCACTGCCAGGACGAGGGTCCAGAACTGTGTGACCAGCCAGGACGAGGGTTCAGAACTGTGTGACCAGCCAGGCACTGCCAGGACGAGGGTCCAGAACTGTTTGACCAGCCAGGCACTGCCGGGACGAGGGTCCAGAACTGTGTGACCTGCCAGGCACTGTCAGAATGAGGGTCCAGAACTGTGTGACCAGCCAGGCACTGTCAGAATGAGGGTCCAGAACTGTGTGACCAGCCAGGCACTGTCAGAATGAGGGTCCAGAACTGTGTGACCAGCCAGGCACTGCCAGGACGAGGGTCCAGAACTGTGTGACCAGCCAGGCACTGCCAGGACGAGGGTCCAGAACTGTGTGACCAGCCAGGCACTGTCAGAATGAGGGTCCAGAACTGTGTGACCAGCCAGGCACTGCCAGGGCGAGGGTCCAGAACCGTGTGACCTGCCAGGACGAGGGTTCAGAACTGTGACCAGCCAGGCAGTGCCAGGACGAGGGTCCAGAACTGTGTGACCAGCCAGGCACTGCCAGGACGAGGGTCCAGAACTGTGTGACCAGCCAGGCACTGCCAGGACGAGGGTCCAGAACTGTGTGACCAGCCAGGCACTGCCAGGACGAGGGTCCAGAACTGTGTGACCAGCCAGGCACTGCCAGGACGAGGGTCCAGAACTGTGTGACCAGCCAGGCACTGCCAGGACGAGGGTCCAGAACTGTCTGACCAGCCAGGCACTGTCAGAATGAGGGTCCAGAACTGTGTGACCAGCCAGGCACTGCCAGGACGAGGGTCCAGAACTGTGTGACCAGCCAGGCACTGTCAGAATGAGGGTCCAGAACTGTGTGACCAGCCAGGCACTGCCAGGACGAGGGTCCAGAACCGTGTGACCTGCCAGGACGAGGGTTCAGAGCTGTGTGACCAGCCAGGCACTGCCAGGACGAGGGTCCAGAACTGTTTGACCAGACAGGCACTGCCAGGACGAGGGTCTAGAACTGTTTGACCAGCCAGGCACTGCCGGGATGGGGGTTCAGAACTGTGTGACCATCCAGGCACTGCCAGGACGAGGGTCCAGAACCGTGTGACCTGCCAGGACGAGGGTTCAGAGCTGTGTGACCAGCCAGGCACTGCCAGGACGAGGGTCCAGAACTGTTTGACCAGCCAGGCACTGCCAGGACAGAAGTTCAGAACTGTGTGACCAGCCAGGTACTGCCAGGACGGGGGTTCAGAGCTGTGTGACCAGCCAGGCACTGCCAAGAGTTTGAAAACTATAAATATATAGATTCTTTTAGTTTGCTGCACAGTGGAGCTCTATCACCCAGAGTGGAGCTCTGCCACCCAGAGTGGGGCTCTATCACCCAGAGTGGAGCTCTATCACCCACATTGGAGTTCTATCACCCGCATTGGAGACCTATCACCCAGAGTGGAGCTCTATCGCCCACAGTGGAGCCTATGACCCACAGTGAAGCTGTATCACCCACAGTGGGGCCTATCACCCACAGAGGAGCTCTATAACCCAGAGTGGAGCTCTATCACCCGCACTGGAGAGCTATCACCCAGAGAGCAGCTCTATCATCCACAGTGGAGCCTATGACCCACAGTGGAGCTCTATCACCCACAGTGGGGCCTATCATCCACAGTGGAGTTCTATCACCAACAGTAGAGCTCCATCACCAACAGTGGAGCTTTATCACGCACAGTGGAGCTCTATCACTCACAGTGGTGCTCTATCACCCTCAGTGGAGCTCTATCACGCACGGTGGAGGCTATCGCCCACAGTGAAGTTATATCTCCCACAGTGGAGCTCTATCACCCACAGTGGAGCTCTATCACCCACAGCGGTGTTTTATCACCCACAGTGGACCTCTATCACACAGTGGAGCCTATAGCCCACAATGGAGTTATATCTCCCACAGTGGAGCTCTGTCACCCACAGTGGAGCTCTATCACCCACAGTGGAGTTCTATCACCCAGAGTGGAGCCTATCACCCACAGTGGAGCTCTATCACGCGCAGTGGAACCTATCACCCAGAGTGCAGCTCTATCACCCACAGTGGAGCTCTATCACCCACAGTGGAGCTAGATCACCCACAGTGGAGTTCTATCACCCACACTGGAGCTCTATCACCCATAGTGAAGCTCTATAACCCACAGTGGAGCCTATGACCCACAGTGGAGCTCAATCACCGACATTGGAGCCTATCACCCACAGTGGAGTTCTATCACCAACAGTATAGCTCTATTATCAACAGTGGAGCTCTATCACCCACAGAAGAGCCTGTCATCCACAGTGGAGTTCTATCACCCACAGTGCAGCTCTATCACCCACAGTCGAGCTCTATCACCCACAGTGGAGTTCTATCACCCACAGTGGAGCTCTGTCACCCACAGTGGAGCTCTGTCACCCACAGTGGAGCTCAATCCCCCACAGTGGAGTTCTATCACCCATAGTGGAGCTCTGTCACGCACAGTGGAGCCTATCGCCCACAGTGGAGTTATATCTCCCACAGTGGAGCTCTATTACCCACAGTGGAGCTCTATCACCTACAGTGGAGTTCTGTCACCAACAGTAGAGCCTATCACCCACAGTGGAGCTCTATCACGCACAGTGGAACCTATCACCCACAGTGCAGCTCTATCACCCGCAGTGGAGCTCTATCACCCACAGTGGAGCTCTATCACCCACAGTGGAGTTCTATCACCCGCATTGGAACTCTATCAACCAGAGTGGAGCTTTATCACACACAGTGGAGCCTATCACCCACAGTGGAGTTCTATCACCCAGTGGAGCACTATCACCCACAGTTGAGCTCCATCATCCACAGTGGAACTCTATCACACACAGTGGAGCTCTATCACCCACAGTGGAGCCTATCACCCACAGTGGAGTTCTATAACCCACAGTGGAACTCTATCACACACAGTGGAGCTCTATCACCCACAGTGGAGCCTATCACCTACAGTGGAGTTCTATCACCCAGTAGAGCTCTATCACCCACAGTGGAGCTCCATCATCCACAGTGAAGTTCTGTCACCCACAGTGGAGCCTATCACCCACAGTGGAGTTCTATCACCAACATTGGAGCCCTTCACCCATAGCGGAGTTCTATCACCCACAGTGGAACTTTACCACCCACAGTGGAGCCTCTCACCCACAGTGGATTTCTATCACCCACAGTGGAGCTCTGTCACCCACAGTGGAGCTCTGTCACCCACAGTGGTGTTATATCACCCACATCGGAGCTCTATCACACACAGTGGAGCCTATCGCCCACGGTGCAGTTATATCTCTCACAGTGGAGGTCTATAAACCACAGTGTAACCTATCACCCACAGCGCAGCTCTATCACCCACAGTGGAGCTCAGTCACCATCAGTGGAGCTCTATCACCCGCAGTGGAGTTCTATCTCCCACATTGGAGCTCTATCACCAAGAGTGGAGCTCTATCAGCCACATTGTTGCCTATGACCCACAGTAGAGCTCTATCGTCCACAGTGGAGCCTATCACCCACAGTGGAGTTCTATACACAAATAACCAGCACATAAAAGAGAGAAGCTTACGACGACGTTTCGGTCCGACTTGGACCGTAATCTTCCTGACTTGTCCACTTTTCGTGGCGCTCTCCTTCCTGCTCTTGTTAGTCTGTTTTCTAAGAATCACCATCTTCCACGCCGTTACCAACTTGCCCTTTCTTCTCTTAAATCCAACATTAACATTGTCATACTATCTTCTGACAAAGGTAATTCAGTAGTTATCTTTGATCGCGAGGATTACCTCCGTAAAGTTGATGTCTTGCTCTCTGACTCACGTGCCTACACTCCTCTCGTTTCCAACCCTCTTGATCGCACCAAGAGTACTTTCAACAAAAAACTAAGGACTCTCTCCAACCTCTGTCCTCCTGACTTTGACCTTGTTCAACGGTTTCGTGTCATCTGTCCCTCTCTTCCCTATTTCTATGGCCTTCCCAAAACTCATAAACCTGATATTCCTCTTCGTCCTATCATATCCTCTAGAGGTTCGGTCTCTTATTCTCTTACTTCTTGGCTGGTCAAAACCCTCACTCCCTTTCTTGGTACTTTTTCTCCTGCACACCTCCGTCACTCTCAAGACTTCATTGAACGGGTTCGCTCTCTCCCAACCTGCAAGATGCTTAATCTTGACGTTGAGTCCCTCTTCACCAATGTCCCTCTTGATGATGTCCTTGATTTCCTTAGAGAGAAGGCCCATGTAGGGGTTCTTCATCTCCCTATACCTACTGATGTCTTTCTTGATCTTATCCGCCTCTGTGTGGACTCTAACTCCTTTTCCTTCCAAGGGAAATATTATTCTCAAACCTTCGGTGTAGCTATGGGCTCTCCTCTCTCTCCTGTCCTTGCTAATCTTTACATGGAATACTTCGAGACTGTTCTTCTTCCTACCCTCGATGTGCAACCTTCACTCTGGCTCCGCTATGTGGATGATATCTTTGCTCTGTGGCCTCATGACTCCAGTCTCTTCCAACCTTTTCTTGAAGCTCTTAATAATCTTGCCCCTTCCATTAAGTTTAAAGATGAATGGGAATCTAATTCCTTGCTTCCTTTCCTTGATGTCCATGTCCACCGCTCAGATACAGGTTTTTCCTTTTCCGTTTACCGAAAACCTATGCACAGTGGCATGTACATTCACTACTTTTCCTATCATGCTTCCCCTGTCAAGAAAAGTGTTCTTATCTCCCTCTTTCTCCGTGCCCTCCTCATCTGTGATCCTCAGTTCCTTCCAGCAGAAATTTCCACTCTTCATAATTCGTTTTCCCGTCTTGGCTACCCTTCCCATTTCATAGACTCTGCCCTCTCACGTGCTAAACGCAATTTCTTCTCTCCCAAACTCTCTACTCCTGGGAACTCATGTATCCTCTGCCTTCCCTACATTTCCGGTCTTTCTAATCTCAACAATTCTCTCCGTCCCTTAGACATCAAGCTTACCTTCCGCCAGACTAACACTCTTCGCACTAATCTCGTTCATATCTCTCCTCCCTCTACAGATGTTCCTGGTGTCTACTCTATTTCTTGCTCCTCCTGTCCTCTTCAATACTTCGGAGAAACTGGTCGATCTCTTTCTGACAGACTTAAGGAGCACAAAAATAGTGTTAGGCTTGCCGACACTAGCAATGCTCTTTTCTGTCACGTCAGAGATCATAGCCATCCTATTGACTGGTCTTCTGCTAAAACTGTCTTCCCTACTTCCAACTCGAACAGTCGCCGTCTAGTTGAATCCTCTCTAATACACAACTTTCCTTGTATGAACCTTAGCCCTGGCTTCGTCTCTGTAGATGCCTTCCTCTCCCACTACATTGTAAAATGCTCCAAACTTCAGAACACCCGTGACTTAACCTAACTCCTTTTTTTTCTTTTTCTTTTTCTTCTTCTCCCTCTTCCCCTTTCCTCTTTCCTTTTCTCCTCTGGGTTGTCTTTCTCTCTTCTGTCTCGTGTTTCTGTTCCTTCTTCATTTATTTCCCACTTCCCCTTTCACGCACCTCTGTGCGCTTGCTCTCCCTCTGTGGGCATCTAGCTCTCTTGCAGTGCTCCCCTTCCTTTGTATTTGACTGGCTCGTCCTCCTTATTTCCACTTCTACCACTACCACTACTACTACCTCTACTACTACTACTACTACTACTACTACTACTACTACTACAACTACTGATGAAATTAAGACACATGTGCGGCGTCTGGTTGTCTTTTTTGTGGGCGTTTCGCCATCCAGTGGCTGGCTGGATGGCGAAACGTCTACGATAGGGATGCCCGGGTGTTGCGCATGTGTCTTAATTTCATATTGTCGGTATTATATACCATTCTTGTACTACTACTACTACTACTACTACTACTACTACTACTACTACCATCACCTCTTCCTGTCTATATATAGCCGTCCTACTCCACTTCTGGTTAGTGTGACTTTGTCAATGGTCCAAGTCGGACCGAAACGTCTTCGTAAGCTTCTCTCTTTTATGTGCGGGTTATTTGTGTATCGTTCCAGTCACGGTATTGTGCCTTTTTTGTTATTTATAATGGAGTTCTATCACGAACAGTAGAGCTCTATCACCAACAGTGGAGCTCTATCAACGGCAGTGGAGCCTGTCATCCACAGTGGAGTTCTGTCACCCACAGTGGAGTTCTATCACCCACAGTGGAGCTCTATCATCCACAGTGGAGTTCTGTCACCCACGGCAGAGTTATATCTACAACAGTGGAGCTGTCACCCACAGTGGAGCTCTATCACCCACAGTGGAGCTCTATCACCCACAGTGGAGCTCTATCACCCACAGTGGAGCTCTATCACCCACAGTGGAGCTCTATCACCCACAGTGGAGCTCTATCATCCACAGTGGAGTTCTGTCACCCACGGCAGAGTTATATCTACAACAGTGGAGCTGTCACCCACAGTGGAGCTCTATCACCCACAGTGGAGCTCTATCACCGACAGTGGAGCTCTATCATCCATAGTGGAGTTCCATCACCCACAGTAGAGTTATATCTCCCACAGTGGAGCTCTATCACCCACAGTGAAGCCTATCACTCACAGTGGAGCTCTATCACCCACAGTGGTGTTTTATCACCCACAGTGGAGCTCTATCACCCACAGTGGAGCCTATCACCCACAGTGGAGCTCTTATCACCCACAATTCAGCTCTATCACCCACAGTAGAGCTCTATCACCCACAGTGGAGCCGATCACCCACAGTGGAGTTCTACCACCCACAGTGGAGACTATCACACACAGTGGAGCTCTATCACCCACAGTGGAACCTATCACCCACAGTGGAGCTCTATCGCCCGCAGTGGAGCTCTATCACCCACAGTGGAGCTGTGTCACCCTCAGTGGAGTTCTATCACCCACAGTGGTATTCTATCACCCACAGTGTAGTTATGTCTCCCACAGTTTAGCTCTATCACCCACAGTGGAGCTGTGTCACCCTCAGTGGAGTTCTATCACCCACAGTGGTATTCTATCACCCACAGTGTAGTTATGTCTCCCACAGTTTAGCTCTATCACCCACCTGGAGGTTACCTGGACGGTTCCCCCACAGTGGTGCTCTATAATCTACAATGGAGCCTATCACCCACAGTGGATTTCTATCACCCACAGTGGAGCTGTCACCCACAGTGGAGGTCTATCACCTACAGTGGAGCCTACCAATCACAGTGGAGTTCTATCACCCACAGTGGAGCTCTATCACCTAAATTTAAGCTCTATCACTCACTGTGGAGAACTGTCATCCACAGTGGAGCCTATCACTCACAGTGGAGTCCTCTCACCCACAGTGGAGTCTATCATCTACAGTAGAGTTCTATCACCCACAGTGGAGCTCTGTCACCCAGAGTGGGTGCCTGTCAGCCACAGAGAAGTTCTTTTACCCAGAGTGGAGCTTGTCACCCACAGTACAACTGTATCACCCACAGTGGAGGTCTATCACACACAGTGGAGCTCTATCACCCACAGTGGAGGCTATCACCCACAGTGGAGCTCTATCACCCACAGTAGAGCCTCTCACCCACAGTGGATTTCTATCACCCACAGTGGAGCTCTGTCACCCACAGTGGAGCTCTGTCACCCACAGTGGAACCTGTCATCCACAGTGGAGTTCTGTCACCCACAGTGGAGTTCTATCACCCACAGTTGCGCTCTATATCACCGACAGTGGAGCTCTATCACCCACAGTGGAGCCTATTTCCCACAGTGGAGTTCTATCACCCACAGTCTAGCTCTATCACCCACAGTGGAGCCTGTCACCCACAGTGGAGCTCTGTCATCCACAGTGGAGCCTATCACCCGCGGTGGAGCTCTATCGCACACAATGGAGTTATATCTCCCGCAGTGGAACTCTATCACTCACAGTGGAGCTCTATCACCCACAATAGAGCTCTATCACCCACAGTGGAGCCGATCACCAGCAGTGGAGTTCTATCACCCACAGTGGAGACTATCACCCACAGTGGAGCTCTATCGCCCGCAGTGTAGCTCTATCACCCACAGTGGAGTTCTATCACCCACAGTGGAGTTCTATCACCCACAGAGGAGATCTATCCCACACAATGGAGCCTATCGCCCACAGTGTAGTTATATCTCCCATAGTTTAGCTCTATCACCCACAGTGGCGCTCTATCACCCACAATGGAGTTCTGTCACCCACAGTGGAGCTCTATCACCTACAGTGGAGCTCTATTACTCAAAGTGGAGCTGTCACCCACAGTGGAACTGTATCATCCACAGTAGAGCCTATGACCCACAGTGGAGTTCTATCACCCTCAGTGGAGCTCTATCACACAGTGAAGCTTTATCACCCACAGTGGAACCTATCACCCACAGAGGAGTTCTATTACCCACAGTGGAGCCTATAACCCACAGTGGAGTTCTATCACCCACAGTGGAGCTCTATCACCCACAGTGGAGCCTATCACCCACAGTGGAGTTCTATCACCCACAGTGGAGCTCTATCACCCACAGTGGAGCCTATCACCCACAGTGGAGCTCTGTCACCCACAGTGGAGCCTGTCACCTACATTGGAGCTTTATCAGCCATTTTGGAGCTCCATCACCCGCAGTGGAGCTCTATCACCCACAGTCTAGCCTACCACCCACAGAGGAGTTCTATTACCCACAGTGGAGCCTGTCACCCACAGTGGAGCTCTATCACCCAAATTTGAGCTCTATCACTCACAATGGAGATCTATCATCCACAGTAGAGTTCTATCACCCACAGTGGAGCTCTATCACCCAGAGTGGAGCTCTATCACCCAGAGTGGAGCCTGTCAGCCACAGAGGAGTTCTTTTACCCACAGTGGAGCCTATCACAAACAGTGGAGTTCTATCACCCAGTGGAGCTTTATCACCCACAGTGGAGCTCTATCACTCACAATGGAGTTCTATCACCCACAGTGGAGCTCTATCCCCCGTAGGGGAACCTATCACCCACAGTGGAGTTCTATCTCCCACGGTGGAGCTCTATCACCCACAGTGGAGCTCTATCACCCACACTGGAGCTCCATCACCCACAGTGGAGCTCTATCAACCACAGCGGTGTTGTATCACCCACAGTGGAGCCTATCACCCACAGTGGAGTTCTGTCACCCACACTGGAGCTCTGTCACCCACAATGAAGCTCTATCACCCACAGTAGAGCTCTATCACCCACAGTGGAGCCTGTCATCCACGGTGGAGTTCTATCAACCACCGTGGAGCTCTATTACCCCCAGTGGAGTCTTACCACCCACAATGGAGCTGTATGACGTATAATGGGGCTCTTTCACGTACAATGGGGCCTTATAATGATGATGATAATAATAATAATAATAATAATAATAATAATAATAATAATAATAATAATAATAATAATAATAATAATAATAATAATAATATCTTTATTTACTACCAGTACATGTACAAGGTATACAGTCCTAGTTGACATCACTGACATACTACTATATAGAAAGCCGCTTGTTATGCTGAGCATTTCAGGCAAACTAGGTCAGTGTCCCAGGATGCGACCCACACCAGTTGACTGACACCCAGGTACCTATTTTACTAATTGGGAACATAGACAGCTGGTGTAAGGAAACACGCCTGTTTCTACCCTCGCCAGAAATCAAACCCGAACTCTCGCCGTGTAAAGAGAGAGCTTTAGCCATCAGGCCACGGGGCTCTATCACCCACGGTGGGGCTCTATCAACCATAGTGTGGCTCCATCACCCAGAGTGGGGTTTTATCACTGGGGACTGTAAAGTACATGGTTAAGGATGTTTTGGGTGTTGGAGAATCCAGTTGTGCGAATCGTTATATCATCAGTAAAACTAATCATATGATGATGGGGCTGGCTAGACATAGCATTAAGTAAAGCATTAATTAGAATATTGAATAGGGTGGGACTGGCACACCTCCCTGTGGGGTTCCTAATTCAAAACCTTTAGTTACACTTCTATGTCCCTAGAACAACACAGACGACTTTCTATTGGACAGGTAGCCTTTAATCCAGCGGAGAAGCCATGCTCCAACATCCATTCTGGCAAGTTCACTAATGACTGCATATCGGTTGGCTACATCAAAAGCAGATTTAAGGTTAAGTAAGGTAGTGTATGAGCTGTCAGTGTGTAGAGTGAGAAAGGTGGTTATGCAATGATACACACTCCTTCCCAGCATGCACGAAACCATGCATCCGGGGAGACAAAAATTGCTTAATTTTGTGCATGAGACGATTAAGAATCATCCTCTCGATTGTTTTACACAAGCAGCTTGTAAGACATATTGGGCGAAATGAATTTTGTTGATTGGGTTTTGGAATGGGAATGATGAGACTGTTGGTCCAAGATTTAGGAAGCTCCCCAGTTACATAGCTCATGGTATATATTTCTAATAAAGGATTACCTTGTACTCGACACAGCAATCTGAGAATGTTGTAAGTAATACCATCCTCACCAGGCGACCTGGAGTTGCCCTTTGTTAGTGCTGCATCAAGTTCATAATTAGTGAATGGAATGTTACAGTCATCTTCCTTGCTGAGCATAAAACAAATTAGTCTCTAACTTGCATCATGTTTTTCCATTAATTTCGCCTGTGTGGTACTGGGAAGACTGTCATAGCTAGATGTAGCAGCCCAAGCACTGACTAACTCATTCGCCCTATGCAAGGGATGAAGGTGCGCGATCTGCCCAGTTGTTACCCTTAATTCTATTTATGTCCTTCCATGCCCGGCTAAGTGGGGTGTGAGCATTAAGACCGTTGACAAATTTTTCCCAGTCTGCCGCAGCTGTGTAATACGCTCTCTGGCAGCAGCAAGGGCAGTTTGGAAGAGGCTCAGCATTTCAGGGGTACGATGGTTTCTATAGGCTAGGCCTAGTCTGCGAGCAGTACGTTTCAATGTTCGAAGTTTAGAATCATTGTAATAGGTATGATTTTTATAAGACTTATGATTATTATGGAAGTCATTTGGATTTAGAGTAGTAGGAGGTTTCAAAGGCGGCTCTAAGAAGTTCTGAATACTGCTCACAAGGTCATTGTTAAAAGTCTCGACAGAGGTACACTCATAGGAATTATACCAGTCAGTCACATGTGCAACAAAGTCATCATGTTGATCAGGGGAAACATTAAGACGTTTCCGTTTGAATATCCCACCAGGAAGGATAGTATTACCAATATCTAGAGAGGTTAGCCTAGGGAAATGATCAGACGCTATATCTGTTACAATGGAAGACTCACAGCTGGCAGAAGTAATGTTGAAGCCCAGGCACAGATCAAGGACGCCTCCATAGATATATGTGGGTTCAAGGTCACCTACAATTTGCACATTATCATGACTGTTTAAGAGTGACAACAGTTGATTGCCATTACGATTACCAAACTGTGAGTTTCCAATGCTTTTGTGTCTCGCATTATAATCGCCAATAATAAGAGTAGGTTCAGAATGAGCACAAGTTGGGAGCCCCAAGTAATTAAACTTATCAGCAGGAGCATACAAGTTAAATATGTTGAGAGCAGAGTTCCCAATATAAATCCTAACACCGTGATACTGTAGCCCCTCTGTTTTCTTATGTGCAAGAAGTTGATGGGGAAGTGATTTTTTTTAACATATAGAACACAAGAGTTAGTAGACTTGTGGTTATATGCAACAAATGATGGTAATTTAGGGGGTTGGGATTTTTCAGGGACTCTGCACTCTTGTAGACACACAATATCAATGGGTTCGGTGGTTACTTTATGATGCAGGTCAGGAAATCTTTTTCTAAGTGATGCAATATCCCAACTTAAAATAGTTTTTTTATTTTTTTTATTCGCCGGTATTCTCCCGGCCCGGGTCTTTTCCAAGTAGTGGTGTATTCCAGGGATAGTATTCAGTTCCTCAGCATAATGAAAGAACTTACTACATAGCAAACAAATATAATCAATATCAATATCACCAGTATTATCCTTCTCCATGAGTCTCTTAAGTGCACTTCGTGAGATTCTTTGTTTACCGAGGGCACGGCGCTCTTTGTGAATG
Source organism: Cherax quadricarinatus (assembly GCF_026875155.1). Taxonomy (NCBI): domain Eukaryota; kingdom Metazoa; phylum Arthropoda; class Malacostraca; order Decapoda; family Parastacidae; genus Cherax; species Cherax quadricarinatus. The sequence continues at coordinate 94,439,414 of NC_069404.1, read as the reverse complement.
TATGGCAGGTGACACCATCCCTCTCACCCAACTCTCCACTGTCATTACACTCATCACTATCATCACAGGTACCACTTCCCTCATCATGATGACTAAAATTATGAACACCAGTGTTACATAGACCATTATCGATAACCGGGTCATCTCCACACTCAGTATCTATCAATACATTACACTCATAATTTTTACTATCACGAGGGTCACCACTGCCCTTGTCATGTTCACTGTGATTGGAAACACCACTATTAGATTCATCATTTTCGTAATTATTAGCACCACTGTACTCATCAGCTTGTTCATCATCACCACACTCACTTTCATAATGGATGACAATCTTTGTGTTGCTGTACTCATTTGCACCCTCTGTAAGTTTTTCCTTCTGGCACAGATCTTAATCTTGCGATGACCCATCTCTGGCTCCCGAAGGAGGCTGGATTATGCAATGTTGCAACGTATGCTGCTCAAGCACTATTCTGGACAGTTCATCTGGTGCGTCTCATAAGCGACAACACCGTCTGTAATAGGAACATTGGATCATATACATGTGCATGCTGGACATATTATACACATATATATGTATATTCAGAGATATGTATATGCACACATGCACTCCTAACTGTGGACACTCTAGCGAGGAGAAGGATATGTCGTTATCACGGGCAACAGCTTGTCTGTGGCGTTGACTCCATGGTACACTAATGTAGCCGCATTCCTCTCTGGGGCTCTTCGGGAGGGGACATCAGTGCTAGTTGCCTGTAGAGTGTCTCAGTGACTTGGCACTCCAAGAGATAGTGTGTTAGGGGGCGCTGGACAACGTGCTGGCAGTGGTGGCACATCTCTGTCTTGTCTAAAATCATCTTGGTTGTGAGAAAGCCCAAATATAGCCGATGTATGACGGTACACTGTACTCTGGACCAGCTTCTACCATATGGAGGGGGTTCTGCCTGAGTCGTTGCTCGGTACCACTGTTGAGATGGGGTGTGGAGAAAATTTCTCCAGAAAGGGGGGTATCAGCCCCCTTCAACCCTTTCAGCCCCCCTGAGGGACTTGAGGGACTCTACCTTCCCGGAACGGCTCACTCACCCACCCTCTCGCTTACTCACTCAAGCGATGATTCACCCAGAGCAGTCAGACTACGGTCTGTGTATCTACATCCAGTGTTTATAGTGCTAATAGATATAAATTCTCTTATAAGTTTTAAGGAAGTTTATATTAAGTTTAAGCTTTCATATACATTAGCAGTGACATTTATATGTATAATAAATATACATGTGTGATGTGTATAGCATCTTACAAAATGTAGACTTAACATTATTCTAGCTGAGGAGCTGATGCAGCATCAACGGCCCAGAACATCAAGAGCCGGCATCAATGTTCAGCCACATGTACCCTTCAAGGTCAGTGACCGTATGGTCACTGGTCGCTGACGCGATCATAACAAACACTCAGCTGTTCACTTTGATGAAGTATTTAGACACTCTAAGTGTAGTGGTAGGAATTATTCCAGTTCAAGATGGTGTAATTGAAAATGCAGTTTAAATCTTTACAAACGAAAGTTACACAGTTAGAAAAATTAATTTCAGTCTGTGTAGGGTTGACCCAAGATGCAAACTTTGATTTTGACGAGTTAGAAACAAAACTGGAACTACTTACTCAGCGTCTGGAAATTATTAATTCAGATTATGCAAAATATGAAAGTGAATTCCTAAAATCAAATGCATCTGAGGATAAAATACAAAATATTGTGGGTACTTATAGTGATCAACAATTAACGTGGACAGGAGCACAGGCACAGGAACAGGCACAGGAAGGGGAAGAGCTGTTGGGAGCAGGGATAGCAGTAAAGGAGGGTGGAGAGGGGGATACGTCCCATGCAGAGGCACGACCATGCCACCAAGAGTTACAGGAAAATAGAAGGGAGACAATGGTCATATACTAATGGGACCCAGTGACACAGAGGGAAAGGCAATGGGAGGAGGAGAGAGAGAAGTCAGTGTTTATTCATGGGCTTCAGGAGAGCGAAGGGAGAACACACAATGAAAGATGACAGGAAGAAAAACAGGAAATTGAAGATATCAAAATAATAGGTGAGAAAGACATGACTGGGATAGTAAATTTTCAGAGAATAGGGGGGTTCTTGAAGGGGAGAACTCGGCCGGTCAAGCTGATTTCCAAGACAGAAATAGTGTGAAACAGGATCCTGCAAGAGAAACCAAGGCTAAAGAAATCATCAACATACAAGAGGGTGTTCCTAGACCGAGACAGAGCAAGAATAGAATGACAGCAGCTGAAGGAGAAGACAAAGAAGTGAAAGAGGAAAGGAAAAGAGACAAGGACAAATTCAGCAGAGGACAACGAGAGCAGGGCAGAGCAACAAGCACATGCACACACAGAACCACCCCCAGAACCCCATAATCAAATACACTATCCCAACACAAACCACAATCCACACTTACAGCCCCACCCCACGCTACACTGTAGAATACCACAGCACACTGACAGGTCCCCCACCCTCACAGAACCCCCAGAACACAGTGCTGGAGAGGAAACTGAAGGTATGGTATACCAATGTTGATGGAATAATGAATAAGTGGGAGGAGTGGCACGAAAGAGTGAAAGAGGCATCACCGGACATCATAGCTCACAGAAACCAAGCTCACATGATAACAGATGCCGTCTTTCCATCGGGATATCAGATCTGAGGAAAGACAGAGGGAACAAAGGGGGTGGAGGAGTGGCACTGCTCATCAAAAACCAATGGGATTTTGATGAGCTGGAGAGAGGAGACAGAGGAGAAGCAAGAGACTACATAATAGGAACACTTCAGTCTGGAGGTCCTAAGGTGGCAATTGCAGTGATGTATAACCCTCCACAGAACAGCAGGAGGCCAAGGCATTAGTATGAGGAGAGCAATAGAGCGATGGTTGACACACTGGTTGAAGTGGCCAGAAAAAGCTCATGTGAGCAGGTCAAAGCTGCTGATTATGGGTGACTTCACTCACAAGGAAATCGACTGGGAGAACTTGGAGCCACATGGGGGCCCAGAAACGTGGAGGGCTAAGATGATGGAGGTGGTACTGGAAAACCTCATATACCAACACGTAAGGGACACTACCAGTGAGAGAGGAGAGGATGAGCCAGCAAGACTGGACCTAGTATTCACCATGAGTAGTGCAGATATTGAGGACATCACATAAGAAAGACCCCTTGGGGCTAGTGATCATGTGATTCTGAGCTTCGAATATATAGTAGAGTTACAAGTGGAGAGGGAAACAGGAAGGGCAGGACGAATGAAGCCAAACTACAAGAGAGGGGACAACACAGACATGAGGTTCAGTGAGACAGAGAATTGGCAGGGAAGTTAGTAAACGAGATGATGGAATGTGTGACAATGATTTGCAAGGAAGCTGAGAAGAGGCTTGTGCCCAAGGGTAAAAGAAATAACGAGAAAGCCAGGACGAGCCCGTGGTTCACCTAAAGGTGTAGAGAGGCCAAAACCAAGTGTACTAGAGAATGGAAGAAGTATAGAAGGCAAAGGACCCAGGAGAATAAGGAGAGCAGTCATAGAGCCAGACATGAATATGCACAGATAACAAGGGAGACCCAACGACAATATGAAAATGACATAACAGCAAAAGCCATATCTGACCTGAAGCTGTTGTACAGCCACATCAGAAGGAGAACAACAGTCAAGGACCAGGTAATCAGGCTGAGAAAGGAAGGAGGAGAGCTTACAAGAAATGATCATGAAGTATGTGAGGAGCTCAACATGAGATTCAAAGAAGTGTTCACAGAGGAGACAGAGGGTAATCCAAAAAGACGGAGAGGTGGGGTACACAACCAAGTGTTGGACACAATAAATACAATTGAGGAAGAAGTAAAGAGGCTGCTAAGCGAGCTAGATACCTCAAAGGCGATAGGGCTGGATAACATCTCTCTATGGTCCTGAGAGAGGGAGTGAGGGCACTATGTGTACCACTAACAACAATCTTCAACGCATCTATCGAGACAGGGCGACTACCTAAGGTATGGAGGACGACAAATGTAGTCCCAATTTAAAAAAAAAAGAGACAGACAAAAAGCATTAAATTACAAACCAGCATCACTGACATGTATAGTATGCAAAGTCATGGAAAAGATTATCAGGAGGAGAGTGGTGGAGCACCTAGAAAGAAATGAGCTTGTCAACAACAGCCAGCACGGTTTCATGGATGGCAAATTCTGTGTCACAAACCTACTGGAGTTCTGTGACAGGGTGACAGCAGTAAGACAAGAGAGAGAGTGGGGTGGGTAAATGGCATTTTCTTGGACTGTAAGAAGGTGTTTGAAACAGTCCCACACAAGAGATTAGTGCAAAAGCTGGAGGACCAAGCAGGGATAACAGGGAATCACCGCAATGGATCAGGGAATACCTGTCAGGAAGACAACAGTGAGTCATGATACGTGGCGAGGTGTCAGAGTGGGCGCCTGTGGCGAGCGGGGTTCCACAGGGGTCAGTCCTAGGACTGGTACCGTTCCTGATATTTGTGAACGACATGACAGAAGCAATAGATTCAGAGGTGTCCCTGTTTGCAGATGATGTGAAGTTGATGAGAAGAATTCAATTGGACGAGGACCAGGCAGAACTACAAAGGGATCTGGACAGGCTGCAGGACTGGTCCAGAAACTGGCTCCTGGAGTTCAACCCCACCAAGTACAAAGTCATGAAGATTGGGGAAGGGCAAAGAAGACCGCAGACGGAGTACAGTCTAGGGGCTCAGAGACTACAAATCTCACTCAAGGAAAAGGATCTTGGGGCGAGTATAACACCAGGCACATCTCCTGAGGCACACATCAACCAAATAATTGCTGCAGCATATGGGAGCCAAGCAAACCTAAGAACAGCATTCCGACATCTTAAGGGGGGCCTCGGGCAATTTCCGCGCGCGCTCAACCAAAAATCGAAAAATTATGGAAGTTGAGTTATATATACCGAAAAATAGCTTAACTCTTTGGCAATATAATGGTACCAGAATGAATGTTCTAAGTAAGTAAGTAAGTAAGTAAGTAAGTTTATTCAGGTATACACAAATACAGTTACATAGAATTATCATACATAGCAGCATATGTGTAGAGAACCTGGGATAACCCAAAAAAGTCAGACAGTGACTTATTTCCATTCCGGTGGCCTGGTGGCTAAAGCTCCCGCTTCACACACGGAGGGCCCGAGTTCGATTCCCGGCGGGTGGAAACATTTCGACACGTTTCCTTACACCTATTGTCCTGTTCACCTAGCAGCAAATAGGTACCTGGGTGTTAGTCGACTGGTGTGGGTCGCATCTTGGGGGACAAGATTAAGGACCCCAATGGAAATAAGTTAGACAGTCCTCGATGACGCACTGACTTTCTTGGGTTATCCTGGGTGGCTAACCCTCCGGGGTTAAAAAAAAAATCCGAACGAAATCTTATCTTATAATATAAAGGTTATAATATTTTCTTATTATTCTACAATGAGGATAACATCTTATTATCATACTAAAAAGACTATCTACTACACGAGGGTCATTAAGACTATCTACCATACGACGGTCATTACTAGGAATAAGGTAAAATTTACAAGTATGTTAGCTAAAAAATAGAAAATCATTCCCCTCCCTTTCTGTAGCTACATTCATCAGACACCTTTTGGCACTCTTCTTGAACTGGTTCATGCTATGACTGGCTTTGACGTGTGCGGGTAGTATGTTCCATTCCTTTATTGCCGTACAATAAAAGGTGTTTGAAGCCTGGCCAATGACTGTGGGTACTACAAAGTTGTGCTCTCTGCCCCTAGTACTATGATTGCTTTGGTTCCCAACCTTGACAAAATTGACAGCAAGATATTCTGGACATTGTTTGTGAGCAATTTTATAAACATGATTTAGCTTCAGTTGTTTTACTCTGTCTTCAACATTCAGCATATCCAACTGCTGTAATTCATCCTGGCCTACATGTTCTCTTGGTCCCAGCCCCAGGATGAATCTTACGATTTTGTTCTGGGTGATTTGCAGTCTATCTTTCAGTTTTTTTGTCAAGGCAGAGTCCCAAGAAGAGCAAGCGTAATCCATATGGCATTGTATAAGGGCTAGACATAGGGTCCTGCGAGCCTCAGTAGGTAGACACTGTGCTTGTCTATACAGGAACTTCAGTCTGGCATTCGCTTTCTTTACTACACTGTTCCCTATCAATTCTCCTGACATGCATGGGTCAAGGGGATTCCCAAATATTTTACTGATGAAACCAAAGTGATGGGCTCCCCATTACATGAACATTAAAATTATTTACCCTTCTCAGTTTATGTTTCGTGCCAAAGAGAATGGCTTCAGTTTTCCCTAGGTGTAATGATAGTTTGTTGTCTACTAACCATTTGCTGCAGGACTCCAGTTCCAGTGTTAAAAACATTAGCAATATCTTGTGGGTCTTTACCTGACACTAACAGAGCACTGTCATCTGCATACAGTAGGAGTTTGCACTTGACACTGATAGGCATATCATTGACATAACATAAGAATAATAAGGGACCCAGAATACTACCTTGGGGAACTCCACAAGTTATCGCAGGGGTTCTGATTCTGTTTTGTTGATTTTGACTATTTGTCTCCTGTTGCTAAGGTAGGACTTAAACCAGTCTACAGAACCTATACCGATAGCTTGAAGTTTATTACATAATATATTGTGGTTGACAGTATCGAAGGCCTATTGCAGGTCTAAGGTTACCATACCTATGAGGTTTCCCTTTGACTTTTTCAGTTCTCAGGTAATCCATCAGATTAATAAGGGAGGTGTCGGTTGAGTAAGATCTTCTAAAGCCCGATTGATAGCTATGGAGAATGTTGTTGTCATTAAGGTACTTAACTACTTGAGAATACACCGCCCTCTCTAGAATTTTAGATATTATACTGAGTATACTAACAGGCCTATAGTTGCTTACATCAGACCTACTATTTTTCTTGAAGATAGGAGTAACTCTGGCCTCCTTGAACCCCTCCTGTACGGTATTAGTGGTGATTGATAGATTTATTATGTGAGCAATAGGGATTGACAGTTCAAAAGCACCATCTTTTAGGAACTTAGACGGGATGTTATCAGGGCCTGTGCTCTTAGTTGGGTTTAACCTGCTTAGTTCTTTTTGAATAAAGTCATGAGATACACTTACTAGTTGACAACTGTTTGGGGTTACCCCTTTATTGGTATAGTATGTTTGAAACTTATCAGAGTCTGTGTTAAAGGTATTTGATGCAGCTGGTAGTTTACTTACTAGTGTTGATGCAACAGATGTGTAGTATGAATTAAAGCAATTTGCCACCTTAGATGTTTCGTGGCATACCTCATTATCGATAATGAGTACTATGTTAGACCTATCTACTGGCTTATGGCTATACCCCAACTGTTTTAGTTGTTGCCAGAGCTTTCTGGGGTTATGCTTATACTCTTCAATTTTTGAGCAGTAGTGCTTTTTTTTTTTTTTTTTTATTCGCCGGTATTCTCCCGGCCCGGGTCTTTTCCAAGTAGTGGTGACCCGGCCTTGGCTCCCTATCTGGGGAGTGTCTCGAGACTTAAGTCTCCCATGGGAGGAGGTACAGTACCTCCTCATCTTTGGGACCAAGTGTCCCCAAGCCTAGCCACATTCCCCGCAGCAACAAGGCTGCTCCTATATCTTGCCGTCCCCTGGGCCTATCCGAACTCCAGTGATGGCCAAATTTGCAAGTACTGCTGCAACAACATGCAAGTTAACTATAGTTACATAAAAACTGACGGTGACGACAACGAAATGGACTAAATATGACAGAAGAGGGACCGGCATTCAAGTACCAGACCTGCTGCCAGACGTGAACCAGACACAAGACGTTTTCCACTAAATGAAATAACTGACCTCCATATCAACTGCACCAGTGTTTAACGGGAAGACAACATGGCAGAAATCCTGATCAACTAAATCTCCAAGGAAAATGCCAGGTCTGTAGGACTTTTTTCGTCAGTGCCAAACGAGGGAAAGATTTGAGCCTTTAAACATGGCTGACCGGCATTCAAACAGCAGCTACTGCCAGACGTACAACTAGCGAAGTGAAATTCTCATCTTTACTGACGTTCATCTGTTGACAGTAGCATCATATCTGTACCACCATCATATCACCTGTACCAGTGCTAACGAGAGGGAAACACAGGAGACATCGTCAAATCAACAGTACAAAATTCCAAGGTATAGGACGGTTATCCCTCAGTGCCAGTCGTGGGAAAGAAGTGAATAGTTAAATAGTCAAGGTTAATGTTTTAGTAGCTGACCTATATTCAGCTGACCAGTGTACAGTGAGAGAATCATAGCAGAAAACGCCAAATATATCTATAAACTCAAGGAAAGTCAGGTGGTGTTACTCCCCTCAGTGTTTAAAAATGGCTGAGTCAGCAGAACGGTCAGGAGACAACAAACACACAAACCCCCGATAAATGGAATTGAGGGGGATTTGGAAGGATAAAACCATTGATTAAACCTTTCTGGTCTACCAGGAATGGAAAGGAGTTAGAAGTTAAATTGGTGAAGCCAGACTGTGAAGTGAGGTGGGTAAGGGAGGTGAATAAGGGGTTAAAGTAAGGGTGTTGTGAAGTTAAGGAAAAGTGAGCAGTGAAGAGGTTTGAAGAGGAAAATTTTACTAGTAATTCAGTGTAATTAAAGCAGATACTAAGGTACTAGGACTGGAAAAGAGAATAAATATTATTGTATATGAGTAAAGAGCGAAGAGTGAAAATGGCAGGCATTAGAGGGGTACAGGCTGCCATAATTATAATTATATTTCTTCTTCAATTCCATGAAGAAAGAAATCAGTCATGGGGGTTGGAAAAGGTGAATGGGTAACAGCGCCCTGGACAGTAAAAGCCCAACAGTTGCCATCCTACCAGAAAAGTAAACCTCACTATCGCCGCAAGGTATGGCAACACCGCATACCCAAACAAAAACAGTGGCACACAGCTCTTATTGTAGCGCTCTTAAGTGTGATATCCAAATTACACCCAGGACCTCAACTATTGTGCAGAGGCAAAACAGACAGATAAATGACGCAATAATGACGGTCTAGTAGCTAGGGATGAAACCTTAACTCCATATGAATGCATACATAGGTCCAAGTGAGACAATACCAGCCATTATTATCTCAAACACTACCAAACAGATGCATCACTGTACTAAAGTACGCATGAAAAACAGAAAAGGCACCTTATGTAAAATGTGTAAGGGTGGGTGCATGATGGATGTATTACAATTATAGCAACGGTGCCAGAATTCATTTTGTGTGTAACAAATGCACTTTGGCACAGTTACCCTTTAGCAGTGATGACATTGATTTACCTAATTTTAATACAACGACCCATGCCATATATGATGATTATGATTGTTTTATGAAAACAGGCCTTCCCCGTATTCATGTCAATGCAAGATCACTTCTTCCTAAATTGGCAGAGATTAGGATTCTAGCTAACAAAATTAGGGCGGCAGTTATAACCAATCTCTGAATCTTGGTTGGATGATACGGTGACTGCGACGAGGTCAAAATAGAAGGTTACAATATAAAACGCTTAGATAGGAACAGAAAGGGTGGTGGAGTATGTGCCTACATTAGAAATGACTTAGCTTACAACCCAAGACCTGATTTAAATAACAATAAACTGGAGATTCTATGGTTTGAAGTGCTGCTTCCCAAGACCAAAACCATCTTAGTAGGAACTAGTTACCGCCCTCCTACCCAGGACCAGTTCTTAGAAGACTTATTCCAGAGTCTTGTCCGGAGTTGAAAGCAATTGCGCAAACAATAATACTGGGCGACTTCAATATTGTTTCAGCAACAAAATAACGGGCTATGCAAAAGGTATAAGCAAATTCTAGGATTAAATAGCTACACTACAATAATTAATAAACCAAAACCCGGATCACACAGTTCTCACCCACCCTAACTGACCACATACTTTGCAACCGCGCTGAGAACATTAGTCAGTCAGGCGTCATTACCACAGGTCTTAGTGATCATTTCATCATTTACTGCACCAGGAAAATCACTAGGGATAGATAGGCCTACACAGGACAATAAAAATGAGGTCAACTAGAAACTACAGTAAAGAAACATGGTAAATAGGCTACACAATTGTGACTGGACAGAGATAACAAGTTGCACGGACGTAAACGATGCCTGGGAAAAATCAAAACAATGTTCACTACCATTCTTAATAATATTGCACCAGTTAAAGAGGTTAGGATTAAACGAAGAACTGAACCCTGGATGACTACTGAGATATTAGATAATATGAAATTCAGAGACCAGCTGCTAAAAAGATTTAAAGCAAACAGACAGGATATTGCAGCACTAAATGAATTCCAAAGGGTGAGGAACAGAGTACAGAGGCTTATAAAAGGAGCAAAGGCAAAGCACTATTGCTCAAAAATTGAAGAATATAAGCATAACCCCAGAAAGCTCTGGCAACAACTAAAACAGTTGGGGTATAGCCATAAGCCAGTAGATAGGTCTAACATAGTACTCACTATCGATAATGAGGTATGCCACGAAACATCTAAGGTGGCAAATTGCTTTAATTCCTACTACACATCTGTTGCATCAACACTAGTAAGTAAACTACCAGCTGCATCAAATACCTTTAACACAGACTCTGATAAGTTTCAAACATACTATAACCAATAAAGGGGTAACTCCAAACAGTTGGTCAACTAGTAAGTGTACTCATGACTTCATTCAAAAAGAACTAAGCAGGTTAAACCCAACTAAGAGCACAGGCCATGATAACATCCCGTTCTAAGTTCCTAAAAATGGTGCTTTTGAACTGTCAATCCCTATTGCTCACGATAATAAATCTATCAATCACCACTAATACCGTACCGGAGGGGTTCAAGGAGGCCAGAGTTATCCTATCTCTCAAGAAAAATAATAGGTCTGATGTAAGCAACTATAGACCTGTTAGTATACTCAGTATAATATCTAAAATTCTGGAGAGGGCGGTGTATTCTCAAGTAGTTAAGTACCTTAATGACAACAGCATCTCCATAGCTATCAATCGGGCTTTAGAAGATCCTACTCAACCGATACCTCCCTTAATTAATCTGATGGATTACCTGAGAACTGAAATGTCAAAAGGGAACCTCATAGTATGGTAACCTTAGACCTGCAAAAGGCCTTCGATACTGTCAACCACAATATATTATGTAAAAACTTCAAGCTATCGGTATAGGTTCTGTAGACTGGTTTAAGTCCTACCTTAGCAACAGGAGACAAATAGTCAAAATCAACAAAACGGAATCAGAACCCCTGCCGATAACATGTGGAGTTCCCCAAGGTAGTATTCTGGGTCCCTTACTATTCTTATGTTATGTCAATGATATGCCTATCAGTGTCAAGTGCAAACTCCTACTGTATGCAGATGACAGTGCTCTGTTAGTGACAGGTAAAGACCCACAAGATATTGCTAATGTTTTAACACTGGAACTGGAGTTAAATATCTGGGAATCCCCTTTGACCCATGCATGTCAGGAGAATTGATAGGGAACAGTGTAGTAAAGAAAGCGAATGCCAGGCTGAAGTTCCTGTATAGACAAGCACAGTGTCTACCTACTGAGGCTCGCAGGACCCTATGTCTAGCCCTTATACAATGCCATATGGATTACGCTTGCTCTTCTTGGTACTCTGCCTTGACAAAAAAACTGAAAGATAGACTGCAAATCACCCAGAACAAAATCGTAAGATTCATCCTGGGGCTGGGACCAAGAGAACATGTAGGCCAGGATGAATTACAGCAGTTGGATTGCTGAATGTTGAAGACAGAGTAAAACAACTGAAGCTATATCATGTTTATAAAATTGCTCACGAACAGTGTCCAGAATATCTTGCTGTCAATTTTGTCAAGGTTGGGAACCAAAGCAATCATAGTACTAGGGGAGAGAGCACAACTTTGTAGTACCACAGTCAGTGGCCAGGCTTCAAACACCTTTTATTGTACAGCAATAAAGGAATGGAACAGACTACCCACAAATGTCAAGGCCAGTCATAGCTTGAACCAGTTCAAGAAGACTGCCAAAAAGTGTCTGATGAATGAAGCAACAGAAAGGGAGGGGAATGATTTTCTATTTTTTAGCTAAAATACGTGTAAATTTTACCTTATCCCTAGTAATGACCCTCGTATTGTAGATAGTCGTAATGACCCTCGGGTAGTAGATAGTCTTAATGACCCTCGTATTGTAGATAGTCTTAATGACCCTCGTGTAGTAATAGTCTTTTTAGTATGATAATAAGATGTTATCTTCATTATAGAATAATAAGAAAATATTATAACCTTTATATTATAATAATAAGGTAAAAGGACCCCAATGGAAATAAGTCACTCTGTCTGACTTTTTTGGGTTATCCTAGGTTCTCTACACATATGCTGCTATGTATGATAATTCTATGTAACTGTATTTGTGTATACCTGAATAAATTTACTTACTTACTTACTCGTGGGGATGGCAGTCTTATGAGCTGCAGATGGTAGCAAGCTTAGCCCTTAGCAGTAGTGCTTTGCCTTTGCTCCTTTTATAAGTCTCTGTACTCTGTTCCTCACCCTCACAAGAAATTATAGTCATTTATATCAGGTAAAGTGACGGTGATATTGGTAGCGAGTCTGCTCACAGCCCATATATATTTTGGAAATTTTTCCTTGTTTTTTATCGCTTTTTCTTGCATTATTCTTTCTAATATAATAACTGACTATTTGGCATCATAAAACAGAAGGCGGAGCTTATCCGTAGACTTAGAGACAACCAGGAACCATATGGGAATGCTAAGCAGTGTTCCCGCTCCAGAGAGTGCCAGGAGAAATCACTTCATTATTACGCTTATATCAGCTTATATATCAACTCTACGGCTTATTTATCTATCAGAATTGATCTAATATGATAAAAATAAAAAACTCTAAATAACATACAAACATGTTATATACTCTAGACTGAAAAAATAGGCCATATGGCGAGAGGTTATCGGGAATATTTCGATATAAATGAGTTACTGCTCTCCATGTCGTATTCTTTGGTCTCTGAGTAAGAGAAAACGGTGTTTTGAAGATGATAACTGCACTAGAACATTAGTTACTAAGAAATACGGGCCCAACAAACGCGATTTTCGCGAATTTTTTTTTTTTTTTTAAACGGTGGGGCCCGGCCCGGGGCTCCCGGCCAATATCTCGGAAGTAACTTATTCACCTAATGTACCTATTTCTGCCTTTATTACTTTAATTACATGGAATAATATTCACCCGGTGGCCTGGTGGCTAAAAACTTCCCCCTTCACACATGGAGGGCCCGGGTTCGATTCCCGGCGGGTGGAAACATTTCGACACGTTTCCTTACACCTGTTGTCCTGTTCACCTAGCAGCAAATAGGTACCTGGGTGTTAGTCGACTGGTGTGGGTCGCATCCTGGGGGACAAGATTAAGGACCCCAATGGAAATAAGTTAGACAGTCCTCGATGACGCACTGACTTTCTTGGGTTATCCTGGGTGGCTAACCCTCCGGGGTTAAAAATCCGAACGAAATCTTATCTTATCTTATCTTAATAATGATTTCCCTAATTTTCTACAATCAATTTTTGGAAATATTCCAAATACTTTGGGAGTTATATGGGAGTAAAGGGCAGATTTTTTGCAACATTCCAAGAACTAACAAACTTTATTTTTTTTTTTTTTGTGAAATAAAGATAAGTTATTTAGAGGTCAGACAATGTACAAAATTAGTATAAGCATTGCTCTCTCGGCACCAAGTGTCCATATAGGAATAAATCGCAACCCAAGGGCATTTTTAGTAAATCAGTCCTTTTTCAGTCTTTTCTCAGTTGTTGTTTGAGGAATAGTTTTGATAAATATTTTCAAGAAAGAGTGAAAACACTTTGTCTTGTGCACCAAAACTGGAGGAAATCGGACGGTAAACAAAAAAGCTACATTTATTTGGACCTTGTACACAGTGTACGTTAGGCCCATATTGGAGTATGCGGCACCAGTTTGGAACCCACACCTAGCCAAGCACGTAAAGAAACTAGAGAAAGTGCAAAGGTTTGCAACAAGACTAGTCCCAGAGCTAAGAGGTATGTCCTACGAGGAGAGGTTAAGGGAAATCAACCTGATGACACTGGAGGACAGGAGAGATAGGGGGGATATGATAACGACTTATAAAATACTGAGAGGAATTGACAAGGTGGACAGAGGCAGGATGTTCCAGAGATGGGACACAGTAACAAGGGGACACAGTTGGAAGTTGAAGACACAGATGAATCACAGGGATGTTAGGAAGTATTTCTTCAGCCACAGAGTAGTCAGGAAGTGGAATAGTCTGGGAAGTGATGTAGTGGAGGCAGGATCCATACATAGCTTTAAGAAGAGGTATGATAAAGCTCATGGAGCATGAAGAGTGACCTAGTAGCGACCAGTGAAGAGGCGGGGCCAGGAGGTATGACTCGATCCTTGCAACCACAATTAAGTGAGTACAAAATTCTGTCACAAAAACCTACTGTAGCTAGTGGTCAGATACCTGTTACACCTGCCACAACTGGCACACCACTACCTGATCTTCCTACATTATCATTACCTATATTTGAAGGTCACAGTTATGAAGATGTATAAGTGGTTTTCAGTGTTTGGTACATTCAAGAACTGATATTGATGAGATCGCTTAGTTCAACTACCTTAAATCGTTTCTGGTGGTCAAAGACAATTATCAACAAGTTTTGTGTGTCTTACCGACACTTACTTTGATGCTGACAAAGCCAGAGTTAGACATGTAGCTAAAATCTCGAGCTTCAAACCACCGAGACATTGTTTTTCAGATTTACAGACATTTAGGATCACACTAGACAATAGTCTCAGATCTCTAGAGACTAAATATGACCTAAATCAATGTGACTGGTTTATCAGTGGTATTGTACAGGATAACTGTCACCAAAAAACTACTGAACAATTAAATATTTATGTTCATTTATATGCTATTTCACTTGTGGAGAAAATTAGCAAAGGTTTACAAGCTATAATTTCTTGCATGCAAACAACGAGACATGATGATAAACCTACCAATCCTACTGTGGATATCAAACCTCCAGCTCAGTATAAAAAGGGCATACCTACTCCCACTAAATCACAGAATGGGAAATCCCATGTAGGCACTTATCAAGACTGTCACACATAAACGTACTCCAAAATGTGTACTTTATTATGGATCACATTGGGCACAGTATTGTAGTCATTACACAACAATGGAGGCAGGTAAACAACATGCTCAACAGCTGAAATGGTGCACTAAGTGTTTAGGTGAACACAAGGGAGGTAAATCCTCACTGAAGAAGCTTATTGCCCAGGCACTTGTGCTGAACATCAGACGACTTCTACAGAAACAGAAAGTCAACAAACAACAGCATTAAACGTGAGAGATAGTCTAAATCGACTGCTCTCCTAATAGCTTAAATTGAGTTATCTAATAAATTACACAAAACCAATTTGATCAAGGCTCGCAAAGGTCCTTCATAAGAAGAACAGTGATACAGAAACTGAATAAACAACCCTATGCCAAAATACATTTAGATATAGCTGTTTTTTTTTCAAAGTTCTGGTAAATAGACATACGACCTAGCCAGATTCACTGTTGGTCTAGGAAACAGGAAATAGATAGTAGATGCTGTGGTAGTAGATGATTTGCCTAAACCTGTGCAGATCCAGGGATTAAAAGAAACAGTTGCAGCACTGAAAGCAGCCAATGTCAAGTTAGCCTGTCCTGACATACAGACGGACACTATTGCTTCAATTGATTCAATCACTGGAAGTGATTATCACTGTTTTGTGCAAAATATAGTAAGTAAACATGATGTTCACTTGCTGAAAACAGCAGGAGGCCACATGATATGTGGTCCCATTCCCTCTCAAAGTGGGAAACAAGCTGATATTGATTCAGCGGAAAATGTACTAGTTACGAGAATAACCGCTGATCAAAGTACCACAGCAAAAAATTATCATTACTGGAAGAAATGAATGAACCAGTTGATAAGTTGTGGGATTTAGATGCAATAGTTATTGATGTAAATAAACCAAGCCCACAAGAGTCTCAGACTTATAACCAGTATTTGGATACTGTCAAATATAAAGATGGACGGTACTGGGTTAGGTTACCATGAAAATTAAATCCACCACATCTGCCTAGCAATTATCGCACGGCTTTCGGACAAATAAAAATACAAATATATGAGCTCAGGAAGAATCCAGAGCTACTGACTGTCTATGATAATATCATACAAGAACAGTTGCACAATAATTTCATTGAGGAAGTAGTCGAAGAAAAGTTGAAGACAGACGCTCATTATCTCCCGCACCATGGGTCAGAAAGGATTCTGAAACCACTCCACTACGTGTTGTATATAATTGCAGCGCACGTGCTAATAAAGATGTAGCAAGTCTTAATGACTGTCTGATGACCGGACCCTCACTAACTGAGAAGCTTGGAGACGTTCCCATGAAATTTCGCACAAACCCATATGCCTACACGGCTGATATTTCCAAAGCTTTCTTAAGAGTAGGATTACAAGAAATGGACAGAGATTATACTCGATTCTTGTGGCCTGAAAATCAACATGATCCTCAAAGTCCTGTGAAAACATATCGTTTCAAGTCAGTCTTGTTTGGTGCAACATCCTCTCCATTCTTACTAGAAGCTACTCTAAATACACATCTGAAGAAATCTGAAAGTCCCTTGAAAGGAACCTTAAATAAAAGTTTTTATCTGGACAATCTTCAAGGGTACTGTGAATAAAGAGGAGGATTTGAAATCCTTTACAGAAAGCTAAAAAGGGAGATGATAGAAGAAAATATGCCTCTAAGGATGGGGAAATTACAAATTTAAAAACTTATTAAGGAAACTTATCAAAAAAGATTCCCCGAAGCAAAATTCCTGATTGCAAAAATATGCGGGGATTTAAATTGGGAACATACAGGAAAACCCTTTTAAAGTCCAAAAGAATAAACCCAAAAAAGTATGCATTTGACTCAAAAACGTTTTTTTACTGTCAAGGTATCACAATGTTTTGACCCTTTTTGTCGTTCCAATTACCTTAAAAAGGTAAAATGTTTTGTGAATGCATGGAAACTAAATTGGGTTTGGGATGAGAACTTGCCCTAGAAATGAGTCAAGCATGGGATAAAATACCAAGGAGTTTAAACAACTTCTCAAATTACTTTTCCCAAAAAAAAAGGGTAAGGGGGAAACTTTTACCATTCTGTGTTCTGTGATGCGTCAACCCAGGGTTATGGCGCTGTAGTTTACATGAAAAAGTAAAGGGAAAGTACCAATTACTAAAAGGCCCAGGGTAGCCCCCTTTGGGTCAGAACAACCATAATTGGGAACTGACGCACTCTATTTGGAAAAAATTTAACGTCTATTCAACAAATACTTGATTATTCACTTTTTAAAAAACCGTGATTGGAGGATAAGAGGCGTTCCCCAGTGGTAAGAAATAAAAGAGTAAACGGTCTAGGACAAAAAAAAGGTAGCAGAAATAAGAAAAATGCAGAGATTATTTTTTTCTCCACGTCTCTACCCAAGAGAATCCAGCTGACATGTCACGTGGTGTCCCACTCAAGAAATTTGTGGATAATAAATTATGGCTCCACGGACCGAACTGGCTCTCTAATGAAAATAACTGGCCTCAGCAAAAAGCTCACATTATGCCAGAAGAAACAGTCTGCTTGAACACAGCAGAAATAATGTTTAAATACACCAGACACCCCAGAAATAGTCACTGATGGATCTAAATACTCACATCTCTTGTCTTTAAATTCATTAAAGGGATAAAACCTGATTATGAATTTCTTGAACCCATTACATACTGAGTGAAAC
>NC_069404.1:94389003-94414003 GCF_026875155.1 Cherax quadricarinatus | reverse complement strand
AGTAGTAGTAGTAGTAGTAGTAGTAGTAGTAGCAGCAGCAGTAGTAGTAGTAGAGTATAGTAGTAGTAGTGTAGTAGTAGTAGTCGCAGCAGCAGCAGTAGTAGTAGTAGTAGTAGTAGTAGTTAAGCAGCAGCAGTAGTATAGTAGTAGTAGTAGTAGTAGTAGACAGCAGCACAGTAGTAGTAGTAAGTAGTAGTAGTAGAAAAGTGCAGCAGTAGTAGTAGTAGTAGTAGTCAGCAGCAGCAGCAGTATAGTAGTAGAGAGTAGTAGTAGTAGTAGTAGATAGTAGCAGTAGAAGTAGTAGTAGTAGTAGTAGTAGTAGTAGTCAGCAGCAGCAGAGCAGCAGAGCATGTAGTAGTAGTAGTAGTAGTAGTACAGCCAGCTGTAGTAGTAGAAGAGTAGTAGTAGTAGTAGTAGTAGTATAGTAGTAGTAGTAGACAGTAGCAGCAGCAGCAGCAGCAGTAGTAGTAGTAGTAGTAGTAAGAGAGTAGTAGTAGTAGTAGTAGTAGTAGCAGCAGCTAGCAGTAGTAGTAGTAGTAAGTAGTAGTAGAGTAGTAGTAGTAGTAGTAGAGTAGTAGTAGTAGCAGAGCATAGTAGTAATAGTAGTAGTAGTTAGAGCGCAGCAGCAGCGCAGTCAGTAGTAGTAGTATGTAGTAGCAGCAGCAGATTAGTATAGTGTAGTTGAGCAGTAGTAGTAGTAGTAGTAGTAGTAGTAGTAGCAGCAGCAGCAGCAGCAGTGCAGTAGCAGCAGTAGTAGTAGTAGTAGTAGTAGTAGAGTATGCAGCAGTAGTAGTAGTATAGTAGTATAGCAGCAGCATAGTATGTAGAGAGTATAGTAGTCAGTAGTAGTAGTAGTAGCAGCAGCAGTAGTAGTAGTAGTAGTAAAGATAGTAGTAGTAGTAGTATAGCAGCAGCAGTAGTAGTAGTAGTAGTAGTAGTAGTAGTAGTAGCAGCAGCAGTAGAATAGTAGTAGTAGTAGTAGCAAGCAGCAGCGTAGTTAGTAGTAGTATAGTTAGTAGTAGTAGTAAGTAGTAGTAGCAGTAGTGTAGTAGTAGTAGTAGTAGTAGTAGTAGCGAGCAGCGTAGTAGTTAGAGTAGTAGTAGTAGTAGTGAGTTAGCACAGCAGTAGTAGTAGTAGTAGTAGTATAGTAGTAGTAGTAGTAGTAGTAGTAGTAGTAGTAGTAGCAGCAGCAAGTAGTAGCAGTATAGTATAGTAGTAGTAGTAGTAGTAAAGGTAGTAGTAGTAGTAGTAAAAAGATAGTAGTAGTAGTGAGTAGTAGTATAGTAGTAGTAGTGTAGTAGTAGTAGTAGTAGTAGTAAGTAGTAGTAAATAGTAAGTATAGTAGTACAGCAGTAGCTAGACTAAGTATAGTAAGTATATGTATGTAGTTTAGTAGCAGCAGTCAGCACAGCAGCACAGTAGTAGTAGTAGTACAGCAGAGTAGATATAGTATTAGTAGAGAGAAGCAGCAGTAGCAGAGATTAGAATAGTAGTAGTTTAGAGCAGCAGTAGTAGTATAGTAGTAATAGTAGTAGTATGGTAAAGAGTAGTAGTAGTAGTAGCATTAGCACGCAGAGTATAGAAGTAGTAGTATAGTCGTAGTAGTAGTAGTAGTAGATAGTTGACACAGCAGAGTAGTTAGTAGAGTAGTAGTAGTATAGTAGTGCGAGTAGCAGCTGAGCTAGTAGTAGATAGTATATAGAGTAGTAGTATGGTATAAGGTAGCGTATAGTATCAGATATTAGTAGTAATAAAGTATATCGCCAGAGTATTTGTATTATACCAGTAGCATGCTCAGGTAGTAAGTACTAGTTAGCATCAGTGAGATAGCTTATAGTAAAGAAAGACCGTTGTAGTGAGTAGCTTTAGTAATAGTATATGCTTTAGAGATGATAGACACCAGTATAATCAGTACACTTGCTTATCTGAGGCGTTATAGAGTAAGTATAAGATAGTTAATGTTATTCATCTAGTACCGATCGTATCATGTAAGACTGAGTCGAACATCATTGAATAAATTATGGATAATATATAGCTAGTATCACTTTCAGGTATAGGTCAGTGCTCGGAGTATATCATGCTAATACAGGCAGTAGTATCTGACTGTTATAGCTAGGAAGGAAGCAGCGTTTCAGGTAAAAGTATAATGTTTTTCCATGTGGACCAAATGTATATCGTGGTTATTAGAACTACATGTGTAGAGTAGAGTAGCAAGCAGCAATGAGAGCGTACTTTTACATAGTAAGGGTAAAGAGTACTGTCTGGATAGTGAGCACGTAGAGCTATTCATGATGTTGTAGTGCTAGAATCTGACTATTTGCTGAAGTCGTATTAGTGTATATCAGTAGTAGGTAGAAGCCTGTCACTCAGGTCTAGTATACTGATAGTATTAGTCCAGAATGGTGCCCTGAATATTAGCATAGATAGTTTTCTGAATCTCAGCTACTTGCAGACTTATAGGTGAAGTAATGGTATCATTAATGCTTTCCATCCGTACATGCAAGATCAGTACTGAGGCTATGTACATATAAAAGACAAGTCTTCATATGTAACAGCAGCAAATTATGTATACTAACGCTAATAGTATAACACAGTTACATATTTAACTATTGTGTAATAATATAATGCTGTTTACTTATTACACAATTCAGTATAGGTAGAAGGCTCGAGGACGTCCGGGTATGAGAGCCTGAATATTAAGTTGGATCACTGGACTGAATTGTGCAATGTAATCAGGGGTTCTCGAAGGTCATTTGGTGCATATTAGCCTCAATCCATAATTTAGAAATTGCTGACACGCTCCTGCTGGAGACTTGGGATAAATAGTACTGGAAACCCATACAATTCGGCTACCAGGACAGAAAAATAGAGGACTTGAAGTCCTCTATTTTTCTATCCACTGCCTCATGCGTTTCTCCCACACTCATAACTGGTTCTTCCTCACTCCTGCACAATGTTATTCCTCCTTGCCCTATACATGAAATCACAGCTTCCCTATCTTCATCAACATTTAACAATTCCTCAAAATATTCCCTCTATCTTCCCGATACCTCTAACTCTCCAATTAATAACTCTCCTCTCCTGTTTTTAACTATCAAATCCATTCGCTCCTTAGGCTTTCTCATCTTATTGATCTCACTGCAAAACTTTTCTTATTTTCAGCAAAATTTGTTTATAACATCTCACCCACTCTCTCATTTGCTCTCTCTTTACATTGCTTCACCACTCTCTGAACCTCTCTTTTTCTCACCATATACATCTCCCTCCTTGCATCACTTCTACTTTGTCAAAACCTCTCATATGCTAACCTTTTCTCTCTTACTACTTCCCGTGGTCTGATCGCTTAAGCTTTTGCTTCACACGGTGAGTGTGTGCGTTCGATTCCCAGTGCGGGTAGAAACATTGGGTGTGTTTCTTTACACCGGTTGTCTATGTTCACCCATTAGTTAAATGGGTACCTAGGAGTTAGTTGACTGGTGTGGGTCACATCCTAGGACAAGGACTTAATTTGCCCGAAATGCTCTGCATAACAAGGGGCTTTCTATATAGTAGTATGTCACTGATGTCAGCTAGGCCTGTATACCATGTACATGTACTTGTAATAAATAAAGAAATTTATTATTACTATTATTATTATTATTATTATTATTATTATTATTATTATTATTATTATTATTATTATTATTATTATTATTACTATCATCATCATCATTCCACTAATTGCTCTTCTTCCCTCCCACACCCATTCTCCTGTAACCACAAACTGCTGAACACTCTAACACTACATTACCTGGAGTTTACCTGGAGAGGGTTTCGGGGGTCAACGCCCCCGCGGTCCGGTCTGAGACCAGGCCTCATGGTGGCTCAGGGTCTGATCAACCAGGCTGTTACTGCTGGCCTCACGCAAGCTGACATACGAACCACAGCCCGGTTGGTCAGGTACTGACTTCAGGTGCCTGTCCAGTGCTTTCTTGAAGACAGCCAGGGGTCTATTGGTAATCCCCCTTATGTATGCTGGGAAGCAATTGAACAGTCTTGGGCCCCGTTTACTTACTGTGTTGTCTCTCAGTGTACACGTGGCTCCTCTGCTTTTCATCGGGGGAATGTTGCATCTCCTGCCGAGTGTTTTGCTTTCATAGAGAGTGATTTTCGTGTGCAGGTTTGGTACCAATCCCTCCAGGACCTTCCAAGTGTATATTATCGTGTATCTCTCTCGCCTGCGTTCCAGGGAATACAGATCAAGGACCTTCAACCGTTCCCAGTAATTTAGGTGCCTTATCGTACTTATGTGTGCCGTGAAACGTCTTTGTACACTCTCCAGGTCTACAATGTCGCCAGCCTTGAAGGGGGCCGTTAGTGTACAGCAGTATTCCAGCCTAGAGAGCACAAGCGATTTGAAGAGAATCGTCATGGGCTTCGCATCCCTAGTTTTGAAGGTTCTCATTATCCATCCTATCATTTTCCTAGCAGATAAGGTAGATACAATGCTGTGGTCTTTGAAAGCGAGATCCTCTGACATTATCACTCCCAGGTCCTTCACATTACTTTTCCGCTCTATTGTATGGTTAGTATTTGCTGTATACCCTGATACATTTTTAATTTCCTCAAGTTTGTCATATCTGAGTAGTAAAAATTTCTCCTCGTTGAACTTCATATTGTTTTGATTTGGTTGATGTCCGCTTGGAGTCTCTCGGTGTCTTCGATGGAGGTCACTGCCATGGTAATCCGATTGTCATCCAAAAAGGAAGACAACTTACAACATACATACTCGACCCCATTGCCTATACTCACACTAGCCCATCTATCCTCCAGTAGTTGTTTATATCTTACCCTAACTGCTTCCTCCTTTAATTTCTAAACCTTCACCTCTATCTTACTTGCTGCTTCCATTTTCCTTGTATCCCATCTACCTTTTACTCTCGCTGTAGCTACAACTAAAAAGTGATCTGATATATCTGTGGCCCCTCTATAAACATGTACATCCTGAAATCTGCCCAACAGTCTTTTATCTACCAATAAAATACAAACTACTGTCATTACGCCCTAGTTCATATCTTGTGCACTTATTTATCCTCTTTTTCTTAAAATATGTATTGCCTATAACCTAAACCTTTCCTATACAAAGTTCAATCAAATGCTTTCCAATACCATTTACACCTGGCACCCCAAATTTACCTACCACACCCTCTCTAAACACTTCTCCTACTTTAGCATTTAGGTCCCCTACCACAATTACTCTCTCACTTGATGTAAAAGTTCCTACACACTCTCTTAATATCTCCCAAAATCTTTCTCTCTCTCCTCTACACTCCTCTCTTCTCCAGGTGCATACATACTTATTATGACCCACTTTTTGTATCTGACCCTTATTTGAATACACATAATCCTTGAATTTATACATTTATATTCCCTCTTCTCTTTCCATAACTGATCATTCTACATTATTGCTACCCCTCCCTTAGCTATAACTCTGTCAGATACTCCTGACTTAATCCTATTTATTTCTCCCACTGAAACTCACCTACCCCCCTTCAGCTTTGTTTCACTTAGAGCTAGGACATCCAATTTCTTTTCATTCATAACATTAGCAATCATTTCATTCTTCTCGTCCGCACTACATCCACGCACATTCAAACATCCCAGTTTTTCTTTTTCTCGTTTTTAGTAGGATATACAGGAGGAACGTTTACTAGCCTATTGCTAATGACTCCTAGCCCAGAGAAGCTAAGACTGTAATTGCTATAATAATCAATTTGCCAAGCCCGGTTAGGACTAAGAATTATAATTGTATAATAATTAATTTGCCAAGCCAGAAATATTTGGCCAGCATATTTAATGTATATTGTAATAATTATATAAAGTGTTATTGTATAATTTGTACACCCAGTGCTATTATTTGGTCTAATACATAAAGGAGCCATGGACGAAGTTAATGAAATTAATGCAAGTGGTAAATCTATGAATATAGAAGCTATAAATGCATCTTTAAATGCTTCACACTTGTCCACATTGAACTTCATCTACCACTTTTCAGACCAAGACATTAATTTGTCCAAATCCTCCTGGAGTTCACTGGTATCCTCCTCAGAATCAATCATTCGGTCTATTTTTGCATAAGAACATAAGAATAGAGGAACACTGCAAAAGGCCAACTGACCCATACAAGGCAAGTCCTTATCAAAACAACCCCTGCCCAAAGTTATCCATGAATTTACCGTCATACCCATGACACCAATCAAACCCAGCCTCTCCCACTCATATATTTGTCCAATCTATTTTTGAAGCTACTCAGTGTCCTAGCCTCGATCACCCTACTGGAAAGATTGTTCCATACATCGACAACTCTGTATGAAAGCCAGTACCTCAAATAACACCAGACAAATGTTTACACTGTACTAAGACAGGAAAGAACAGTAAACACATTATATGTAAAACGTGTATGGGGTGGGTGCATTATGGTTGTATGAAGAATTGAGACACTTATGCAACATATGGGAATATTTACTGAAGAAACGTTTCGCCACACAGTGGCTTCACCAGTCCAATACAAAGCAGGAAGGTATGAGGAGAGGAGGAGTTGAGGTAATCAGTCCCTCCTCTCTCCTCATACCTTCCTGCTTTGTGTTGGACTGATGAAGCCACTGTGTGGCGAAGCGTTTCTTCAATAAAGATTCCTATATGTTGCATAAGTGTCTCAATTCTTCAAGCTGTCGGTTTTCAAAACCATTTATCACATTATGGTTGTATGTTTAGCCATGTTAATGTTGGTAACAAATGCATTCTAATCCAATTACACTTTAGTAGTGCTGACACTGAGTTACCTCACTTTCTTAACACAAATGACCCCATGCCAAATATTGATGATTATGACTGCTTCAAGAAAACAGGCTTTCACTTTACTCATGTCAACGCGAGGTCACTCTTACCCAAGATAGCAGAGATTAGGATTCTAGCCAACAGAATTAGGGCGGCAGTTATATCCATCTCTGAATCTTGGTTGGATGTCACAGTGACTGACGACGAGGTCAAAATAGAAGGTTACAACATAAAGCGCTTAGATAGAAATAGAAATGGCGGTGGGGTATGTGCCTATGTAAGAAATAACTTAGCCTACAACCCAAGACCTGATTTGAATGATAAACTGGAGATTCTATGGTTTGAGGTGTTGTTACTCAAGACTAAACCAATCCTTGCAGGAACTAGTTACCGCCCCCCTCCTCCCCCCCCCCCGCCATGATCAATTCTTAGAGGATTTTTCGAGAGTCTTGTCCGGAATTGATAGCAATTCTGAGATAGTAATATTGGGAGATTTCAATTTCTGTTTCCAACAGGAAAATAATGGGCTATGTAATAGGTATAAGCAAATTCTGGGATTATGTGGTTATACTCAAGTAATTAATGCACCAATCTGGATCACACAGTTCTCAGCCAACATATTAGACCACATCCTTTGTAATTGCTCTGTCAGACGTCATTACCACAGGTTTTAGCGATCATCTCGTCATTTACTGCACCAGGAAAATCACTAGGGATAGGATAGGCCTACACAGGACAATTAAAATGAGGTCAACTAGAAACTACAGTAAAGAAACACTGGTAAATAGGCTACACAATTGTGACTGGACAGAGATAACAAGTTGCACGGACGTAAACGATGCCTGGGAAAAATTCAAAACAATGTTCACTACCATCCTTGATAATATTGCACCAGTTAAAGAGGTTAGGATTAAACGAAGAACTGAACCCTGGATGAATACTGAGATATTAGATAATATGAAATTCAGAGACCAGCTGCTAAAAAGATTTAAGATAAACAGACAGTATATTGCAGCACTAAATGAATTCCAGAGAGTTAGGAACAGAGTACAGAGGCATATAAAAGGAGCAAAGGTACGGCACTATTCCTCAAAAATCGAAGAGTACACAAATAACCTCACAAAGCTCTGGTAACAACCAAAACAGTTGGGGTATAGCTATAAACCCACAATTAGATCTAACATAGTGCTAAATATTAATAACGAGGTATACCACCAGACAACTAAAATGGCAAATAGTTTTGATTCATACTACACATCCGTCTCATCAACACTAGTAAGTAAACTGCCAGTTACATCAAATACCTTTAACATAGACTGATAACTTCAAAACATATTACATTAATAAGGGCGTCACCAGGAACAGTTGGGTGTCCCGTTTCTCGATCACTAGCACATTCAGCTCACACACTGAGGTCCGGAGTTTGAATCTCCGGTACGGCTGGAAAACATTAGGACGTGTTTCCATAAGACACCTGCTGTCCATGTTCACCCATCAACATAAAATGGGTACCTGGGTGTTAGTGGACTGGTGTGGGTCGCATCCTGGGACAAAACTGACCTAATTTGCCAGAAATGCTCAGCATAACAAGCGGCTTTCTATATAGTAGTATGTCAGTGATGTCAGCTAGTACTGTATACCTTGTACATGTAGTAAATAAGGATATTATTATTATTGCCGACAAGTAGGTGTATCTTATGACTTCGTATGTAAAGAACTAAGTAAATAAAACTCAGCTAAGAGAACCGATCCCGGTAATATTCCGCTAAGTTCCTAAAAGATGGCGCTTTTGAATTACCAATTCCTATTGCGCACATAATAAATTTGCCCATAACCACAAATGCTGGCCAGAAATGCTCTACATAACAAGCGGCGTTCTGTATAATAGTATGTCAGCGATGTCAGCGATGTCAGCGATGTCAACTACCTTGTACGTGAAGTTGTAGAAATTATTATTATTATTATTATTATTATTATTATTATTATTATTATTATTATTATTATTATTATAAAGAGGCCAGAGTTACTCCTGTCTTCAAGAAAAATAGTAGGTCTGATGTCAGCAACTATAGGCCTGTTAGTATACTCAGGGTAATATCAAAAGTTCTAGAGGAGGTATACTGTCAAGTAGTTAAGTATCTTAATGACAAAAACATTCTCCTTAGTTACCAGTCAAGTTTTAGATCTCATTCAACCGACACCTCCCTCATTAATTTGATGGACTACCTGAGAACTGAAATGTCGCTAGTGAATTTCATAGGAATAATAACCTTAGACTTGCAATAAGCCTTCGATACAGTTAACCAAAATATATTATATAAGAAACTACAAGCATGAGCTCTGTAGAATGGCTTAAGTCCTACCTGAGCAACAGGAACCAAATTGTGAAGATCAACAACACAAAATCAGAACCCCTGCCGATAACAAAGGGGATTCCTCAAGGTAGTATCCTGGGCCCTTTGCTATTCCTATGATATGTGAATGACATGCCTATCATGCAAGCTTCTACTGTACGCTGATGATAGTGCTCTGTTAGTAACAGGTAAGAACCCGCAAGACATTGCTAATGTGCTATCACTAGAACTAGAGTCCTGTAGCAAATGGTTGGTAGACAATAAATTATCACTACATCTTGGTAAAACGGAAGCCATACTCTTTGGCACGAGACAAATTGAAAAGGGGAAATACTTTTAATGTCCAGTGTAATGGGGAACCTATTATTATAATAAATTCGGGGAAATATCTGGGAATCCCCTTCGACCCAAGCATGTCAGAACAACTAATATATTAGGGAACAAAGTTGTAAAGAAAAACGAATGTCAGACTAAAGTTCCTCTAGACTGACGCAATGGTCGGAGAAGTGGCAGATGCAGTTTAATATTGACAAATGCAAAGTTCTAAATGTTGGACAGGACAATAACCATACCACATATAAACTAAATAATGTAGATCTTAATACTACTGATTGTGAAAAGGATTTAGGAGTTCTGGTTAGCAGTAATTTAAAACCAAGACAACAGTGCATTAGTGTTCGCAATAAAGCTAGCAGAATTCATGGCTTCATATCTAGAAGTATAAATAATAGAAGTCCTCAGGTTGTTCTTCAACTCTATATATCCTTGGTTAGGCCTCATTTAGACTATGCTGCACAGTTTTGGTCACCGTATTACAGAATGGATATAAATGCTCTGGAAAACGTACAAAGGAGGATGACAAAGATGATCCCATGTATCAGAAATCTTCCCTATGAGGATAGACTGAGGGCCCTGAATCTGCACTCTCTCGAAAGGCGTAGAATTAGGGGGGATATGATCGAGGTGTATAAATGGAAAACAGGAATAAATAAAGGGGATGTAAAAATTTCCAGCCAAGACAGGACTCGCAGCAATGGTTTCAAGTTGGAAAAATTCAGATTCAGAAAGGATATAGGAAAGCACTGGTTTGGTAATAGAGTTGTGGATGAGTGAAACAAACTCCCGAGTACAGTTATTCAGGCTAAAACGTTGTGTAGTTTTAAAAATAGGTTAGATAAATACATGAGTGGGTGTGGGTGGGTGTGAGTTGGAATTGACCAGCTTGTGCTGTTGGGTCTGGTGCAGTGCTCCATCCTTGAGTGGAGATGATCAGACTGGGTGGGTCATTGGGCTAATCCGGGGGGGATGGGTCATTGGTCTAATCCGGGGGGGGGACATGGACCTGCTCCGCATGGGTCAGTAGGCCTGTTGCAGTGTTCCTTCTTTCTTATGTTCTTATGTACAGACAGGCGCAGTGTCTACCTACTGAGGCTCGCAGGACCCTATGTCTAGCCCTCATACAATGTTTTATAGACACTTGCTCTTCATGGTACTCTGCCTTAACAAAAACTCTGAAAGATAGGCTATAAATCACCCAGAACAAAATGGTGGGATTCATTATGGACCTGGGTCCAAGAGAGCATGTAGGCCAGAATGAACTACAAGAACTGGACATGCTGATTCTTAATCGTCTCATGCACAGAATTAAGCAATTTTTGTCTCCCCGGATGCATGGTTTCGTGCATGCTGGGAAGGAGTGTGTATCATTGCATAACCACCTTTCTCACTCTACACACTGACAGCTCATACACTACCTTACTTGACTAAATCTGCTTTTGATGTAGCCAACCGATATGCAGTCATTAGTGAACTTGCCAGAATGGATGTTGGAGCATGGCTTCTCCGCTGGATTAAAGGCTACCTGTCCAATAGAAAGTCGTCTGTGTTGTTCTAGGGACATAGAAGTGTAACTAAAGGTTTTGAATTAGGAACCCCACAGGGAGGTGTGCCAGTCCCACCCTATTCAATATTCTAATTAATGCTTTACTTAATGCTATGTCTAGCCAGCCCCATCATCATATGAATAGTTTTACTGATGATATAATGATTCGCACCACATTCTTAATCATGTACTAGTCTCATGTCAGGACCTGGGGTTGATTTGTTGGGAGGGTTCCGTGGAGATATGATGGTTGGAAATAGATACACTTGTTAGGTTGTAACACTTATATTAGCAGTGTGAGAGGGGAGCCCAGCCTGCCTGTAACCAATTGTAGGTCTATCCTTGGACTGAGATAGGGACAGCGCATCTGACGCTCACATGTGGCATCACGTGACATCACACATGCTAGCCACTAAGTCTAGCAAGGGGTCGTCTATATAAAACATATGGATGGTACTAACTATGATGCTCAGATAAGCTATACAACATATATAGGGGATCAGCAACTATGCTGACAGCTCGGTCATGTTACGAATGTCGTCTCGACATACCATACGCAACAGGCTGAACAGGCAGGTGGCTCTAGGCTGATTCTATACAATAGCAAGGACATATGTAACTTAGAACTAATCATAGAAATGGTTATAGAATATACTCAATTGAATGGGCAATATTGGAATGGATGTTATATTAATGGATGGTGATTTATGTAATGGATGGTATCGTAATACATTATGAATTATAGTAGCAAATCACAGAATAATAAAAGGTAGAATTGATCGATCGATCTGTATTCAAGCACTCTACGGATTATGAGGAAAAATATATATTTACAAAGGTGAAAGTAATTAGCAGCAAAGGCAGACCTGGCACACACAGATTATTACTGCTAAATCTCAGAATTCGGAGGGAATGTGAAAACACACACAAAACAAAAAAATCTTGGAACTAATCAGCTAGTAACAAAACACACAGTTGACAACTTCATTCAACTTGAACATCTAATTATACAGGCTATGCACATTTAAACCCAACTCTGCGAGGGTAAGATTTACATATGCAAAATGGTTATTGTCTCTGGGAGGATCGAATTCTTTTGCAATGGCTTACACATGCCTTGACTGAGGGAGATCTGAACAAGTACCTACAAAAGATACTTGGGGGTTTCTCATTACTTGTCATGTATGCAAAGAATAACAACATTCAGATTGATCATCTGACTGAGAGTTAGAGGTAGAGGGTACAGAGTCTGGAGGTTTGTCAGCGTCTGTCACATTAGTCTGGGTAGAAATATCATCCTCAATATCGCATACTAACTTCATATGATCTAAAACATATGGATGGTACTAACTATGATACTCAGATAAGCTATACAACATATGTAGGGGATCAGCAACTATGCTGACAGATTATCTCTACTGATAACACAAAGATACTCAACAGGCGTCCTCCTCGACAGAGAAGCACAGTTCGCCAGATCCAATTGCATAATGGGTCTCTTCTAGAATATGAAGCAGATACTGGTATTTAGGCTTTGAGGTTCCACTACTTGGACCTGCTGTAACGAGACTTTGTCGCCAATACAAAGAAAGGCTGAGGGAACATAGAGTTGTGGCAGGTTTTCATCCCAGGTATGGTGCTATTGTTAAAATTGTGAAAATGATGTATTTTGCTTATATCAGATCATTGGTTGATTATGCGGCGCCACAACTTGCTCTTGTGTCTGACTGGAAGCTTGGAGGGCTGGAAAAACTACAGAACGAAGCAATGAGGATCCTCCTAGGATGCCCTCGTACTGCCAAAGTTTTAAATATAAGGAAAGAACTTGATATTCCAAGCATCATAGATCATGTTACTGTAAGAAATATCCTCATTGGGGTCAATATGCTTAGGTTAGCCCATTCAAACCCCTGCACAGAAGCCCTCCAATCTTTCCTCAGCACTGGCGAACATCCTTCCAGATGGATCGAAAAAACTTGAACCGACCTCCGTATGAACCAGCTACATGGTTTATATCATGTAAGGCAACAGCGGCGGTGGCACTCGATGTATGCACAAGGCTTATTCCTCTAAGAAAAAGGAGGAGTAGAAGTAAAACAGAAAGAGACAGGCGCTCCCTTTACAGGCGACGGAAAAGAATAACAGAGCGGCTAAAAGAGGTCAATATATCTGAAATGCGTAGGGAGACACTGGTCAGAGAAATAGCAAGCATCGAACTTAAGCTAAAAGAATCCTTTAGGAGTCAGGAATCGCGGGAAGAACTAAAAGCCATAAATGAAATCGAAAGAAACCCAAAGTATTTCTTCTCCTATGCCAAATCAAAATCGAGAACAACGTCCAGTATTGGGCCCCTACTTAAACAAGATGGGTCCTACACAGATGACAGCAAGGAAATGAGTGAGCTACTCAAGTCCCAATATGACTCAGTTTTTTAGCAAGCCGCTAACCAGACTGAGAGTCGAAGATCAAAATGAATTTTTTATGAGAGAGCCACAAAATTTGATTAACACAAGCCTATCCGATGTTATCCTGACGCCAAATGACTTGGAACAGGCGATAAATGACATGCCCATGCACTCTGCCCCAGGGCCAGACTCATGGAACTCTGTGTTCATCAAGAACTGCAAGAAGCCCCTATCACGAGCCTTTTCCATCCTATGGAGAGGGAGCATGGACACGGGGGTCGTCCCACAGTTACTAAAAACAACAGACATAGCCCCACTCCACAAAGGGGGCAGTAAAGCAACAGCAAAGAACTACAGACCAATAGCACTAACATCCCATATCATAAAAAATCTTTGAAAGGGTCCTAAGAAGCAAGATCACCACGCATCTAGAAACCCATCAGTTACACAACCCAGGGCAACATGGGTTTAGAACAGGTCGCTCCTGTCTGTCTCAACTATTGGACCACTACGACAAGGTCCTAAATGCACTAGAAGACAAAAAGAATGCAGATGTAATATATACAGACTTTGCAAAAGCCTTCGACAAGTGTGATCATGGCGTAATAGCGCACAAAATGCGTGCTAAAGGAATAACAGGAAAAGTCGGTCGATGGATCTATAATTTCCTCACTAACAGAACACAGAGAGTAGTCGTCAACAGAGTAAAGTCCGAGGCAGCTACGGTGAAAATCTCTGTTCCACAAGGCACAGTACTCGCTCCCATCTTGTTCCTCATCCTTATATCCGACATAGACAAGGATGTCAGCCACAGCACCGTGTCTTCCTTTGCAGATGACACCCGAATCTGCATGACAGTGTCTTCCATTGCAGACACTGCAAAGCTCCAGGCAGACATCAACCAAATCTTTCAGTGGGCTGCAGAAAACAATATGAAGTTCAACGATGAGAAATTTCAATTACTCAGATATGGTAAACATGAGGAAATTAAATCTTCATCAGAGTACAAAACAAATTCTGGCCACAAAATAGAGCGAAACATCAACGTCAAAGACCTGGGAGTGATCATGTCGGAGGATCTCACCTTCAAGGACCATAACATTGTATCAATCGCATCTGCTAGAAAAATGACAGGATGGATAATGAGAACCTTCAAAACTAGGGAGGCCAAGCCCATGATGACACTCTTCAGGTCACTTGTTCTATCTAGGCTGGAATATTGCTGCACACTAACAGCACCTTTCAAGGCAGGTGAAATTGCCGACCTAGAAAATGTACAGAGAACTTTCACGGCGCGCATAACGGAGATAAAACACCTCAATTACTGGGAGCGCTTGAGGTTCCTAAACCTGTATTCCCTGGAACGCAGGAGGGAGAGATACATGATTATATACACCTGGAAAATCCTAGAGGGACTAGTACCGAACTTGCACACGAAAATCACTCATTACGAAAGCAAAAGACTTGGCAGACGATGCACCATCCCCCCAATGAAAAGCGGGGGTGTCACTAGCACGTTAAGAGACCATACAATAAGTGTCAGGGGCCCGAGACTGTTCAACTGCCTCCCAGCACACATAAGGGGGATTACCAACAGACCCCTGGCAGTCTTCAAGCTGGCACTGGACAAGCACCTAAAGTCAGTTCCGGATCAGCCGGGCTGTGGCTCGTATGTTGGTTTGCGTGCAGCCAGCAGCAACAGCCTGGTTGATCAGGCTCTGATCCACCAGGAGGCCTGGTCTCAGACCGGGCCGCGGGGGCGTTGACCCCCGGAACTCTCTCCAGGTCTCCAGGTAAACTCCATGGAAAATTACCCATTCCAAACTACAATTCCTCCATTTCCCCCCGAAACTCTTCTTAAATCACAACCAAAGCTTCGTCTTGGAGCCAAACAGGATGCATTAAGCTGTATTGATAACTTAGTCACACAGAACACTCTTTCACAAATTATTTACGCTGATGGTTCCGTACACCAGTCCACTGGTGTAGCTGGTAGTGCTGCTGCTGTCGTACAGAGTGATGGCTCTCATTAAAAAAACTGGAGCACCCATCAATAACCGGGCCTCTGCCCTTCAGACAGAACTGTTTGCCATACTACTTGCACTGAAATGCATCCACGTATCTAAGGTTGACACTTCAATTGTAACTGATTCTCTGTCATCCATAAATGCTCTCAACTCATTAAGTATTAATTGTGGCATGCTTGTGTCAGAAGCCAGACACAGGTATGGTAGGATTGTGGACAGTGGAGTCAGAGTGCACATGCTGTGGATTCCATCTCACATTGGTCTCCAGATGCATGATAGAACTGATGAATTGGCTAAGCTGTATGCTTTCAAAGAGGGAGTAGATTACAATCTTGGCTTGTCAGTTAGCAGTTTGAGAACAATAATACGAAAAGAACTTCAATTGAACTTTATTGACTTAAGACTTAAGGGGATTGGCACAAGCCAGTCCATCTATCATCATTCTATCATGCAGAAGGAGCCATATGTCTATGGTGCATCCAACAAGATAAGCAGACTCTTGGATGTCACTACCGCTCACCTACGGCTGAGTTACAAGTATCTTTGGCAGGTTAAATCACCACCACCAGATGTAGACCAAGCGAGATGTAAACTTTGCCAGAAGGACTATTGTCACACCCTGAGTCATTATGTACTGGAGTGCGTCACACCCTGCGTCATTATGTACTGGAGTGCAATAAAATTACTGAATTTAGAGACAACTCACTCAGAAATGTTCAAGATATGTCAAAGTATTTTATCCACAGTGATATATTACAGACCATTCTGGAGAAATACTCTGACTTTGATCACTGTCAATAAAGCATTACCACGTGTACTCACCTAATTGTACTCACCTAATTGTGGTTGCACGGGTCGAGACTCAGCTCCTGGCCCCGCCTCTTCACTGATTGCTGCTAGGTCCTCTCTCTGTCTGCTCCCTGAGCTTTGTCGTACCTCGTCTTAAAGCTATGTATGGTTCCTGCCTCCACTACATCACTTAGACTATTCCACTTCCAGACAACTCTATGACTGAAGAAATACTTCCTAACATCCCTTTGAATCGTCTGAGTCTTCAGCTTCCAATTGTGACTCCTTGCTTCTGTGTCCCCTCTCTGGAACGTCCTATCTCTGTCCACCTTATCTATTCCAAGCAATATTTTGTATGCCGTTACCATGTCTCACCTGACCCTCCTGTCCTCCAGTGTCGTCAGGCCGATTTCCCTCAACCTTTCTTTGTAGGACATTCCCCTTAGCTTCGGGACTAACTTTGTTGCAAACCTTTGCACTCTTTCTAATTTCTTGACGTGCTTGGCCAGGTGTGGATTCCAAACTGGTGCTGCATACTCCAGTATGGGCCTCTGTGTGTGTGTACCCACCTAATTGTACTCACCTAATTGTGGTTGCATGGGTAGAGACTCAGCTCCTGGCCCCGCCTCTTCACCGAGTGCTACTAGGTCCTCTCTCTCACTGCTCCATGAGCTTTATCATACCTCATCTTAAAGCTATGTATGGTTCCTGCCTCCACTACCTCACTTGCTAGGCTATTCCACTTCCTGGCAACTCTATGACTGAAGAAATACTTCCTAACATCCCTTTGACTCATTTGGGTCTACAACTTCCAATTGTAACCCCTTGTTTCTGTGTCCCCTCTCTGGAACATCCTGTCTCTGTCCACCTTGTCTATTCCACGCAGTATTTTGTATGTCGTTATCAAGTCTCCTCTAACCCTCCTGTCCTCCAGTGTCGTCAGACCGATTTCCCTTAACCTTCCTACGTAGGACATTCCCCTTAGCTCTGGAACTAACATTGTCGCAAACCTTTGCACTTTCTCTAATTTCTTGACGTGCTTGATCAAGTGCGGGTTCCAAACAGGTGCTGCATGGTCCTGACGTACGTGGTGTACAGTGTCTTGAACGATTCCTTACTAAGGTATCAGGTTTGCCAGGCGCCCGTATGCTGCAGCAATTATCTGATTGATGTGTGCTTCCGAAGACGTGCTCAGTGTTATACACACCCCAATATCTTTCTCCTTGAGCGAGGTTTGCAGTCTTTGGCCACCTAGCCTATACTCAGTCTGCGGTCTCCTGTGCCCTTCCCCAGTCTTCATGACCTTGCATTTGGCGGGGATAAATTCGAGAAGCCAGTTGCTGGACCAAGTGTCCAGTCTGTCCAGGTCTCTTTGAAGTCCTGCCTGATCCTCATCTGATTTAATTCTCCTCATTTACTTCACATCATTTGTGAACAGAGACACTTCTGAGTCTAAGGACGCATTACAACCGGCCTTTTTTTTTTTTTTTTTCAACCGATTTATTTTATTTTTGTTGTGCTTTTAGAGGTGCATATGTAGAAGCATGTGACAAAGTTTCAGTATGATTGGCCAACAAACAACAGAGAAAAAAATATAAACATAATTTTTATATATGGCAGCACGACCTGACAAATTGGCACTACGAGTGGCACTTCCGACATTCCCAACTGTTACAATACAACTAGCACGACATTTTAACATAGCCATTTCATCTAATATATCTTATTATCAAGTTAAAAAAAATACATTTGACAGAATTTTTGGCATTCGCCAAAATATCTGCCTTTTAACCCCGCAAAAAATAAAAAATATTTGAGATATTCCAAAAAATTTCACGTCTCAATTTCAAACACACTTTGTTTTATATTGTCTGTGAAAATCATTTCAATACAATCATTAATAATGGAGTTATGGAGCAAAATAAGTGAATAAGTTACTTCCGAGATATAGGCCTAGAACGTCGGCCGGCCTACCGTCTCAAAAATTTTTTTTTTTTTTTGCGCGGAAATCGTGTTTTTTTCGGTGTATTTCTTAGTAAACTGATGTTCTAGTGCAGTTATCCTCTTCAAAACACCGTTTTCTATCACTCACATACCAAACAATAGAACAAGGGGACGAGGAGTAACTCATTTATATCGAAATATTGCTGGTGGACTCTCGCTATATTATGGCCTACATCGCCGCCACCATACCTGATATAAATGACTATAATTTCTTGTAGAAACGTTGTAGAACATTGATTCTTGTACCATTGTGTTGCCAAAGAGTTAAGCTATTTTCTGTATGAATAACTCATTTTCCATATTTTTTCGATTTTTTGGTGTATTTAGGCTCAGACTCGGCGGCCTGCCTCCTAACCCTTCCATCATGTCATTCACATATACCAAAAATAGCACTGGTCATAGAACTGACCCCTGTGGGACCCCGCTTGTCACAGGCGCCCACTGTGATACCTCTTCACGTACCATGACTCGTTGCTTCCCTGTCAGGTATTCTCTGATTCACTGTAGTGCCCTTCTTGTTATACACGCCTGATCCTCCAGCTTCTGCACTAATCGCTGTGAGGAACTGTGTCGAAGACCTTCCTGCAGTTCAGGAAAATGCAATCCACCCACCCCCCTCTTTCGTGTCTTACTTCTGTTACCTTGTCATAAAATTCCAGAAGGTTTGTGACACAGGATTTGCCTTCCATGAATCCATGCTGGTTTTCATTTATAATCTTGTTCCATTCCAGGTGTTCCACCACTCTCCTCCTGATAATCTTCTCCATGACTGTCGTCTTTCTCCTAATGTGGCTAAACAGCAGTTTCGGGTCAAACTTGGCTTTCGATGCTATGTCATTTTCGTACTGTCGCTGGGCCTCCCTCCTTATTCTGTGCATATTCGTTTCTGGCTCTTCGACTGATCTCCTTTTTTTCCTGGGTCCTTTGCCTTCTATACCTCTTCCATTCTCTAATGCACTTAGTTTTTGCCTCCCTGCACCTTTGGGTAAACCAAGGACTCGCTTTGGTCTTCCCATTGTTTCTGTTGCCCTTGGGAACAAACCTTTCCTGTGCCTCTTTGCATTTTGTTGTTACATACTCCATCATTTCATTTACTGTGTGTGTGTGTGTGTGTGTGTTTGTGTGTGTGTGTGTGTGTGTGTGTGTGTGTGTGTGTGTGTGTGTGTGTGTGTGTGTGTGTGTGTGTGTGTGTGTGTGTGTGTACTCACTTAGTTGTACTCACCTAGTTGAGGTTGCGGGGGTCGAGTCCGAGCTCCTGGCCCCGCCTCTTCACTGATCGCTACTAGGTCACTCTCCCTGAGCCGTGAGCTTTATCATACCTTTGCTTAAAGCTATGTATGGATCCTGCCTCCACTACATCGCTTCCCAAACTATTCCACTTACTGACTACTCTGTGGCTGAAGAAATACTTCCTAACATCCCTGTGATTCATCTGTGTCTTCAGCTTCCAACTGTGTCCCCTTGTTACTGTGTCCAATCTCTGGAACATCCTGTCTTTGTCCACCTTGTCAATTCCTCTCAGTATTTTGTATGTCGTTATCATGCCCCCCCTATCTCTCCTGTCCTCCAGTGTCGTCAGGTTGATTTCCCTTAACCTCTCCTCGTAGGACATACCTCTTAGCTCTGGGACTAGTCTTGTTGCAAACCTTTGCACTTTCTCTAGTTTCTTTACGTGCTTGGCTAGGTGTGGGTTCCAAACTGGTGCCGCATACTCCAATATGGGCCTAACGTATACGGTGTACAGGGTCCTGAACGATTCCTTATTAAGATGTCGGAATGCTGTTCTGAGGTTTGCTAGGCTCCCATATGCTACAGCAGTTATTTGGTTGATGTGCGCTTCAGGAGATGTGCCTGGTGTTATACTCACCCCAAGATCTTTTTCCTTGAGTGAGGTTTGTAGTCTCTGACCCCCTAGACTGTACTCCGTCTGCGGCCTTCTTTGCCCTTCCCCAATCTTTATGACTTTGCACTTGGTGGGATTGAACTCCAGGAGCCAATTGCTGGACCAGGTCTGCAGCCTGTCCAGATCCCTTTGTAGTTCTGCCTGGTCTTCGATCGAGTGTATTCTTCTCATCAACTTCACGTCATCTGCAAACAGGGACACCTCAGAGTCTATTCCTTCCGTCATGTCGTTCACAAATACCAGAAACAGCACTGGTCCTAGGACTGACCCCTGCGGGACCCCGCTGGTCACAGGTGCCCACTCTGACACCTCGCCACGTACCATGACTCGCTGCTGTCTTCCTGACAAGTATTCCCTGATCCATTGTGTGTGTGTGTGTGTGTGTCTGTCTGTCTGTGTGTGTGTGTGCGTGTGTGTGTGTGTGTGTGTGTGTGTGTACTCACCTAATTGTAGTCACCTAATTGTGGTTGCAGGGGTCGAGACTCAGCTCCTGGCCCTGCCTCTTCACTGATCGCTACTAGGTCCTCTCCCTCTCTGCTTCTTGAGCTTAGTCATATCTCTTCTTAAAACTATGTATGGTTCCTGCCTCCACTACTTCACTTGCTAGACTATTCCACTTCCTGACGACTCTATGACTGAAGAAATACTTCCTAACGTCCCTGTGACTCGTCTGAGTCTTCAGCTTCCAGTTGTGACCCCTTGTTTCTGTGTCCCCTCTCTGGAACATCCTATCTCTGTCCACCTTGTCTATTCCCCACAGTATCTTGTATGTCGTTATCATGTCTCCCCTGACCCTTCTGTCCTCCAGTGTCATCAGTCCGATTTCCCTCAACCTTTCCTCGTACGGCATTCCCCTGAGCTCTGGGACTAGCCTTGTTGCAAACCTTTGTACTTTCTCTAACTTCTTGACATGCTTGACCAGGTGTGGGTTCCAGACTGGTGCTGCATACTCCAGTATGGGCCTAACATACACAGCGTACAGTGTCTTGAACGATTCTTTATTAAGGTATCGGAACGCTATTCTCAGGTTTGCCAGGCGCCCGTATGCTGCAGCAGTTATTTGGTTGATGTGTGCCTCCGGTGACGTGCTCGGTGTTATGGTCACCCCAAGGTCTTTCTCCCTGAGTGAGGTCTGTAGTCTTTGTCCACCTAGCCTATACTCTGGCTGCGGTCTTCTTTGCCCCTCCCCAATCTTCATGACTTTGCATTTGGCAGGATTGAATTCGAGAAGCCAGTTTCTGGACCACATGTCCAGCCTGTCCAGGTCTCTTTGCAGTCCCGCCTCATACTCATCCGATTTAATTTTTCTCATCAACTTCACATCATCTGCGAACAGGGACACTTCAGAGTCTATTCCTTCCATCATGTCGTTCGCATATATCAAAAATAGCACTGGTCCTAGAACTGACCCCTGTGGGACCCCGCTCATCACAGGCGCCCACTGTGATACCTCTTCACGTACCATGACTCGTTGCTGCCTCCCTGTCAGGTATTCCCTGATCCATTGCAGTGCCCTCCCTGTTATATGCGCCTGATCCTCCAGCTTCTGCACTAATCTCTTGTGGGAACTGTGTCAAAGGCCTTCCTGCAGTCTAGGAAAACGCAATCAACCCACCTCTCTCTCTCGTGTCTTAATTCTGTTACCTTGTCATAAAACTCCAGGAGGTTTGTGACATAGGATTTGCCTTCCATGAACCCATGCTGGTTTTCATTTACAATCTTATTCTGTTCCAGGTGTTCCACCACTCTCCTCCTGATAATCTTCTCCATGACTTTGCACACAATGCATGTCAGAGACACAGGTCTGTAGTTTAGTGCCTCATTTCTGTTTCCTTTCTTAAATATGGGGACTACAAATGCTGTCTTCCATTTCTCAGGTAGTTGCCCAGTTTCAAGGGATGTGTTGAATATTGTGGTTAGGGGCACGCACAGCATCTCTGCTCCTTCTCTAAGGACCCATGGGGAGATGTTGTCCGGTCCCATCGCCTTTGAGGTATCAAGGTCACTTAGCAGCTTCTGCACCTCCTCCTCATTTGTTCGTATGTCATCCAACACTTGTTGGTATATTCCCTCTTGATGTTCCCTTCTGTGCTGTCTTCCCAGAGCCCTTTCTGTCTCTACTGTAAAAACTTCCTTAAATCTCCTGTTTAGCTCCTCACATACCTCCTGATCATTTCTTGTGAGTTCTCCACCTTCTGTCCTCAATCTGATCACCTGGTCTTTGACTGTTGTCTTCCTCCTGATGTGGCTATACAATAGTTTCAGGTCAGTTTTGATTTTCGATGCTATGTCATTTGCATACTCTTGCTGGGCCTCCCTCCTTTCCTGTGCATACTCGTTCCTGGCTCTGCGACTGATCTCCCTATTTTCGTATGTTCTCTGCCTTCTGTACTTTTTCCATTCTCTATTGCACTTTGTTTTTGCCTCCTTACACCGTCGGGTAAACCAGGGGCTCGTTCTGGTCTTCCCATTGTTTCTGTTGCCCTTGGGAATAAACCTTTCCATTGCCTCCTTGCATTTTGTTGTTACATATTCTATCATTTCGTTTATTGGCTTTCCTGCCAGTTCTCTGTCCCACAGAACCTCCTGCAGGAAGTTCCTCAACCCTATGTGTC
Organism: Cherax quadricarinatus; assembly: GCF_026875155.1. NCBI lineage: Eukaryota > Metazoa > Arthropoda > Malacostraca > Decapoda > Parastacidae > Cherax > Cherax quadricarinatus. Next base: position 94,391,208 of record NC_069404.1, on the reverse strand, counting down.
CCCTCTTTTATAGTCAGGCTTTTCCCATTCAACTCCTGTTACTCTCTCCACTTGCAACTCTACTATGTATTCAAAGCACAGGAGCACGTGGTTGCTAGCTCCTAGGGGACTCTCATACGTGATGTCCTCAATGTCTGAGCTGCCCAGGGTGAACACAAGGTTCAATCTTGCTGGTTCATCCTCCCCTCTCACTCTGGTAGTGTCCTTAGCATGTTGGTGCATGAGGTTTTCCAGCACCACGTCCAACATCTTGGCTTTCCATGTTTCGGTACCCCCATGTGGCTCCAGGTTTTCCCAGTCAGTCTCCCTGTGGTTGAAATCCCCCATAACCAGCAACTTTGCTCTGCTGGAGTGAGCTCTACTTGCCACCTCAGCAAGTGTGTCCACCATTGCTCTTTTGCTCTCTTCATATTCCTCTCTTGGCCTCCTGCAGTTCTGTGGTGGATTATACATCACTGCAATGACCACCTTGTGCTCCCCAGACTGAAGTGTACCTTCTACGTAGTCTCTTTCTCCCGTCTCGTCCATGCCTTCCATTTTCTCGAATTTCCATCTGTTTTTTACAAGCAGAGCAACCCCTCCTGCTCCTCTGCCCCTTCTATCGTTCCTCATGATCTGGTATCCTGGTGGGAAGATTGCATCTGTTATTGTCTCCATGAGTTTTGTTTCTGCAACTGCTATTATGTCTGGGGACTTCTCATTGATTCTTTCTTGCCATTCCTCATGTTTATTCGTTAATCCATCTGCATTTGTGTACCAAACCTTCAACTTCTGCTCTAATACTGTAACTGTGGTGTGGGGGGTGGAAACAGAGGGATTGGTGTGTGATGGTTGGTTTGGATTGTTCAGTTGCCTTGGGTGTGTCGTGGCTGGAGTCCTTCTGCAGGTGTTTCTGGGGGGTGTGCTTGTCCTTCCACTTGTTCCTGGGTTATTCTTCTCTCCTTTTTTCATTTCCTCCCATTTCTCCTTTCATTTTTGCACTCTTTCAACATCATCCTTTCCTCCTGTGTTCTGTCTCAATCGAGGTACACACTCATGAACTCCTGTTTGCCTCTCAGCCGTGCTTTCTTCTGCAGGATCATGGTTCGGGCTGATTCTGCCTTGAAAATTACTTTGAGAGGCCGATTCCTTTTCTTTGTGAACCACCCGATTCTCTGAAAATTTGCCACCTGGGTCATGTCCCCCTCGCCTATCACCTTCATGATACCTTCAATCTCTTTTTTCTCCTCCTGCTTTCTTTCATCATTAGTTTCCCCTTTAGTTTCGTCTAGCCCATAGACAAAAACTGATCTCTCCCTTTCCACCTCCCACTGTGACTCCCATTGCATCCTCTGAGGTGTTTTAGTTCCTTCCCATGGAGTGTTCCTTCCTTCAGTCCCTTCCCTAGCTATGGCCTCTATGCTCATTGGTTTGTCCTTCCTGCTCACCTGTTCCTGGCCCCCACAGGTGTCTGGTAAGGTCCCTGCGCATGTTCTAGTTCCTTCAATGTCTTCCAACCTCTCATTCTGTCCTAGTGTGCTCCCTGTTTTTGTTTTGGCCCCATGTGGGTTTGACAGGACCTCTGCATACAGTTAACTTCCATGCTTCCTTCTGACCCATTGTCTGTGTCTGATGTAGCCATTGCTGATGCTACTTCTGTAATATCTTTGTCTCTATGCTGTTTCAGATGTCTCAGCTCAGTGGGTGGAAACATTCCGACACGTTTCCTTACACCTGTTGTCCTGTTCACCTAGCAGCAAATAGGTACCTGGGTGTTAGTCGACTGGTGTGGGTCGCATCCTGGGGGACAAGATTAAGGACCCCAATGGAAATAAGTTAGACAGTCCTCGATGACGCACTGACTTTCTTGGGTTATCCTGGGTGGCTAACCCTCCAGGGTTAAAAATCCGAACGAAATCTTATCTTATCTTCTAATCTCTGTATCTTGTTTTCTGCTGCTGCGGCATGTTGCTTCCACCTTCTGCATTCTGCTGCTAACCTCTCCTCCATCTTCCTTGCAAGCTCATCTAGCCTCCTTCCCCAGTCTTCCTCCCTTTTTTTGAGCTCTGCCTCCCAGTCCTCCCACCCAGATTCGCCCTTCGGGCCCCTTGTTCTCATCCTAGTTCTAGGTTCCCCCATTGCTCCACAGAAGGAAGGGGGAGAGGTGGTTAGGAGGAGGGGAATAGATGGTTGGGGGGAGTGGGGATGGATGGTTATGGGAGAGGG